>JAWWLV010000144.1:45350551-45362220 GCA_035041135.1 Platyrinchus mystaceus | reverse complement strand
AGGACCGGGAATTGAACCTGCGACCTTGGCGCTGAGAGCGCAGCGTCTTAACCGCTAGACCACCAGGGGTCCCCAAGGCTGAAGTGTTAATTATGTGATAACAAGCCAAAGGACATTTCTGTTCCCTATATATGACCTTATATATTTCCTTTATATATTCCTATATATTCCCTACATGTGAAATTCTTTTTGGACAATGTTGTGTTCTAGTTCAAGGCTAAATTTTGGCAAAGGAACTTTACAGGTCTTTACAGGAATTTGCTCACTTTCCAAAGCTGCCATCCTCACGGGATGCTCTGTGATGTTGATCACATCTTGTAAACCTCACAGGATAGGTATTTGAATCACTTCAGTGCCTGCAGGCGGGAGACAGCCTTTCTAAGCACATTGCTATGCTCATGCACTAATAGTGTTTTTCAAGAACAATGAGATGTCATTAGAACTTTCACTGGTTGAAACTCTTGTGTTAGAAATTGCTATAAAGTCAGATTTATGACAAACAAAGATGCAGTGTCAGCATTAAGTATTTATCATGAGCAGTGAATAACAAGGTACTCCTCTGCACTTTTGATCCAAATAACATTGGCTATGTTTAGGATAAAGTATGGCCTAACCAAGATTTCAACAGATACATAATTGCCACTTTTTATTTCGGATGTATACCTGTGGAACTTCCACATGAGAGCTCTTGAGTCACTGTTAATAAGTTTTTCATAAAACTAAGGGTTTTCTTCAGCTCCAAATTAAGAAGACCATGTAGTGATTTCTAAGACAAACATATGAATGGATTATCTATATTTTCTCTGAATTGCTCACTATAGAAATGAGTTATGTAATATATTTTGTGTTGAAGCTCATCAAATAATAAAGAAATTTCTAAAATAGGAATTGTGTTGGATTTTTCCTTATTTCAGTCCCAGTGTACCCAAAATGGATTTGCCACTTTCCTAAATCGCTTCTTTAGCATGAGAGAGCTCCATTCCAGATTGACAAAAACACGGAGAGTCATTTCTATCTAATATTTTCCCCATGATTTCCTTTCTTCTCATAGAGCATAAGCTTTGAATTTCATTTAATGAAATCTTATGGGGTCTTTGTTTTGATTATTTGATGACATACTGGAGTTGTTTTATTGACAAAATTGGTCGAAATGAAAGTTGTCCTGGTATTTTAAAAATAAAGACAATAATTTGCATTCTGAACAGAATTTGTAAGAATGTGGATGAATTTATATTGGTTAACTGAATTGCCATACAATACTGTTGAAGCTAACATATTTTGTTAAAAGTAGGGCACTATGGGTTTCTGTTTGCTATATTTATTTTTTTTAAGAAGAGCTGAAATTAAGTTGCAGCTGAAATTTCAGATACATGGGATTCTGAAATTTGAATCTTAGGACAAGCTTCACATTCCCCTGCATATATCAAATATAGTGATAATACCTATACAGCCCAATCTGTTGAAATTGAGGAATAACCATGCCCTTATTCTGAAATGCATCTATTTGCTGTTTTACATTCTTCCTGTTATTTCAAGGGTCAGTCAGGGACTACTATTTGCAGCTTTGTAAGGAATCATATTTTTTTCCTTCTGTGTATGCAACAAATAGTGTTTGAGATTGGACTGCATGTGTTTCATAATCAAGCTTCTCTACTTTAGTGGGTGAACATAAGCTTACCAGAAGACAAGAAAAAATAGAATACAGCAAGAGCAGTTACTGAGGTAGTACAATATTCCTTCCCTTCTCTACCCTGCTCCTCTCTAATATCCTTTATGCAACCTCATAAATTTTCTTGTAAATTAATGTAGCAGTACTAGCCCACATAACAATTTACAACTTGTTTATAGTCCTTCTTACCTACTTGCCATATACTAATGGATAACTGAAGTGTTTGCTTCTGTTTATATTAAATTCTCGGAGCTCTGGTGTAATGCCCTGAGAAAGCTCATTCTGAAAAGGCACTAGAAATCTCTGTACACAGCCAGTTTAGTTTTTTCATTTGAGAGCATGCTTATTGTAGGCTTGAAATATTGCTTTTGGGAACGCAAAAGATTATTACTGGGAAAACTAACATTAATTTAGAGGTCAAAACAATTATGATTACTGTATCCTGTAAAAGAGAAATGATATTCTGGTAAAACTTATGTGAATTGATTTATAACTCACTTATTATATTCCGTAGAGATTTCTATTTTACTGGTAGCATTACAGCGTAGTCTAAATACATGGTAAATTACCAGTTTAGTTTATCCACAATTATTTGTCTGAAATTATTTAGGAGCTTTGTCTAAGCCAGAAATATTACCAGGTTCTGTTTTCCAAAGATTTTCTTTTTTGTTATTTATTTGTTTTTCTGTTTCACTTTATGATTGACTTATAGCGGGTTTTTTGTTTGTTTTTTTTTTGGGCTATGAAAACATGCAGGTCTTTAGGATACCATGAAAATACTGACTCTTCTCCATCCAATCACTGACAAATATATTACTGCCCATAATAACATGCACTTTTAGCTGCATCTGGTATTCAGCATTAGCTTCAGAAGAACTCAACCATGAGAATGCTACATAGCAATAGTTGGCAAGTTTTGTTTATTTCTACTGTTTTTGTTAAATCTCCTTTAAATGTTTGATTTGTGCTCTCTGTTGTTCCAGAGCTCAATAAAGTTGTAACAGGAATGGGTTTACTCCTGATCTGGTAGCCACTACAATATTTGGAAGTGGATTGACCACTAAAGCAGTTTCAGAATTTTCAGGTTTCTTTGGTCACAGAAAATATGGTTCATCCTTTGCCATTCTTCAGCTTTTTCATACTAGATCCAGAAAGGATCTAACTTGTCATGGGCTTTTGTAATTTATTGTTTTCTTTTTGTTTTTTAAATAAATTCATTTTTTAGTAAATTAGATTTTCAGCCAGTTAGGTCACATACTGCATCAGATCTATACTTTTAGCTGTCGCATTAACAGGGGAGGCCAAGTTGCTGTTTAAGAAAAAGTAGAATTTCTATAAATGCTTTGTGAATTTTATAATAATCTGAAAGTAATTCCATTTGGTCTTTTGGCATTTGAGTTGCTTTGGAATCCAGCCAGTATTTCAGAGCCTCAGTGACTGAAACAATTCAGTACTGCAGGCCATTTTTGGGATGTAAAAATTACTGTGGGTGGCTCATATTCATGTGCATATTTAGGGGACACACAATGTTCTGATCATTTTCCTTCAGAATCATTAAAAAATAGCAACATTTTAACATTACTTAAAAATCATATGAATAGTCACAAAGTCTTTCAGAAAATAAGGTTTTCTCTGCTAGTTTAGGGCATCTACCAAAACAGTCTGTCTTTCTGAAAACATTTATTCTATTAAAGATGAGATTTTATCAGTAATTACCTTAATTTGTTTACCCACTATTTGAGTTGTCCCCAGACTAATTTGGCACTAGGTATCTCTTCATACTGAAGGTGATTTGGAAGTACACATTGGATCAGGGCACAGTGAGTTTAACCCAGACAACAAATCAAATATAACCAATGGGAAATAGTATGTGATAAAGCCAATGCATTTGTTTATTGTAGATTGTATTGGTCTTCCACTGAAATGCAAAATCTCTTGTAACAGGAACACTGATGTTATTGGTACATTTACAATTATTTCCTGTTTTAATTAAAATCAATTTCTGATAATGACAGGAACCATCTCTTCTTGATACACCTTCTTATTCATTTCCATGCAGGTTTTTGTTTGTTATTCATAAAAAAGCCTATTAATGATAGGATTGTTAGGCATAAAATTGCCATTATATTTACCTAGTCCTTTCAGGAAGCTGTGCCAACGGGTACCATATGAGAGAATAACCTTTTGGATTTCATTTACCTTCTCCTGGTTAGGCAGTTACCTGCTCACAGTCAAATGAATATTCATTCACAGTGAATGAATATGCTGTGGCTTTGAATAATGACTGCATTGCACTTGGAACAGAGTCATGTAATTTTTCCATTTCTGGTATTGCAAATATAGCTTCACTTCAAGTGTCTTCACTATGCTTCTATTTTTGGCATAAAACTGAACGAGTCCAGGAGCATATATATATATATATGTACAAGGACATACCTAGAAGAAATAGAGCTGCTCCTCATATTCTCTTTGAAATTATAAAAAAGGAGGTTTTTTATTTTTTTTATTGTATAGTTTTACAGATTATGCTCTATGTGAAGTTGTTTTACATAATATACTGAAAATTGTAATCAACAAAGTTATTCATTAAAGATGATGCAGAACTGCTTTTGCACCAATGAAATGTTGAAGGCTATCTCTTAGAGCACTGTTATGGTGCATTTAGGTAGAGGTTCCAATTCATAAAACACACTATGCTGTAAGGCAAATAAAGTTCCTGTATTATATGCAGATGTGCAAAAACAAGAAAATAAAAAGCTTATGCATGAAACAGTATCAGCTGCTACTTTATTTTGATGTAAAATTCTGGTCCATGCAGGTTGTCTCTGTCAGAAAAAGGATGAAATCCCGTGTCTTAAGGGTACTCCCCACATTTATTGACAAATAATTAAGAGTGCCCCAAAGAACCAAAGCACAATTCTTTCCTTAATCACAAGAAGATACATGCATTTTTTAGGATTTCAGGAATTCCAGTCAATACACTAAAAAAAATTAATTTCTTATGGTAATCCTATGAGATGACGGTTTACAGGATCATTGTTTGATGGGAAAGCTTCTTGCACTTCTGTACAATTGCCTACCATGTCAAGTTGTGTTTTTGGAGCCACGCTGGGTACATAACAAAGATGCAGATAGGAATGTGCAGCTAGAGGCAGCAGAAACAATGCAGGATTGCTCTTAGCATGGAATCAGGGCCTGAATGCTTTTAGACCTGCATTTTGATGTTACCTTTCTAGAGTTTTGTTCTTATGTTTTCTGCCTCTCATTGAAACAATATCCAGAAGAGCCCCCATTATTTTAATGATGTTTAAAATAACCTGCCTGTACTCTTCTTTAAAAGACCCACTCCTCTCTGTTAATGTTAGAATTGCCATTGCCTTTTGCAAACCTTGCCCTATTTTCCATTAAGGACTACAGCCTTCTAGTAGCTATTGTTCAAATTAGTGACATTCCAGAACAGAGTGTCTCTCATTTCAGCAGTACTAGCAGAATCAAACTCTTTGTATCAGAGGAGGAAAACTCAGGTTTTGAATAGCGTGCTTGTTTAAAAGTAATCTGGCAGGAGAAATGAACCCAACTCTAGAGAGATTATAAATCAGAGTTACAATTTACTAAAAATAAGTTACAATAGATGCAACGATTCAGAGAAAAACTGGTTTTAACCCACAAAAAGAAGATGTATAACCCAGCCCCTTGGGACAAAAACAGAACAGTGTTCATTGATTCCTGTGCTGAGCACCATGTGGTCCCCCTGGGTGCAAAGTAAAAGGAAAGGAAAACCTGTTGATGATGGTGGCAGTTCTGTTGAGGTAATGATTGCAGTCCTGTTCAGAGCGGCAGCCGCACTCCTGTTGGAGTTCTGGTCCTCCTCTCGAGTGGTACCAGAAGTCCCACAACCCCAAGATTATATGTGGTCAGGTGGGAATGTCCAGTACCTCCCCCAGGGCAGGGAGTTTCACAGTGCGTGATTTAACTCTGTGAGTCATGGGATATTTTTGGAGTCTTTGATTGTCTAGGTGTTGCAGCTGCCTATTATGGCAGTTCAGGAAATAACCTATGGTAGTGTGTTTTATTCAACAAAGACATCCTAGTGAAAAATCTGCTATTTTTTTTTCCCCACTGTATCTTTTCCTTTGAAATCTTTTAAAGAATCATAACAGAACTTGTCACTTAACAATTTGGAAGTGCATCAAATACATCCATTTTTCATATAAACTCTTGCCAGGAAAATTTAATTAAATAATTTGCTGAAGCAGAAGTATATGATAATGTTGGATGCACTCAGCATATCTGGCCAGCATACAATACTGGCAGCTAGGTTTTTTTCTAGGTAAACAGAGAATTTTAGATGTAAATGTCTAAGTGATTCTTATGTGCCTATATTAAAACAAAAAAAAAAAAAAGCATCTAGGACATCATCACCTGGCAATTAGAAAGAAACTGATTCCTATGGTATCTTGCAAGGCATCTTAGATTTTTTGTTTACATTCTCAGTATTCCAGGTTTTCCTCTGCAATGGAAGAACTGTGTTGTAGAATTTTCCTGTCAAATAGAATTCTATAGCAAATGCTTTATCATTAGATAATATTAATTCATAAGAACCAAAGGCTTTTTCTGAAAGAGGCTGGCATTTGCTGAGTTATTTTCTCTATGTAATTTTCAGTTTCTTTACAATAGTGCTTTTGAAAAGTGTCTTTTTTTTAACTAGAGTGAAAAATGGTGGAGACTCAGAAGATCTGATGAAATTTTCAGTTTAAAATTTTGACTGAACTAATTCAGTTACCTATTTAGGAGACCAGGAAAAAGAGGAAAGAGGGAGGGATTTCTAAAATTTTTTCCCCTTTACTTTCAGATTTTTTATTCCATTGTAGTTTGAAGTTTCATTTTTGCATCAAAAATACCTTCAGGACTGGCTTGAGTTTTCCAAATGATCTGACAGATCTAGCTGTGGAGCTTGCTAGCCACCAAAACTGTCAAGGAAACCATTGCTGGTTTTCTGTTGTGGTTATTATCCTTGCATCTGTATAGTGGTGAGCTGATTGAGGAATGGTATATGTGAATGTTTTGCATGAAACCTTGTTGTGCTGGTCCAGTAGAATCATAGCAGCTGGGCCATGGAGAGGCATAAGTTTAGATATACTGGATTTTCACAACTAATGTAAGATCCAGATCTTCAGATGATACTAATGAACAGCTATGATGACTTCCTTGGAGCTGTATTGACACTATATGAAGGTCTCAAAGGATAATGGTGTTTTAAAATCCCATCACTGTTGTGAGAAATAACTGGTAAACAGCTTTTTCTGCCCTAAAATTAGTTTAGTAAGGAAGCTGCATCTAAACTGAGATCAGGATTTCAAATAATACTGGAGTATGTCAGTATACTTATATGGGTGGAATTGGAGATCAAGATTAAGAAATTTTATAACTATACATTCATTGTGTTTACAAAATATGAATATGGAAACATAGGAAAATATGAATTTTTATGGGTTTTTTTCTACCATATGTCTGTGGTAGAAATCTATGCCACAAAGAGCACAAATGGCGATTTTATATTTTCCCTCTTGTGCAGGGATCTGTAAAGCATAGACTAGAAGTCAAATGTTGTAAATTAGATGATGTAATAGCAAATGAATGTGCTGTATCCAGAATTTACTAACATGTAATAATCTGTGTATTCATGATGCACAGATATTTTCATGTAGGTATTTGTTTCAAAAGCTGTGGCAATCCAACTATTTTCTTAGCAACTAGACCCATAGTCTTTCAGGTAATTTGATGCATTTTTGTAACCCTCTTTTTTTCTTTTTTTTAGGTGGTGCTCTATCAAATGAGTTTTGATATTATTACTGGAAGTTCTAATCCATTCAGGTACATTTAATTTTTAGTGTGTAATTAATCTATATAATCATAAATTGCTTTAAATTGTAATCCTTTACATGCTAGAACAGCTGGCCACCAAGTGGATATGTTTTCTGTGGCAGGAAGATATAAAAGGTGCCCAGTCAAGCAACAGGAGGAGAAATAGTCTTAGAGAAAGCTTCCTGAGAGAAGCTGCTAAGCCTCTGCTTTGTTAGACTTTGTTCGCTTCTGTTTTGTTGGACTGTAGGTACAGTGGATATATATGTATATGCATAATTAAGTTGTGTTAGATTAATTCTCACAAAAGCCTTATTTTAGCATTTTACCATTGTAATCTTCACCCGTTTTAGGTTGGATGATAACTTGGTGAAATGCTTAGTACTTTGAAAGGTTAGTGGCTTAAGTGCTAACTTGGTTGTATCCAGACTATTAGTGTCTTTCTTTCCAGGATGAAATAACCTTGAGAGATTTAAATAACCTTTAAAGAGTTTGTCAAATTGCCAACTTTATTTGTTCAGCAAGTAGTTGGATTGCTATGGAAGCATACTGTGCTTTCAGAAAAGGCTGATTCAGAAAAGACATAATTTCTCATTCCTTCAATTGCTGGGCTATGGTGAGCACAGTGAGGTGACCATTTGTTTGAGCAGCTGCTGCCAATAATATGCTTGTCTGAATGCTGTGCTAGCTGCTGGAAATTCTGTAATCATATTACTGCAGTATGTGCTTCTCTTTGGAGGTGAGGAAGCTGTGAAGCTTTAAAACTTGAATCAGTTAGTATTCTATTTGCTGTTACAAACAGACTTTTGCCAGGCTGAATTTGTTGTTTAAAAAGCAAAATGTGGCATATTTTCACCACATCCTTTCAGATCTGAAATAGATTTAGAAATGGGTCCCAGTTGTGTAGGCATTGTCTGCACAAGAGAAATTGAGAGTTGCCTTTTGCATCGCTCAAACTGTGAGTTACTAATCCATTATAAGGTGTTTAAATCTGGCTATTGCTTGTTTCACTGTTCTGAAACTAAAACACATTTTCTGACTGAGAACTTTTGCCTAACACTCCTCTTGGGAGACAAACTGTGCAAAGTCCTCTGGAGTAGGGTTTGAATCCTTTCCAGCCTCAGGAGACCCAGTCTTCTTCATGCTCTTTCAGAGTTCTTGTTCAGTCCCCTGAAGGTCAGTGTAGAAGTAAATTAAAGTAACTTCTCAGTAGCAGCTGCTTTCCTCTCTAAGGACTGGAAAAATCTCAAATGAAAAAAAGAATTTCCAATCTGATAATAGTCCTTTTGGATCTGTCTGTGCATTTTTCATTGTCAAGTTCGTTTTCCTAATGGCCATTACATAAGCTTAATTTACTTTTCAGTGGAAGAAACCACACAGTGGATTCATATTCTCTCTCTTATTACAGAAGTAGTGATAGTATATGTGGCAGCAAACAGTCCACGTATAATGTTATGCTAAAGTATCTTGTGCTGCATTTAAGGTGGGTGTCTGCTCTGCTGTGATATGCACACAATATCCTGTCACAAATACCAGAAATCAAAGGCCTGTGAGGTTAATTGCAAACTCTGATACCTTTAGAGTAAGAGAAAGAATTGCTGTTTCAGGTTTTTACTCGTATGGTCGTGTTGTTTCATAGGTTTGTGAGAGGAGAGGAAGTGGCTGAACTGCTTGCATTCAGAGCAAATTATTTTGTAGTTGTGTCAGTAGAAACAAGAGCTGTACTAAGGGCTGTAGTAGCTCACCTTCAATGCTCGGCCTTCAAATGGTCTTAGCACTCAGATAAGAAAATCTTATCTGAGGAAATCTTACCTGAAGGAAGCAGGTTTAGCAAGCTGAAATTACTATGAATTTTCTTGATTTGTGGATGCAGATTCTCTCACTGAACTAAACTCTCCTTTTAAGATAGTAGCTATGTCTGTTCTCTTCACCTCCCTCTCCCTCCCCCAACACATATTCCTTAGGTAATTAAGACCAAGAGAAGTCAGGGGATGAAGTTTTTATGTATCTTTGGGAAAAGTATCGTTACAGATGCCAGATTATGCAAAACAGAAAAGAAGATTTTTCCACTTTGCAAATGCCAATTAGCTTTTCAGTGCTCCATGTAGGAGTTCAGTATGATTTCCATATTTTGAAAATAAGAATTGCTGAGGGATTAGAACAACATGGATTGCAAAAAATCAGGTTTTAAAAATTGTTGTCTTCACAGTTTTGAGTTAACAGAAGATATCAGAAATGGTGTTATAAGAGTGCTTCATTGAAGAAGATAGAATTGCAAATACAACCTTTTTTTTCCTCACTTGAAAAACTTGCTCATTTTTCAGTTTTGTTGTGATTTGAATATTTTTCTTCAGGAGCTGTCAAATGGAATTAAACTAATCATCAGTGCTATACATTTCACTTAATTTCATGTCCACTGCATCTCAAATTAAATCCACCTAGCATTTATTACCATTCATTTGCAAAAACTGCTACATTCATAATTTATGTTTCCCAAAGTGTAGCCAGTGAAAGAAAGTGTGAAATGCTTCAGTGCTGATGTGAAAACATGAAATGAACTCAGAATTTCTGGCATAGATTGAATTTAAATATAACTCAGCATGATGGAAAATCTTCTCAGTGTCCTAGATTTGCACTTCAGGTTTCAGTTTATACTAAGCATGAGTAAGTGTTGTTAGCTGCATGAATAATGCATTTTCTGCAGCTCAGCCCCTTCCCTTCACATATTTATTCATTTATGCTGTTTAAGTGAACCGAAATGGTCAGTATTCACTCCTGTTCTGACAAGCTGCAGGAGGGATCAGTTTCCTCAGGTTTAGAGTTACCAGAGTAAGAACTACTTACCCAGAGACCATATTTTTAAATGATCATTTATATTCAGTTGTCATCTGCATTCAATGACAGAAGCCCCCTTTCATACTACTATATCATTACCTTGAATAAAATTCTTGTAAATTTATATGTATTTTTGTAATATATTTCTGGTGTCAGGAATACTAATTGTAGAAATGAGAAGTAGCTTTACAACAGAACACAAGTGCATCCAGTGTTTGGGACCTGAAAATGTAATTTTCCCTTAGACACATGATATCACAATCAATCTGCACCTTTTCAGAGCTCAGGGAGGGATTAGGTAAACAGGAGGAAATAGGGCTGAATTTGTCAGGTTTCACATTAGAAGAGCCGCAGAGTTCCGTCCATGTCAGTTCACAAAAATGAATTTGGGCAGAAAAGCAGCTCTGTAGAGACTAATATTATCTCAGATGAATAGAGACTAATTTTGTCCCTTTGGCAATTTATGTTTCATCATTCTCTAATTTAAATGTCACAAACTTAGTTTTTATATTATGTCAGTTATTCAAACTTGTGTGGATCCATAATATCCAGATAATTAGTATATTTCTTGTATATAATGAGGTTTAGTAACATTTGTTAAGGTAACATTATCATTGTGCTTGAAGCATGAATTTAGTATGTAAAAAGAGCTTTCCAAAGATATTAGTGATAGGTATGTGCCATCAGCTTCTGTATGGCTTTTTCCTCAACTTCTTACCCTCATTAATATATTTTCCTTGTCACGGTGCTTGTGGTGTTCGTTATACATTAGGTACTGAGAAGCACAAATAACATGCACATAGTCACCACAATAAAGCCTGTGATACAAATGGAATTTAATTTGTTCTTCTTGGATATTGCCTGGATGCTACAGTCCAACTCATCTTTTTTTATGTAGTTGTGTCTTTGAAAACTATCTCTAAATGAAGACTTACTGGCTACTGGAGTTATTCAAATGAAAAAGATGAGAAGAATCTGCTTCTTATTAAGTCTTATCCTCTATTCCCACTTTCTGTGGCCCACAAAGATTGTTGCTTTAAAAAAATGAATAAAAAAAAATCAAGAATTCAACCACGTTGTCTTATGTTTATTTTATATGGTCCTGGGTAGAATTTTAATTTTCTGTGTTATGACAAATATAGCAACTTTGCAAAATTTTGCCATTGTGAAGTGAGATAAACCTAGGTTTTGAAATTTAGTCCAGAATGAAAATGTGAATAATTCTATTTGTTTCTGAAGCAGAATTTCTTTGAAATTGCTCAAGTAACTTTTGATAGTATGGGACAATTTTTCTAAAGAGAAA
>JAWWLV010000144.1:45311827-45346197 GCA_035041135.1 Platyrinchus mystaceus | reverse complement strand
TTATCTAAAAATTTGCAAATCTTCCAACAAACTTCTTGTTGTTTTTCCAGATAGGTAAATAAGTTCTTGTGTTGCTCACTTAATATCTCCATAGAGCAGAAACAGAGAGGTTATGATTATTTGTGCAGGGACTGAAAACAGAGAATATGATACCAGGCTAGGCAGATCCTGGGACTCAGATGAAGACATTCATTCTCTGTGGTGCATTCATCATTCCTACTCTAATTGGGGTAATCACAAAGGACTGAATTTCCTCATAGTTGATGGGCTTATTTCATCTCCTTTTTTAGTGATCCTGGGCTTTTACCTCCTAGTGTGCTATCTTTAATCCTTAGGAGAGTTTTCCTCCAACTTCCTTTCCAAGTTTTACTCACATCTCTGCTCTTAAATCTCCCTTGTTGCATCTCCTGCCTGGGGGTCATGCCTAGTTGTGAGAACTCACTTTGAGCTCTCTTTTTTGGTAGCTAATATTACAGTTATTTTTAAAGCAATCCTTTTTTTATTCCCCACCTTTGATTTTTTTTGTAAGAAGAAAATGTACTTAGTGGGAGCATACAATGTAAATATGTAGCACTACAGACAGGATTTACAGAAAAGTTCAGCTCCTAGGTGATGTGATTGTGCAGCCCTCATTTCTTCCCCTCTAACCCCTATTTTGCTTTCAATAATATGTGACTGTGCCCTCTGTCATCATAACTTCTTTTCTGTGATAACTGTAGCTGGTGAAGTTATAGTACCTACTATATAGAAAGAAACTTCCAGACTTAGACCTGTTCAGAGACTCCAAGCTAATACAATGAAGACCAAATTTATAGCTAGGCACGTATTTTCCAGTTTTAAAGAGGCACTGTCTTGTGCTAAGCTCATCAGGGTACTTGATTTATTTCAACTAACTTAATGAGGAATGTCCTGTGAAGAATGATACCATACTTCTTATCCTTGTCTTGTTAGATGCATCACCCAGAGGCATATTCTGAAGTCATGTAATTTTGATGATAAGGAATTGGTTCTTTTTTTCTCCTCAGTGCTTCAGATAAAACAGCTGTGAGCTTAGGGATGTTATTTCTAATGAAGGAAATGAAGAAGTATTTTGTCTTCATGATAAGATAGCATAAAAGGAATGGAATATTATTTAGCTAGGGGATTATGCAGAACTCATAACTGCACTATCTGAATATCTCTTTAACAATGAAGGCTGTCTTGAAAATGGAAGGTCCTCTTATAATGATTTATGAGGTAGTAAATGAGCTGTTTCTTGCTAAAATCAGAGCCTAGCATTATAAGCCCATACATAGCACAGCAGACTAGCTTGGATGTTGTATTCACAGGTTGCATTCCTGTTGGAACAATATTAACTCTGAGAGTAAATAACTGAAAGTGCTAACTCTGAGAATAAGTCATTTAAAAATGCCATTGCTTCAGGTAGTCTCTGTTTAGTGTACTTCAAGGTAATATAGTCAGAAGAGTTACTACAGGATGGTGAACTGGTGAACTAGGCTATGAAGGTTAATTTCCCAAGCAGATTTACCTTTAAGACACCTAAAACATTCTCTATCCTTTCTCTTGTAGTCTGAAATTCATTCAGCTTCCTCAAGATTTGTTAACATCAAATTAAAAGCTGAGATCATTAATTATCTTCTAGAAATAGTTTTAAGCATTGGAAGTATTGATGTGATATCCTCAGATTTAATTAATAAGAATCTGACATGATTTTCAAAAAGTTGTCAGTATGTCACTTAGGCTTACTTAATACTGTTTTACAAACAAGTAATTTATATCCTCAGATATAAGCATCATTCTTTCAAGTTCATGTTTCAGAATTATCACATTAATAAGATAAATTATAAAATGGATTAATTAATTTTATGCATATTATGGACATTGTAATTGTTGCCTTCTTTTGCATAGACTCATGTGAGTATGATGGTTGTGAAGCCTGAGTAGCAGGAAAGAGAAATGAGTTCTGTCCAATCTATTAGAGCTCATCAAGCAATTAGTTTAAAAATAATAATAAAAAAGTATTCTTGCAGGTTCAGCTTTTGTTTTCATTGTTATAAACAGGAAAAACAGAAGAAACTTTGACAGCACTGTTTTGTATCTTAAGTATATGAGTGACAGTCCATTTTTGGCTATGATTATTTAATGGGTTTACATGAGATATTTTCAAACATTCAGTGGAAGTTTTTACACTGGAACCCTAACATTAGTCATAAAATTTTTTACTCTGAAACCAGTAACTGCCAGTAACTGCCAGGTGAATACAGTATTTCAGCTTACACAGGACGGTCCAAGTGTGAAATGGCAACAAGACTAAATGCCAGAATCTCCTGAACATTTACTTTTCTCAGTTGGGTGTTGAAAAGAGCAATTACTGTGTGAAACTTGTCTAGAAGAAGAAAAAAATGCTGTATATGCTAAGGTTGATATTTCCCATGATTGGAATTTTCTTGTCAAAAATACTCCTTTAGCACCTTTTGTTCTGTCTTACAGAATTTAATGTATTTTTCCTGCCTGTATTCTTAGAAAAAAAAATGTTTCCTTTATTTTGGGGCTGACATTGGATGATATTGTATATTGATCAAGTCTAATGAGTTCTTTTGAGGCACTGTATCAAGAAGCAAGAACGTAGGGATGCTGGATTTCATCATTGATTAGCACTGGCAATTTTTTAAGGCACAAAATGACAGTGCTGTTCAATATTAACAGAGGATCCTTACAGGAAAGAAATAAAATAAAGAGAAGAAAAATAGTAAGCTTTCAAATGCCGATAACAAATGCACTGAAGTTCTTAGAGACTGCTTATTTTTTTGTCAGCAGAGTTCACCCCAACTACCAGTATGTCTGGTGAATGATTTTCTATTATGCACATCAAAGTCTGTGAACCAGAGGTGTCCTTTTAATATTTATACAGAAATGAGTTTGTCGTTTCCAAGGCAATTGCCTCTAAATCTCTGTTCAGTCTTCAGGACTATGCCTTGTAAGATGCTTGGAAAATCCTTAGAGCAAGTCAAATTTCTTAGTGCCAGAAATTCTTTCTTGGGGAAAATCTGTTCTGCCTGAAGAGAAGATCTAATGCCCTCTTTTAGAGCTATACAATGTAGGGGGCGGGGGGGGTGGGGGAGCAAGAAAAATGCAGATGTTTGGGAAATACAGAAGTAGTTCATTAAAATTCTGCAAGATAAAGATGAGCAATGTATTTTCACAGAATTAAAATTAGAGAGTTGATATATTTGTCTTAGAAGAGAAATTAACCATTCTGGATGAGGAAATGGAGAGGTGAGTTGGCAGTACGTATATGCCCACTGAAAGATAAATAAATAAATAATATATAAACATGCAATTAAAAAAATCCCTCATGATGTGGGGCTAGTACTGTATTGCTCTTGAAAAGCTAATAGAATAACTATCCTGGGAGGAGCACCAAGAAGGAAAGGACTGGTGAGTAGCCAGCTGACTAGCACGTGTAGTGTTTGTAGTATTTGTGATGAAAGGCAATCTTTTGGGCAGCTGTTACCTTGACAACTGTAGGTAATGGATGGTTGTACTGTTCATCTCTCCAGATTCACTTTTAACTGTAAATAAAGAATTAGAACAGTTTTTCTTTTAAATGGCTTCATGTGGATTTCCAAAGATATGGTGCTCAAGTGATTCATCTTTTTCTGAGTGGCACTTTTGCATATAGAAGTGAAACCTGTCAAATAGGAAAAACAGGCATATGAGGTCATCCAACTTTGTGGCTGCCTTAGTGGGAAAGTTGTTAGGGAAATAAAGCACGTTCTGTTTCAATGCAGTATTTTAAATGCAAGTCCTCAGCCTGAGCCCAGACTCACCTTGTGTGGTGTTATTGGAACACAGGCAGACTGCTGGAGAGCTCGCTGGCCTGGATGGGCTCCTGAGTTTCCCACTGTGGTATGAATGCATTCTATCCATGCCTGCCTGCTCAGGTATTTCACTGCATTCCCCATACTGCATGGTGGTAGTGTTACCTGGCATGCTGGCTGAGGTCTCTGGGGGGAGAGGCAGCGTCAGGTAGCACTGCAGCAGAAGATATCTCTTGCAGCATAGTCATGTGAACAACACATCAAGAAGTATGTAATATTTTAAACTGTACTCAGCAGTGGCTCTCTCAGTAGTTTTTTTTTACTGACTATTCTAAGTCAGCATGGTGTGACTGGTGAGCCGCTCCCTTTCCCTCAGAGGGGATAGGGAAGGGCCATTTTGGCATTTCATGCTACCCTAACAACTGTTTCCTCCTGTTCCTGCTCACAGCCACACAGTTAGAATAGAAGCCTGTGCATGTTTCTGACCCTGCTTGAGTGGATGTACAGCCTCACTGAGACCTGAAAAGTGCCTTTGTGTACTATGAAGGGAGTTCTAAACTGGAATTTGGGTGATCCTCATAGGACATACTAATCAAGTAACAATGGCTGTACCTTGATTGTGCTTAATGACAACTCTGTTAAAGTAAACATAATATTAAAGCTTCAAATTTTCTATGTGCAAACTGATCATTGAAGCTGTCCTTAATGCTTCAAATTGGATTCCCAAGGAATTCATCAAGGTTAGCAAGACTACGATTTCCTATTACATTGCAAACTAATATTTTCAAATATGCTGAAGTTTATAGTCAATATATAGACTCCTAAAAAGCATTGGTCTTTCAAAGGTCAGGATTTGCCTGTGTTCTGTCAGTACATTTTGTTTACTGCAAAAGCAAAGGAAGCTCAGCACTAGAGATTGGGTTTTTGTAGTGAACTCATGACAAGTTATACAAATATCCTTCTGGGCCTTTTAGTAGATTTTCCTTTATGGAAAATACTTGTTAAATCATATGCTTAGTTCTATCACACTCTGATATGTATTTTGATGTTTATCTGCTCTAGCACTGAGGCGTTATGTTTTCAGATGATGTACATGCAGTTACTTAGCAATAGAATTTAATGTCTTTTATATTAATAACATTGTTGGAAAGTGCAAATGGTCCTTTGACAGAGCTATTAAGTCAGCCCTAGGAGCTACAGCTATTTTTATACATGAGAGATAAACGGAGAGAAGTTTAATATTGATACTGAAAATTTTATTCTGATCCATAGCACCTTATCTCTAGCTGCTGTGATCTATGGCATAGCCTCAGGGTGTGAGGTCGTACAGAGCTGTTCTCGGAAAATTGGATAACTGCTTGCTAAGTTCTGGTAATTCTGGCTTTTATCCATATATTAACTTCTTAGGGTTTTGTGCATTTTGTGTGTGTGTGTGTGTGTGTAAGTGTACCCACGTTTTAAGTTTTTGTTGTAGAAGAAATTTTGAAATTCTTCTCTTTTTACCAACACAAGAAAAATATTCAAGGTGCAGGACTGTGAGATTATTAAAAAGACACAAGTCTTATTCTTGGCAATGAAACAAAATTATGTAAGTAAACCTTACTGACATATTCATCGGTTTGATTTGTTCTCTAAGACTTTATACAGCAGCAGAAAGGCTTCAATAGCATTTGCCTATTTAATACTGCAGCTGTTTCTGGTTAGAACACAACAGAGGGCTATCAAAAATGACCAACCAAAAATTGAGAAATGTTTAAAAAACATTGTCAAGACAATCAACAAGGATGATTTCCTCTTTCTGTTCTTCCCCATCTCTCCTGGTATCATCTGCCTGCCATCACCACCATCTTTACCTGGCCTTCCAAGTCTGCTAAAGATCTGATGTGCTTTCTTACCAGTGGATTGGAGATTCTGATCAGTGGGGTGATGACAACATCTGTGGGTACTGAGTAAAGAAAATCTGGACATACACTGAATGCCACTTTGAAGGCAAGTGGGATAACAACAAGGCTTATCCTGTGTTGTAGCAGGTGCTGGTTAGGAATATATACAATTAGCCATATTACATCATATCATTTGATACAGAGCCAGAGGAAGAGATCTTTCTCTGTGTTACAATACAGTAGAAACTGCGTAACACTTTCAGCAATTTGCTTTGCAATGAAAAAAAATGAGGAAGTAGTTACAGTATTTTCATTGGCCTTAATTCAAGATGTAAATAAAGAGAATTAGCATTACCTCCTCTGTCGGGTCACTGCAGAAGGCTTTTTGGCATTTTAGCAAGAGCAGTTTGGTTGCCAGGAGACGATAAGTTAATTTCGGAAGGTAATGCCCTCCAAGCAAGTAATGCCAACATCCTAGATCAGAGTAAAATCTAATGCTCTGTAGCCAGAAGCTTGCCTTTTAAAAGGATTTACCTCTCTACCTTACTGATAATAAACAAAGTGTGCTGCTGCATTGTCTATTGCTGGCAGAACAAAATCCTGAGCAGTAAAATCTTAGGGTGCTGTTAAGTAATCAGCATAAAAATAGTGTTCCAGCAGGCTCATCCAGGTTAGGCCATCTGCTCACTGTGCTGGTACATATGGCAAATGACAGATTGCCAAAACTATTTTTCATGATCTTACAATATGAGGGACGCCAAGGACAAATTCAAGACAAGTCTACAATTAATGGGTGGCATTAAGTTCACAATATTGCACATGGTAACTAAAGGCTTTTGGGACACTGAACATTTACTGATGCTGTTGAAGTCTATAAACAAAACCATACTGATACCTCAGAATGGAAATGGCAGCAGAGAAATGTAAAAGTAAGAAACATAATCGGCTGTATCTCTGATAGTGGTGCCAACTATAGTAATGCAGAAAGCATTTCTCTTCAGTCTAGCTGCAAAACTGAATCCTCATATTTTCAAATTCAGTGTTGTCAGAGTTATCTCCATACACACTTAAGACAAGGGTTTGAGACAGGAATCACTCATGAAATTGTTTGAGCTTTTCTGTGTGGAGATAGGATACACAGTCATACAGGTTGGTCTGAACTGCAAATCTGTTGATTATCGGGGAGAACCTGGATTACAATGGTCAGCACATGGCTAGTTCTGATGTTGAACGATTTTGACATGTTAGGCATGCTAGAAAAAACTATAGAAAATATCTTGTAGGATGTATGCACTTCTTAATCTATTTCTAGAGCAATTCTGTATGTTCTTACCTGTTTCTGAAGATGAGTGGGGAAATGACAGGATTTTATGCTATCCCTGGAAATTAATAAAATTGTTTCCTTGTGTGTGCATGTGCTTCTTTTCTGTAATCTGCTCTTGTTTCAGAAAAGAAGAACTGGACTGGTATGCAAATGGATAGTAGAGGACAGGAGACTTAGAGAAGATATAAGTCACTACTGCTTTATAAATTTGGTGCTTTTCATCTGAAAGGTCACCAAAGACAGGAAATACTCTTACAGAGATTTTACAGATAGGGAAACCAGTCATTCTGAATTGATAAGTTGCCTAGCACAGAAGTGGACTAGTAATGCATCTCCCCTTTCAGAGTATCCTATTGATATATTCCCCAGATACAGAAGGATTTCTGAAAAAAAAAATGTCCTCAGCCTGAAGAAAACCTCAAAGTATAGCACAGTGGCAGGGAATATAGAACAGTTTGCACTGAAGCTATAAAGGATCATCCAGCTTCCATTCAGCATTTGGGATAACATTGAAAAACTTTTTGCAGTGCTAAACCCCAACTCTAAGGAAGCAAAGACAATTACAAGAGTGCAAGAGCTTCAGAAAATGACTTTTGAAAATACTATCAGGAAAGGCATAAGGAAGGTTGTCATCAGACACTTGGATGATGGGTATTGGTGATTGTTTTTTACTATGTAAAAGATGCGTAGATATGGCACTTAGTGACGCTGTTTAGTGGTGGACTTGGCAGTACTGGGTTAATGGTTGGACTCAATGAACTTAGAGGTCTTTTCCAACCTAAATAATTCTATGGTTCAGTTATTCTATTTTTCCAGTTTTCTTGTCATATATTGCATGACACTTCATGGAATCAAGCCTTCCAGCATCATGAGATGTATGAGAGAAGACCACCCCTGCCTTGGTGTTATTAGCACCATGCTCTAACCAACTGAGCTAAGTTTTGATTCTTCTTGCTAAAATGCCTCACTCCAGCTGAGACTTTTAACCTAAAAAATTACTAGTTCAAGACAAACATTACTATAGCAGCTAAATTGACAGCTTTGATAGAATAGATGGAGTTGGATAAATAGCAGTGAAGTTATTGTGATGATGCCATTTGGTCTGCTGGATGAAACAGGACAAAGGACTGTCCTGAATTATTTCCTGTTTGAACCAGGGGAGTGGAGGGGTCTGTGAAATCCAGTTATGAAGGTGGACTACAATCGGGTGAAACCTAAGGACAAATCATCATTCGATATACAAGCAGGTATTGTTCTTACAGAAGAGAGAGAACCTAGGAGAGCTGATAGAAGTAGCTAAACTTACATGAAATTCTTATATTAGAACAACAGCTGATGCTGGACTTAAGGGTTGCTTGCAAAAGATTTTGTTTTGAATATGAGCCTGTCCTATTCAGTTAGGGGGCTTTTAAGTTGAGGAAGGGAAATCACGTGGTATATGGTCCTCAGATTGTGCTCTTTTGGAAACAATCTAATCCTAGGTTGCCAGTACAGTCTCTTGGCTAGCTCAGCTATCATCAACTCTCACACTTGAATGGAAGCCCAGGACTTGCAATACTTTAACAAATTACCCATGATGTTCTGATGTTAAATGGATATTAGCTAAACCTCCTCTACTCCGTTTTTCATCTCTTTCCTTTCTACTTTGCGTCTTCATTATTGTTCCAAATGTTATTGTTCTTAGGGGCCATATGGTTCATGTTTGTAGGTGTGATGCCAAAGATAAATTTCCCTGTGGTTCTTTTAGTACATTTTAGAGCATTATCATAATGTTAAATAAACCTGATAGGGCATAATTCCCTCTTCACTTTGAAGTCACTTTAGAGCATCTAAGTGTTGGATTGATTTGGCCTTTCCTTCCCTCTTGGGTGTTACATCCATAGTAATTTTTAGCTTCTTCCCTCTCTTTTTCTCACTCACTTCTTACATTCTGCTGTAGAACCAAAAAAAAATTGTTAAATGTTCAGAACTACTATTATTTATTGTGTTTTGTTATTTTAAGTGATAAATTCATATACAAAAGCAGATTAATGAGACCAAATTGACTTTGAGCCTAAGTGTTCTCTAATTATTCTTGGAGAGTATATTTCTGTCCTCTAGTTATACTGGCAAGAATTACTTCCCATGTCCTCTGTGTTGGGCTAAAATCTGTCGCCTTTAAGTTCATAAGAAGTTTACCTTTTACTTCAAAGTACTACAATGTTTTAAAGAGTGAATCAAGGCTTCCTCAGGTAAAATGAAATAATACTATCACTGTTTATTTTTTTACATCTACCTGACATAAAAATTGCATATTAAACAAGAAGATGGTAGATAATATACAGTGACCTGTAGGATGGCTAATGTTTTAAGTAGCAATAATAAAATTAATGAACTTTTTAGTCATATTAATGTATTTAAAGCTATTTCTCCTGCTGATTCAGTCTTGTACCAATCATAGTTTATCCAGGTGAAAGAATTTGTCCTTTTCAAAGCCCAGGTAGAAAATTTATGGGACAAATCAGCTTGCCTTTGGCTTCCACAGAAAGCTGCTTATTTTGCCTCATGCACAGTGCTGGATATGTGCACTGAAGATGAAGTTTGCTTCTGCCAGATAATGCCAAGCTTCCAAGCAAAAAAATTAGTTCTTATTTAAATTTGATACCACATTTAGAAATATTGTTGACAGCAGTGTAAGGTTTGTGCAACCTGAGAGTACTTTGATCCAAATGTAAGCCAATGGCTGCAGTGTTTGAAATTTCTTTGAAATCTCCTTGGAAGTCTATTGAAAATGAACTCATTCCGTAAGCTGCTTTCAAAAAATTAATTATTTAAAAAAAATTAATTTTTTTCAAAAAAATTTTCAAAAATTATACTTTACTTAGGATTCTACTTTATGGTATTTATGGATATCATTAATATTTTAATGTATAAAAATAAAAATGGAGAAGCCTTGAGTGTTTCGAGGATTTGTGATTATTATTGAAGATCCTTCTGTACAGCAATGAAAATAATTGACTAAATTTACCAGTAGAAGAACTGAGGACAATTAACATGCTGTTAGTTGCAGTATATCAAAACTGGTGTGCAGTGGATAACTCTTTTGACATTTTTTTTTTGTCATGGAACTCTGGGTCAGAAACAGCAACATTTATTTGTCTAGAGCACAAAACATGTATTTGTGTAAATTGTATTAGGTATTATGACAAAGGCAAAATGTCCATGGATCAGGTATATATATTTGTATAGTCTTCTTTATTATAAGGTAAGTTATTAATTAACCTTATAGATGGAATAGTGGCAGTGGAAGGTCACAGTCTAGCCCCACTGTTCTCAGTGCAGTTCTCTCAGGTTTACAGTGGGATATGCAGGGATACAGGTGCTATATGAGCAGGATCAGCTCACGGGAATATCAGACATTCCAATTTATTTCTTCTCATTATTTGGGGGCCTAAGGGAGCCATGTTGGTATAATGAGACCAAGGACACTAGATAATTCTGATGTGCTTAAATATCTCCATTCCAGAGGAATGTACTTGGTTTTATTAAAGTAGATATGATATGCTATTTCATTGATAATAGCAGCATTGAGCCCTGAAATTAAGCAACACAGCTAAGGAAGGGCTGTGCAGCAGAACGTGTTTCATGTCTGTAAGCACAAACTTCAAAAATCACCTCTTCCTCTGAAATCTCTTGAAAATTGCCATCTAAGGGGAAATTTATATAACTGATCTGAATACTGAGTATTTTCAAAACACATGGGGAATCACAGTAATGTAAGAACCAGTTACCCTAAGATTCTTGCATTTGTAATTGTTCTGCAGGAATCACCTTTTCCCTTGGGAAGGCGACGGTAATCATGATGCACCTCTAGAAAGATATCCAAATATCTGTGCATATCACCTGCAACTCTACATCTAATTGCTTGTTTTCACTATCTTCTTGTAATAGCATTTGTATTTTACAGAACCATGAAGATAACTCATGAAGGAATTGTCTTCCAGTCATGTTAACATCCATTCACACAGCTGCTAAAAGGATTTTAACAGGAGATACTTATTCATTAGGATATCTCACTCAATAAATTGTGATTCTGCCAAATGTACACACATGAAAATCTTCATATATTTGAACTGCTTCATTGGAATAGTGACTATCATTCAACAGTTACAGAGCTAAGTTCATGACTTTTTAGTCCTTTAAAGTTGGTATATATTTCTCTAGTGTTGGTAGGTATGACTTCAGGGTGGTTGAAAAGGAGTAAATCTAGGCTTTCAAAACTTAATTCTACAGGTCCTTAGTGCTTTCAAATACAAAGGTCAGCAGAATATTTCCTGATATGTATGTTGGAATACCGTAATTTCCTCTGATCACTAGATGTGTCCTTGTGTCCATACTGTAGGACTGCTGTACATTAATCAGGAGTGTAGTGGGACATGGTGGAAAAGCAGCAGGAAGGAATCTGCTGCCTCCTGCCCACTTCTTCAATGAAGGTGTTCTGAAGCCTGATACAGTATTTTATTTCTATTTATGTGTTCTCTCACTTTGGGAAGGTTCTCTTGGATCCGTGGGAGTAAACAGACATTTTGTGACATACGCATTTCTGAGAGAAGCCATGGGAGTCTATTTGTGTACAGTGAGTATAGACACAACCTGAAATGGGACCTGAATCCCATAATGTAGCCTGAGGCCAATTCTTTTGAGGGATGTATATGTCAGAAACATGTGACAAGAAAGAGTTGAGATGAAATGTTGTGCTATAGTTGCCTGTTATTCACTGCTGGTTTGGCTTCTAGTGCATCTGGGCAGGCGCTTTAGTTGAAATGACTGTCAGAGGAGTACAGCTGTTCTGCTTTGAGGGTCAGCTCATCTGGAGCAGAACAGATGCTCTGAGCAGAGCTTGAGCTGTGAGACCCAGCTGGATGCTAGCTGGCTTCTTGCTGGTCAAACATCTTCTCAAAGTCAGGCATACTGGGAGGTGCAGCAGAGGGACACACAGATGTCTGAATGAGCTCAACCTGGCTCTAATAGCTGGAGTTCAGGGCTGGCCAACAGAGTGTTCAACGTTGACAAGCCTGAAACTCAAAGAGGGGCAAGAACAATGTTTCCTTGAAGGAAAAGGAGATGACAATCTATTTTTGTATACTTTGCTTTTTAGCTTAGATAGTGATGTGTTATAGTACTTGGAACCGGCTTGAGGCAGCACTGTGACCCAAGTCAGTTTGCTGGGAAATAAAAAGCCATGTCCAAGAGACTAGTGACACTGGGTTTGTGTTTTACTCATGCATGTCTGTCCTACATCCTGAATTCCTGAAGCTACCCAGGCAACTCCCTATGTAGACAAGAAGTAAAAGATTCTTAAGGAGACAGTTCTACAGCAATTGAGGGAAAGGGTTCTCTGGTTTTACTGGTTGTGGATCAGGATTGAAGGTAAAGTTTTTTTAATAACTAAAATATTTTCGAATATATATGTTTATTCTTTTTAAGCACAGTGTATTAAGTCTTAGAAACCCAAGTTGACTTCTGTGTAGAGGTTGTGTGGGAGACCTTTTCTTCTCATGGATTTAGTCACTGATGTTTAATGGCATTAGATAGCATTGAGACACAATTGTCACTGGGTTGTTTGCATTTTTTGGAGACTAGAGAAAGTGCTAGATGAGCAGTGAGGCTGTGCAACATGTAGCTGTTATGTGTGTAATGGCCAAAAGTTTCTTTCAGGACTTTCAATAAATCCTTAGGATATGTTATTAAAACTTTGATAAGAACCCATGAGTAACTAATTTCCAGACAATATCCAATGAGGAGGAACCCTAGGATTCCTTAAAATTAAAATACTGCACAGAGAATTGGATGAAATATTGTAAAAAGCATTTGGAATACTGTGAAGAACTTTATGACACAGATCACAGCAAACTGACATCTTTCTTTTTTCCTATGATATATTCTCATGTAATAATTGAATATAATATGTAAATGTGGTCTTCTGTTGTGCGTTTAGAAGTGCCTGTGTAGTCTTCACCACTAGCAGGATTCCAGCAGATCCTCAGCTCCCAGAAAAAGAAACATATAGCTCATATCTGAAGCATGGTATAGAAATTGAGACCTATTTCCCTGTAAGATTCATTTTTTCCATGAGTTAACTATAGTCTCCTCATTACCTCCTCTATTTATTACGTTTTTTACCTCTTTACTTTGTGTCTCAGTTCCAGAAGACTTTTTGGGTATATCCTGTTGAGACCCTTTCCTCAGATTCAGAAGCAGCTGCTGCATGTATCTGGTAATTTTCACAATTCTTATTGAAGAAAAAATAGGCTGTCCTGCTCATTGTTGACATGCAAACCATAGCATATTGCAATTAAAATCTTCCTCACTGCTTCTCTCCCATGGAAAATGCTGGAAAATAGCAGGTAGGCTATCAAGGAAAATTAGTCATATTAAGAATTTTATCTGCTTTAGTTGAGACTGGGCAAAGAAAATATTGGTTTGAATGGCAGACAATGTGGTAGTGCTTACAATTCTATTACTTCCCAGCATGCCAAAGCAATAAGAAGAGCTTGAAAAAGCAAACACACATTTTAAAAAGATTATTCTTGCTTGGATGTCTCCAAGATTCTTTAAATAGCAAAGGCCACATATGGATTTTTTCTAAACTTCTGTTCATGAGGCTCTATTGTGTTGGATTTAAATAGGTTACATACAATAGGTTTTTATTTTTGTTAAGTACTATGAGGCCATTCGGAGCCAGACAATGTAATTAGCATTTCTTATTCCCTGGACAGTCCCAGTAAGGCTGTTACTAACTATGATAACATCATTGAGAATGACTCAGATACACTAGTAGATAATTTTCTATTGTAATTGGATGCATAATTTCTAGCATAAAATAAGGCAGATAATTAATGGCTCATATTTTATTTAAAATATTTAAACCTTATTAACTCTTTCAGATAATTTGACAGAAATAATGAAATTAAACTGAAATGTAAAACTCAAATTGCTGGATATTATCAATTAAGAAATGGTGTATTTTTTGCTAAGATGTTAATGTGAGCTTTAAGAAGCAGCTTATGTAGTGGGGCAAGCCAGAAAATTTAGACTAATACTCTGGCAGAGAACAGTACGAAGCAAAGACAGAAGGAAGTGTCCCTTAGCACAGGGACTTTGGCTAAGAATATAGAGGGGTTTCTTCCTTCAGACAGATGTAGTGCTCACTATTGAAAGCTCTGCTCTTTCAGACATTTATCTGTCTCTTGGCACTAACAATTTGGCGTTTGTTGAGATTTAACCACATAAGGATGGCATTCATAGAGGATAGTACATGGCTCTTGTCCTCAGCTGGCTTCTGGAAAATGTGAATAATGGGTTTTGTGGTTCTAGGGGAAAAAAAATCTACCTCTTTCTAGGAGTTAGGTTTCCAAATATGAACTATTTGGATCTTTATCTACAGAGAATTTTCTGGAAAAGCCTAATCCCATTATTTCAAAAATTTAGTCTTATATTCAGAGAATCAATAAAGCTGTCTTTCAATGTTCTTGTCTGACACAATCTTCATGGTAAATATATTAAGCCCTGTGTGTTGCAGTTCTGCTCAAGATGCTGAACAAAGGGTTAGATATTGATGTCAGGGCCATTAGGGACTTACAATGTATAAACAGGCAGACAAGGCTAAAACAAATGACTTGGATCCCAAGAGTAATGGCCATTCCTGAAAATGCAACCTTGAACATTTGTGGTAGGAAGCAAGGGTTGAAAAAAGCAGTCTGAAGCTGTACAACAAGATGTTGTCCCTCAGAAACCACCAAAGGGAGAGGAAGTTACAAGAGAACTGTTCTGTCAGATTTTAAAAATAGGAATTTTTATCTGCATCTACAACTGAAGTTGCTTCTCTTTTCAAAAACGTTACTGAAAACTCACTAGAAGTGAGTTTTTCACCAAATGAAGTGTATACCCATCCAAGCCATGAGTAGCCAGTTTCTCCAGGGGAACGCTATGGGAGACAGAATCAAAGGCTTTGCTGAAGTCTGCTGTCATAGAAGGTGATCACGTTTGTCAAGCAGGACCTGCCTTTCCTTTCTGATGCCTGTATCTGATCCTTTGGTTGTCCTGTATGTGCCGCATGATGGCACTCAAGATGATCTCTTTCAAAACCTTCCCTAGCACTGAAGTCAGGCTGACAGACCTGTAGTTCCACGGATCCTCCTTCTGACCCTTCTTGTATATCAGCATCCCATTTACTAACCTCCAGAAAATGGGGACCTCTCAGTTAGCCAGGACTGCTAGTTAATTATGGAAACTGGTTCAGTGAGCACTTCCACCAGCTCCCTTAGTACGCTTGGGTGGATCCCATCTGGCCCCATGAACTTTTGTGGGTCTAAGTGGTGTAGCAGGTTGCTGATTTGAATTATGGGACTTCATTTTGCTTCCCATTCATGTCTCCAGCTCAGTGGGCTGAATACACTGAGAACTGGTCTTACTGAGGCAAAGAAGACATTATGTACCTCAGCCTTTTCCTCATCCTTTGTCACTGCGTTTCTCTCTGCGTCCAGTAAAGGTTGGAGAGGCTTCTTGTGTTGCTGATGTTATTTATAGAAACATTTTTTATTGTCTTTAATCTTGTCCACGGTAGCAAGATTAAGTTCTAGTTGGGCTTTGGCCCTTCTGATTTTCTCCCTGTATAATATCACAACGTCCTTGAAGTCCTTCCAAGTTGCCTGTCCCTTCTTCCAAAGGTGACACAAATGAGTATTCCAACAAAACAATAGACCAAACTTGCCACATCAGCAGTAATGACAGCAAAGACTGTTCTTTAGGTCAGGTGGCACCATTCTTCTTATGGTCAAGGAAAATAACTTTATCTAGCCTTTAAGGATATCATATTTTCTTTTTTGAGATGGTCCTTCCTAAGAAGTATATGTGTACCACTTCCCCTTCCTTCTTTGCTGGTAAGCCTATGTAAGTGTTTCATATAAAGCAGAGCCAGCTTTTCTGGATCTGTAAAGAAGCATTTTTACAAAGGCATATATTAGCTTATCTCAAAGTTCTGAAAGGATTTTTGTTGATCTGAGGGACAAATTGGTCAAAGAATGCCTTCATGTGTTATTGTAAATGATTTATGTACCCTGGGTTTTCATGGCAGGTTAAAAATTAATATGAACATTAGATTTAATATTTAATTATCTGAAATGGTAGAAACACTTCTTCAGGCTTGTAACTGGGTAGATATATAGCATTATACACAACAAGGGAGACTTGGGACTTGTGTCCAGATCATCAAATGTATTATGTAGCCTACTCTCATTGACAGAGTTTAAATTTGGTCCTTAGATAAACAACTTGGTCTCTCCCTTTAATCATCCAAATACAAATTATGCCAATAATTTATGTTTGCTCTCAAACAGCTGGTTTTGCTAAATTTCTTTAGACAGGTTTGATTTGGTAGCCAGTCACAACTTAACTAGGAAGCACTACTGAATGTGAGTGATGATGGTGAAATCTGTCCCTGCATTTGCTTTTTGCTATATTTCTGGTTTTGGAAGAAGTGCAAAACAGTACTCTTGCACTTAATTGTCTTTTTTACTCAAATCACGTAGCTTTGTTGGGGCTGTATTCCTCTTACTTGACCAGAGTCATCTGAGCACACCATTGGAGCACATTAAACATGTGCTCCAATTTTATTTGTTGAATTAGCCTTTTAGCAGACAGCATGAGACACCCTTGGAGGGCAGATGATCCCACCTTTTTTAGGGTGGGACAAGTTGCCTGATGGAGCTGCCTGCTATCCATATGAGAGTATGGACTGTTAGGTAGGTAAGTACACTTGGTCAGACAGGTAGTTTTAGCTACCAAGTTAACAGAGACTAATCCATCAGAGATGTCTTTTTTTTAAATTGAGATATCAAATAGGGACCTATAATGTTCTGTATAATAGCAAAATACTGGCAAATAAACTGCTAAGGAAAGATTCTGTTAACATTCTCTTAAATTCTTTACAAAATAAAATTATTGACAATGGAAGTAAACAGAGTGATCCAAACGTGATTTAAAATTTTAACCAAGATGGCAAATAATTTATTTAATGTGTGCTTATAGGATTTAATTTGCTAAAATCACTTCCCTGAGATTCCTAGAATAAGAAGGCTAATAAATTGAAAAGCTTCTAAAATACCAAAAGGAATAGCTCTTTTAACACTAGGTTTGAGAATTTGTGTGGGCTGGAGAAAAACTCAGAGTTTTATTGTTTTCATTGTATTTAAATTTGAAATTCTTCTAATACAGAGGTGTTATAGTTTTGAAAGAAGTGAGATAAAGGAAAATGAAAATATTTACAAATAAACACTTATTACATAGAAGAGGGAAACCAGTAACTGATATGTATAATGTAAATGTTTATATTTCAGATGTTCTCTGCAAGACTTTGTACAAAATATCAAATATTCAAAGATATTTAAGGTAATTGTTTACCTTACTCCAGATGATAAAGAATTGCTCCTTGTTGTAGAAGTGAGCATAATAATCACAAGTATGTGCCTAAGTAGAAAGGAATGCACCCAGTTCTGCAGTATAGTTTTATAGCTCATGGCTTGATGGTGATTTGAGGCATCTTCTGCTAAGCAGGGGCTGCTTGTGTAAGAAGAAGCTGAAGGTAAATGGAGGTATCAGATATTGCACTTTATTTCAGAGAGAAGATGCTCTGGTTGTCATAGGAATGACAGTTCTCCTCCTCTTGGCTGATATCTTGTGATTTTTTGATATTGTCTTCCTCTCCTATCTCTGAAAGAAAAGAAGTGTAGCCAGATAAGAGCCTGCGCACTTACATCTACTTTGTGGAAGCAAAGGAAATCAGTGAAGCAGCACAGCAGTGGCACGTTATGGACCAGACTGGGACTGGCTGGATAAAACTTCCTGGCAGCAAAAATCAGTTTGCTAGAAGTGACTTCCTTTGTGAAGACATTATAAAGGCTGTGGTGCTGATTAGAAGGGCCTCTCTGTGGGTGAAAATCTTGTCCCTATGTCTCCTTGTCTTTTGGTGGAGAGCCTAGTGGCAGCCTTGGACTGGGAATGTACAGCCTGCTCTCTGGAGATAAGGGAATTCCCATCAGGATAATGGTCCCTAAGAGTGGAGAGTGTTACATGAAGAACCTGCCGACCACTGACCAACGAGTAGTTTGTGTTTCAGACCAATAATTTTTCTCCAGTTGAGGCAAATTCTTTCAAAACTTGCCATCTCTCCTACTCAGAGTAGACAAACACATAGCCACTGCTGAAATACAATTTTTCTGTAGAGCCCTGAAAATTCTTGGAAGTAAAACAGTAATACCAATAAACTTGTGGGGCTTGGAGGTGTAACACAGGAATGAGTTTCCTTTTCCCTGTGTACAGTCACTTCAGAAATCCCTGCTGCCGGCATTGGGAACATCCAGTCAGTCCTTTTTGAGCTAGGCCTGTACATAGCAGAATGTAAAGTTTGCATTGACCTTAGGGTGATCCTTTGATCTTGACAACTGTACATCCTGAATGCAACACCAGCATGAGTTCTGGAAGGGTTTATTCATATGATCTTCCTTCATGAGAGTACCAATTTCTCGCAAGACTCCTAAATAAGGTCACCAATACTCATGGAAAAGTTATAGAAATTTAAGAATACGCTTAAAAGGTGTGACACAATCTATCTTTCTTTCAGAGGGCTGAATTCAGCTCCTACATTCTGGGGTAGAGGGCCTTTTGGGCTGGAATGTCCACTAAACTGATCTCCCGTCTCAGATAAGAGTTTGGAGTGTGAGAGCTGAGCTAAATAGACAAGGGAGAATCACGGGACTACTGACTGATGCTATAACCCTCATACTGTGTAATGCTTGAAGAGTGTTTCATAATGAGAACAGATTGAAAGTCTGTTTAGAACAGAAAAATACAGTTAAATGAACAAGTGGAACACGTATACAAAGTAAAAACACTGTATTTTTAACAATACTAAACAGAAACTAGGGAAATTAGCATGGCTCTTGGAGAAGAGCACTGAAAATTTCTGATCGTTTGTTTCTATTATTAAAATATGGCCTACATACATATATATGATATAAAGCAAACTGTGGAGTAATACAGGTAATACAAGAACTACTGATTCTGTGAAGTTTTATTAAATCCCAACAAATTACATGCTTCCACAAATACGTAAAGTTCATTGCTGTGTAATATACCAAGGAAAGCAAGTCAAATTTCTAGTTGTGCTGATTGTAAGCATTTATTAAAGCAGCACAAGAATCTTAATGGGCACCTCACTTTAGTAACAAGTGCAAATTTGGGAACAGAGTCTGGTCTTGTGATTCTTACTCTGAATTGACCAAAAAGTACATTTTTTTTTAAAATACTCACAAATCACAGCATCCCTGTATTTTGCCATCTGATCTGCTTTCTGAACACCCGCTGAGTTCAAAATAGGTCTGAGTAGATCTCATATTGACTAAAGGGATCTTTGAGATTCACTCAAATGAAGATCATAGGGTTCAGTTCATTAGTCTAAGTATAGACTTCAGTGCCATTCGTGATTACTTAAGGGATTCTGCCGGGCTTCCACAAACTGTTGCAGAAGGGCACAGATCTTGTACAGTTCCTACATTGTATTTTCCAGTCTTGTGGGCATGTTTCAGGTGCACAGTCCCCTCTCGGTAGCCATCTAAGCTATCTTCATTTGTGAGGAAATACTTGTAACTTAGGTTATATAACTAAACATATCTCCGAACAGATGGCTCAGCAGCATCCATTTGTCTGATTTAGTGGGAATTGTATATGTTGGCCAAGTGCAGAGATGTGGTTAGCAAGCTCTAAAAATCTGCACTGTGGATCCAGAACTAGTGCAGAGCTATGTGACAAGTGTGATTGCTAGTGGTAAAACTGGTAGAAGCAAAATAATTTACTGTGTAAGCATATCCAGTAAGAAAAATAGTATTCCAGTAAGAAAATAGTCATGAGATAGCTGTAAGGATTGTGAATGATACATGATCATAATGCTGTACAAGCAGAAACACATTTTCTAGCTGTAAAAAATAGGAAATAAGAGGAGGAATGTTCTTCTTGCCATAGTGTTCTTTTAGTCATAGCTTTACTCCTGCTTCTGGTTTTCAACTAACTCATTACTTTCCATGAGTGAGCAGCTTTCAGAGCTTGTCTTCCCTTAAGGTGATTAGCAATTGCCTCAGTGTAATCTATTGGATCTGGACAGAAAAATCTGTTTTGTGGCATGTCTTACATGGCTTTTGTTTGTGAGGGGTGGGTATGCCTGAGGTGAAGCCACATCAGAGATTGGAGGACACAGGATTCTTTTTAGGAAAACAGGATCTAGGTCTACATCTATACCGGCAAGGATTAAAGGAAAATAGGGGCTTGGGCTCAGCCACTGTGCTTCATTGTCCAAGCTGCATAGCTGTTAGCATGCTTCCTGCAGTATTTTGGCAGATGCTGGTTATGATTTTGCCAGACAATTCCTGAGCTTGGCTCATAGGAGAGCACAGGCTGGATATTTTTCCTGTAAGGCAGTTCCCTGCTCCTTGTCCCTCTCTGAGAGCAATTACACTCAGCATCTTGACCCTCCCTGGTACAGAGCAGACATTTCCCTTCAGATCTTTGTTGCAATTCCTGTCAAAACATAGAGATGCTAACCTAAAATCAACTAGTGCTCAAGAAGAACACTTTACACAGCTTTTCAATTTAAAGATGTTTGGAGTACTGCATTTTAACCACATCCTTTTAAATCTTTATGCCAGGTGCTTTTCCTGCTACTGGTCACTCTCTTAAAGCCTAAAGGCTCCAAGTGAGATCAACAGAGAAACATGTTCGCTTCTCCTCCCTGCTGGCAACATCTTGTTTCCAAAGGAGAAATCTGAAAGTCCTCAGAAAGTGAGCTGGCTGTATAGGTAAGTCTAAAATGGTTAGCCACTGCAAAGTTTACTGAAGCTCTGTTGTGTATTTTGGGTGGTCTTATTGGTATTAGGATCCTGCTTCAGAGGTATAGGTGAACCTACATCTTTAGTGAAATACAGAAGGTGCATCTTCAAGATGAAAAGTGAAATTCTGAAGGACGATTTGTTATAAAGAAAGAGGTGTTGTCAACAATTAAGTGGAAACCTCTGTTAAAGACACGGATGGAAATTACAGGCATTTATTATCCAAATGCAGTTAGTTCCATAATTCCATTTCCCAGTACTAGAACTGCCACCCAAGAAAGCTGTTAGCCAGCAGAATAGGAACTCACTGCTTACTGCCCCTGTGACTGCAGTGAGTCCCCCTGTTCAGTACAGGTCTTCTTGGGAGGAAAGGCTAAGGGAGCTATTACATGGAAAGAAGATGAAAAATTTCTGAGTGAGGTTGTGTTTTTTTCTGCCTAAACTTCAAGTAGCCTAAAACTGGAAGGGGCTGTAATAGCAGTTTAGAAGCCTTGTCAGGATATTCCCCAAGGCTTTTCTCCTTCTTGGACAGCGTATTGAAGAGTTTCAGATATGGAAAGAGAATAAGATTCCCATGACATAATAATTGACTTAATTCCTATCTAGAGCATAGCCTTTGGGTGCTTTCATACACCTGCACACCTGCAATTCTGTGGCCTGGGGAGGGGGCACAGAGATTTAGGAGAGCAGATTTTGGGTAGTATATGGTTTACAGTCTGTTCTTCAGCCCCACAAAGCCAAATTCTGAAGACTTTCTGATTGCTGAATCAGACAGCTGAATCTATCACAGCATTAGCTGGAGACCCTCTTTTGTGAACAAGGTATTATCTGAAGTTAGAGATGACCTTTGAGAAAGATATTTGAGGTGTGCTCTCCAGAATAAGACTTCATTGTTCCTCAGCACTCACTTCCATTTCCACTTGCATGGGTAAATCTGAGTTTCCTCTTGCTTATAGCAGGGTGCAGAAAGCTAGACTCTGGAATGAAGGGGTTGAGGGACAAGTTTTTGGTGAGAATGTGATAAACATGGATAGAGATTTGCCCATCCCACCCCCCTGTTGGGAGACCCATAACAATAATAGGAGTTTTTTCCAGATCTAAAGAAGCTCCTACTTAATATTAGGTTAATTGTTATAGGGTTGAGAAAAAGGCACATTTTTTATTAAGTCTGTTTTTGTAGGCTGAGAAGGCTCTGCAACTCTTCATCACATGCTCTTTGCTTAGATTTATTTTTAGTGATGTTCTCTTCATTTTTTTTCCTTTTTTTTTCCAAATATCTTTTCATAAAACTAAATTAAACTTGAAAAAAGGGAGAGAAAATCAGTTTGATATTTGCAATGAACCATAAGACATTTCTCTTTGTTACTTTAACTTAGAAATGGGCAAAGGTAAAGGAACAGAAAAAGGTCCTGGAATATAATGGATCTACGAGTCATCTCTAAGTACTGCTTCCAAAAAAATTTCTTTCTATCAATCTCTTTTTAAATACAAAGGAGCAGAAGAAATGTTTTCAGCCTTTTACTGGATTGAGTATGCAGGAGGAATATCATGGGAATAAGTTTAGAAATATTGAGAACTCAAATTCAGACTCTTTGATGTTAACAGCTTTTCTTGCCAAGAGAGAACATTCTTCTCTACTTTAGATAGAAATTTGCATTATAAACATATGCAGCTAAAGTGAGACTTTTCATAGCTCTGATGCATTTTAGACTATCTGAAGGTCTATCTGGAGCACATCACATATATTTTCTACTTGGTGAACAGAAGGAGTTAAATTAGACTAACCTCCCCAGGACCCCCTGTCTCCCCCATGAAATGAGTTGATGCATAAGAAAACAGAGCTCAGTGCTTTGGGTCATGGTCTATTTGGTCCTGACAGTTATAGGATGTGGGTATGTGGGAAGAATAGTAGCCCTAGGGACAAAGGAGAAAAGACAGAGGACTCTACAGGCTCAAAAAAACAGTTTCTGCTGGGAGCTTAGGACACCAGAGATCTGACATATTCACAGTAGTTCAGGTAGATAGTTCAGCAGAGAAGGACAGTATTTAAGGTCCTATTCTAAAAACATCTGCCAGCTGAAAAAAGGAAAAGATAAGAAAGACAAAATGAACATTAAGAATACTAATGCAGGTCAAGTAGTTTACTGTTGGTATGAGCAACAATGTAACTTACCCATAATTTGAATGTAAAATGAATAATGAGCAGCTGCCATTGTGTGATTTAACACTCTTCAAACAAAACAGAAGGCAGTAACGAACTTAAAGAAAAAGGTTCCTAAAAAGACAGAAGAAAACAATGTTACAGCTGTGTTGCTTTTTTAGCTTTCACTGGGACACTGAGTGAGCAACTGTGGATCTGAGTGGAGCCTCAGATAAAAAATTGGAGAACCTACAAAACCTGCTGAGAACAAAGAAGTCCTGAATCTCTGCACAAACACTTTTGAGCTTCAGGAGCTGAATCTGAATGAAGTGTACTACCTCCAGTTTCCCACATCTCCTGGGACAGCTGGTCAAAAGCCTGGTAAGACACTGTGAAACAAGAGTGTGCAGAGTCAAACTTGCCACCGTACAACCTTTTCTCTGAACTGCACTGTTCTAGTCTGTTTTAACCTGTGTCTAAATTAAAGCAGTCTGGAACAGAGATCAGTGTCTAGAAAGCTAAATTGAACTCGCTTTTTAATGGAGTTTATTTGTGTTTTGGGACAAATAATTTAGTCTCCTGTGACACAATGATTGTTGGTAATTTAATAGAGGAAGCAAAGTTTGTGCTTTCCAAAGAGAAGTAGAAGCGTTAGGGGCCTGCAGCCTTCTTGACCCAGGAAAGGACATGAATCCCTGTTGTGCAAGTACACTATTCACTTTCTGTTTTCGCTCTTTCACCTTTACTTGTCTCTAAAGCTGAATTTCAGGTCATACTGGAGACTTTCAGTGAAATGAATTTGTATTATATGCTTCAACGCAGATCAAAATGTCAAAACACTATAGGAAAGTAATCTTTGTTTTTAGCCACAGGAAGGAAATGCATATACTTGAAAAGTCTGTCCTTGTGAAATGTCTGCAGCACTATTGCAGAGACAAGAAATATAAGTACTCAGTGTCTTGTCCTGCAAAGACACTGCCATTGAATAATAATTACTCCTTGTAAGGTAAATAAACCAAACTCTGCTTCTCTGCATGCCAATAAGGTCTTTGTGACTTCAAGATGCTGGGATGCAGCTCAGGGTCCAACTATATGCCCACCCTAACCTCTACAGTATGTGCCTGTCAGCAGTCCTGAAACACTTCTGTTCCTCTGTCTCTAACATACTTCAGCTCAAAATTACATCATATTGTTTCTGTTTTGCATTGTTATTTTATTAACAAATGCTTTGTCCTTTTGCTACCACAAAAATCCCAACAGCTTCTTCTGCTATGGAAAACTGACATTACAAAACAAGGGAGAGGAAGGTTGATACCAAAATGAAACTCAACAAAGCAACTGTATCAAAAAAGGTGTTCTCAATCTGATTGGTAAAGACAACAGTCAGCATTCATTTTTCTTCTAAAATTTTCACTTAACTAAGCTAAAATATGTATGGAGTACAACTTAGAATGTACAAATTTTTCCTATCCCTACTGTCACTCAGCTATGGGTTTGGGATTTGGAGTTGTACTTCTGGGAGAATAGTCCATGGGTCTACCTGGGTTAGATGGAACATAGTTTAAGTACAAATGACAGAACTGGCACCTTAAAGAGCTCTGCATTTTTATGTAGATTTCTACTATTGCATTTCATAATAATTATTTTTCAATTAATTTTTCTACAACACCATTACAGTTGTATCTTACTTTAGTCTCTGATAGTGAAACAAGAAAGGAATTTCCCTCTGTTGTGGTCTGTTCTGCTTGCTTTACCTCTTCCAACAACTGTAGTGAAATCACAAAGACTCATTCTAGTGAGGTGAACGTGAGTTGTCCTGTAAAGCTTGGTTTATAATACTTGAGTATTAAATAATAGTGCTTAGCACTTATGCAACTTAATGCCTTATAATCTTCAAAGCACTTTACAAATCTTAACCAGTTAATCCCCACAGCAGCTCTATGTGGTAGGTTTTGAAGGCCACACATTAAAAATCTCCCACAATAAGAACTTGTCTGCATAGTAAGCCTATGGGAAAAAATATATGCACAGTGATGTTCCTCAAGTCATGAGTGTTTGATTTTACTGCACTTTAATGTGCCTTACTTTTGGTAAATTAGTTCTGCTTTCTTATCTCATTCGAAGTAAATCCATTGTACCCTGCAGCATGGCTCAGCATAGAGTATTATAACAATTTTGAGGGTTTTTTAATTATTAAAACTCCTGGAATCAAATAAGAAGAAGAGAATCTGATTTTTATTTAAGAAATCAAGTTTATGCTGCCAATGATTGCAAAGACAGTGTATGGGAAATGGTCAGAAAGACTCTAAAGACTGAAGCACTCAGGAGAATAACTACCATTTTTAGCAACTCTTTTGAAAATACAAGTTTTGTGATATTGAGGTTGACTGGAAAATGGAAACAGTGTTGTTTGTGTTACTACTACAGTGGACTAAAAGCTATATTTCTACTTCATTTAGAAAATAATACATTTTTCAAGCTCAAATTTTCTTTGAATTTTCATGTTCCAGAAAAAAAAATAAAAATTGAATAGTTATTGCTTTAGCCTTTTTGGGTCTGAAATTTCCCATGAAGTGAGTGGAAATACTGCTTTTAGTCCACTGTAGTAGTATCATAAACACCAACACTTCAATTTTTGTTAGTTTTGCTGGAAAACTTTTTAAAACAACATTACAGTTCGACAGCAACATAATTCTATGGGAAGAGCAAATTCACCAACCTGGCCTGGTAAGGCCTTCTCCCAAGAGAAGCAGCCAGAAAACAGAGTTTTTATCACAAACTAAAAAAAAAAAAAAAAATCATCAATTTTCCAGAATGTCCACTGTCACACTGCAGCTTTAATTTTAAAAACATCATGATCCTTCCCCTCCAAGCCTTCAGGCAACTTAATGCCTCCTTTTGCTTTCAGCTACAACTGTCTCTTTGTAAAGCTTGTCATTTGAGAGCTGATCCTCTGTAAGAAGACAGGTCTGTGATATCATGCAGACTGACCTCAATTCTTTATTTCTTTACTGCTTCAACCTGGAAACTTTTGTTTCCTTGTTTTTCATTCTCTTTTTTTTCCCCCTGCTTTGTTTTTATTCTTTTTTCTTTTAATTTTTTTCCCTCAACTTTGGAGAAAAATCACAAATAACCTTTGAAGGAAAAATTAGCAATTTCTGTGACCCTGTGGTAACAACCTTTACCTGATTGACTACTAAAGTGGTTATCTAAGGGTAAGGGTTTCAGATAGACAAGGGAAAGAGGAATCTCCACATGAGAAATGATCAGGGATGAGCACAAGAGAGACCCTAGAAAGTAAAGGAATACATGAATGGGAACACAGGAGGTGACATAATTTGCCAGTCTCACATGCTTGCCACTACAAAATTTCAAATGTTCCAAATTGAGCCTGGTGTTCTGCAGACAAGCTCATAATTAAGTACAGGGTTGCAATGCACATGCACAAGAGGTCTGAATTAAGGTTTCATGACCAGCCTTCTGGCTTTCCCAACCTTTGGTCACTTAATTTAGTGTCCTAAATAATTTTTAATATAGAAAAAATTGATTTCAATGAAGTCTTTTAATTGTTTAGGGAGGAAGGGTTGCTATGGACTGCAATTCATTACATAAATGTAGATGCATAGTACTTCAAAGGAAAAAGTACTCCATTTTCATGCTGCCTAAATTTGTATACCATGATGAGACCTTAGTAAATGTGTTTGTTTTTTTTTTTAACCTAAAGTGCATTAAGTTGCATGACTAACATCTGTTTCAAATGCATCAGAAGCAGGAAGTGTGCAGAGGATCTACAGGGGCAATGTATAATTGTAGTTTTAAGCGGTGTCCAGATAAGATTAGGTTGTAGGGGGAAAGTCTGTGTAAATTCAGCCACAAGATAGTTTCAGGAGTCTACATCAGAATTTTTTTCTAAGAAAGTTGAACTTGAGGCAGTTATTTCAAACTGAAGAGCTTTTAAAATATGTCAATGATTATGTCAACAAATAACATGGACCAGGTGGTATTCACACTTGAGGAATTTAATCTGAAGGAAGAACAAGGCATGTATGACCTCATCTTGCAAAAAAGATATCTGAAAGAGTCTGGGAATGGCAGACCCTGATTTGTCTGTGCCAGCCAATTTAGCTGACTCTACATTACAGAATTAAATTAGCAGATGTACATGGAGGTATGGAATAAGAAGGACAAGTCAACACAATGTTTGTAAAGGACATTCATGTCTTATAGATTAGTCAAAGCTCTTTGAAGGTGTTAAGATGGTTAATTATTATTTAGCTGTTCAATACCTTGATAATGGAGACCAAAAGTTTCCTCATTACTCCATGACTTTGGTACGTTTATTAGGTTTGGTATAAATATTAGGTTTATGTGTCTTCAGTGTAGTTATTCTCATGTTATTCTTATGATCTTCCCCTGAATCCTTTAGTCCACATGGGATTGTCAAAATAAAAGGAATGCATGTTCTTGAGTCGTTTTGGCAGTTTTGAAAATCCCATCAATACACAGTTATGTTCCACATAATCTTTTCTCCTGGTACCTTTAAAGCTGATTTGAGCAAAAGACTACATGTAACAGTGTATAGTTCAATACCTTCAGTACTTTGTGCAGTGCTGTGCTGAGTTCCCTGCCTGTCATACTGGCTGGTGTTGTTTCATCACCGCCTTCTTTATCCGTCATCTCTTATACATAATTTATAAGGTCTTGGGACAGGACTATCTCTTTAGCTTATGTAGGGCTAAAAGCATCAGTGTCCTGGCTGGCGGTTTGTCTACTTGTCTAATAAACACCTGTAAGTATATGAAAGTATAGAAACAATCTGCCATTTTTAGACTGCTTGAATAGGAATCGGTGCTGGAGTAGCGGGAGAAAACAATTATACACTCTCACAGCTCACGGGACAGGAAGACTTGCAGACAGGACCGAGTCACAAAGGTTAGCTTTGAGCTTAACCTTTAAATGAGCAAGGGCTAATCCTCCTTCGCCGCTTTTGCCACCAGCAGAGACAGCACGGCTCCCATCAACCTCGGTTTAGAGGAGCTCGGGGACCCTACTGCTCACCCCCCCCACCCCTCCCTTGACGGAGCATCCCACTGCCACCATCACCTCCATCAGCACCACCCTCCTCGCAGAAGACGCCCAAGGGATGAGACAAGACCGCAAGGAGAGGAGTTAACAGGGAATTGATAACCCGGCCTTTTTTTTTTTTTTTTTTTCCCCGCCTTCCTCCTGCTTGCGGGGATGTGAGGGATCGGGACCCGCGGATCGGGGGTGGCCCCCGGCGGAGAGGCGCGGGGAGGGCTCCCCTCCGCACCGCTCCGCCGGGGGCCCCCCCCGCGGCCCGGCCCGGCCCGGCCCGGCGCGGCCAAGCGCCGCCTCCGCGGCGGGATCGGGATGGAGCCGCCACCGCCCCGCGGGTGCAGGTGAGGAACGCGGGGAAGGTGGCCGCGGACGCGGGGGGGATGCGGAGGGCAAACGCCACTGCGCCCCGGGCTGGCCTCAGGGGGAAGGAGAAAGGGGAGGAGGGGAGGAAGCGCAAAAAACCCCACCCCAACCTTAAACCATCCAAAAAAAGCACCGCGGTACATTTTTGCAAATTGAGACGATCCTCTTAAAAACACTGCCCGCCGAGCCGGGAGTCGCCCCTCCGGTGCTGACCCACCCGGGGAGGGAAGGATTTCGAGATTTAACTAATTTTTTTACGCACGTGTCGTCTCCCCCCTCCTTTCTTCGGTGTCACATTTTAATTGAACGGAGCCGCGGGTTGCAGAGCTGGGAACTAGCGCGGATGCTGCCGCTGAAATTGGTGTAGCAGCTGGGGAGGGGAGTTTCTACGAGACGGGGGGGGAATGGGGTGGGGAGTGGAATTGGCAACAAAAATAGTAAGTTTCTCCGTGGTCGCCGATTAATTAAAAATGAAGGACGCACTGTGCATTGGCAAACAGTCTTAAGCAATGACCTGGAGCAATCCTAAGCCGTAATAGTTTATCATTATTTTTTTTTCCTTTCCTAGAAAATTCGAAATACCGAGGTATTGCCTCCCCATAGAGCCCTCAGCGTTGCAGAGCGTTCGCTGCTTAATGAATGTTTGTAAAGGGATTTTCATTCCCACTGAACGTCAGTGGGAGCAACCAGAGCTCAGGGAGGCAGCTTGCCCGCTCCTTTTCTTTTGCAAAGAATTTCTGGCAGAATTACTTCAGCAGCCCTGCTGTGTTGATGTAGTGCACAGGATGACATTGCCTGCTGATATAGTCGTTCAGGTGAAGCATGCTGCTGGAGTTTATGATTTTGTGCATGAAACTCGAGAAGAGATAAGAAAAGCATTCAGCAGCCTCTTCATGAGCAACGGAACTGGTCCTCTTACGACTTTTTAGTGCCCTGTAAAGGACCCTGGGGAGGGGGTTGGCTTTGTTTTAGTAATTTATTTTCAGTCTAGTACATCAATATATTTATTTCAGTATATATTTATTTCAGGAATGTATGCTTCTTATAGACCATGTCTTTGAACAGAGTTTGAAATCAGCCCTGCATCAAAGGATAAACACTTCCCATGCAAACACTCAGGTTTGCAGGTATTCTACTGTCTATTCTGGATGGATGAATCAGAATATGGGACAGTACAAACAGCATAAGGCTTGGTCTTGAAAAATGTTATGTGCAAATTCCTTCCTTAAGTTATTATTAATAGGCTGCTTGAAGTCGGTAAGATGATTTACAGCAGATGTCCATGTCTTTGCAGTACCAGGGTATATGTGGGTCAGTTTATAGGTAGTAATAGAGGTGGAATGATCCTGGGTGCCAGAAAACCATGGCTTAAGGACCGCATGTCACTTAAATTTATGAAAATTAAAGAGATTGAAAAAATACTTTAGACTTCTATATGCTTATAAAATAATTTTAGAATGAAAAAACAAAGTCCTTTGGTTTAAAAGTTCTTAACAGTAAAGACACTGGTACTTCAAAAATTATGTATGTATCTTCATAAATGGAAGCAGAAATATTTCTTTTGATGCTCCAGATAGTGATTTTTGTAGATGTCAACTCCTATTCCCCATCATACAACAATTTCCTGGAAAACACTAATTTTAAGGAAAAGAAAATATACCTAAAAGGGCTAGAGTAAATAAATATTAAAATATTTTCCAAATGGAGAACTTTGTAGTGTTTAAATGAAATTTCAGCTCCCTCAGAGAGCTTTTCCTTTCCATGCTGATCAGGAAAAATTATGTTGTGTAAAGTCTTTTCTTAGCCTTAAAATAGAGGGCTTAGAAATACCAAGTTACGTAAAAAGGTATCACTCATACTACAAAGCATTTAAAATGAAACAATCTTTCAGTGAAGCTCTGGTGATTTATAACCAGTAAGGATCTTTTCTAGGGATTTTGACTACAGGACCACTAGGCCTTTTCATGCTGCTCAGTCTACTACAGCTACAACTGGAAGAACCTGTGTCGATGACAGTGGCCAGGCACTTCATGAAGGGTTACACCTCAACCTTTTAGTAACAACATAATGCAGTTTTTCTGTGTCCAAGTCTGAATCCTGATAGGATTACTGTTGTATCTTCAGAAGCCTCTGTCAGCTATGTAAGCACCCAATTACTATCAGAGTACTTAAGATAACCTTTTGTCTTTGCCTCAAAGACATATGAGACACTTTTACTTTGTCAAGAAACCAAATGTAAATACATGACTTCCTATAACTAACAATAAAAAAGAAAAGCTTATCGGGCAGAGTTTTTAGTTTTGTAGGACAACAAAAATGTAATACTCTCTTTGCTCTCATTCTGGTGGTCATCTACTTAGGTTAATTTAATACCTAACACTGCCACAAGGTCTGTCCTTCTTTTGAAGCTGTGTTTGGTGAGTATGCTGAACACTGAATATGTTTGTATATGAATATTTTAAGATAGAAAATTATATGTTCAGATATAATAAGCTTGTGATAATCAAGAATAGTTTATGAAATGTACCAAGAGAAACCACTTAGTAGTTCTGTAATTACTGTAATTGATTCTGCAACATTTTATGTTTCATCTTGGGATCAAAGGTAACCATTAATAGCCTCAGTTTGGGATTCTACTTGATAATGTGTTGCTTATCTTTCTGTCACTAAGATTTCAGCAGAAGATGTGTTTTCAAGTAATTGAATGTCTTACCTAAGTCAGTTTGTAAATTGTTTTAATTGGGAAGGCTTTGTATATTAGATGAACTACCATATAAGCACCAACAAAATTGAGTGGAAAAACAAAGAAGAATTATACTGCATAAATGAAAACTAATCCAGTTGAATATAATACTCTAAATGGAAAACCTGAGTGTGAAGAAACAGAAGAAATTTAGAAAACCATAATTCGAGAGCTGTGGGATGACATTCAGGAATCAAGTATTCCTGTGGATATACTTTGGCATGAAGAATGAAGACATATGGAGCGGATACAGAGAATGACAATACTTTGTAAAACACCACCTTGACTTGATTCATCAGGGAGGATGAAAATTACTAAATATTTAATGCTTGCTTAACTACTGGTAAATAAGGAGAGATGACAAGATAATTGTTTACAAATATTTGAGAGATACAGTGACCAAGGAGGGAAAATACTGCATTTCAAGTTTATGGGTAGGGGAGCATGGCCGGGGTCTTTGAGATACTGATGCAGGGCACAGAGTATTTCCTGACAGGTGCTTAACTGACTCATGTTTTTAAAACCCCATTGATACAGGCTTCATGTCCAACCCAGTCTACAGTCATTTTCAGTGCTTTTGTGTCCTTATTCTTGCGTTTAAAATGCCTTACCTGTATCTTCCTTGCAGTAGTTTAAGCCTACTATCTTTTGTCTACCCTTCAGTTTTGGAAAACAGGTTTTTCTCTCCCACTTTGCTGCAGCCCTTCTTGTATGAGAAGATGGTTCTCTCTCATCCTGGACAAACATTTTGAAACATATTTCTTTCTCAGAGGTTTACTTGATTTCTGATCTCTTAGAGATATACAATCTGATAAATTGTTCTCTTCGCTAATATTCCTGCTTGAAATGGAACATAGTGCTCAAACTGATATGCCAGCAGTGCTGACTGTAGGAGAATGACAGTTTTATGTAACTTGCAAGGATCTGCCCTGTTTCTCTATGCTGATCCTCTTTTTTTTTTTTTTCTGCAACAGGATATTGCAAAAACCACCATAACACCATAGCATGTATGGTGTCAAATCTGTGAAATGTTATAGCACCCAGATCCACTTCTTTATGTAGAACTGCTGCCAGTCATCCCATCCTGCCTCCTTCAGTCTTTGTGCAGTTGGTTATTCTTATCTAAAAGTAATGCTTTGCTTTTTTCTTTTTTGATCTGTTTAAACACTTGAATACTGATACCATTATCCAGTCCATTTGAACTCTGATGGTTTGGTCTGTCTTTAGCTATAATCCTACTCTCTAATCCATCATACAAAGAAATTATTGAGGAGTCTCCAAAGCATATCCTTGCTCAGGGTGTCCTTCTGGTGTGATAGTGAATTTTGGTAACTACAAACTAAATATTCTCTTCCAAACGGTACCAAACTTTCTACTTTAATTTCATCTAAACCAACTGTCTCTAATTTGTTTACTAGAATATCATAAGACCAGGGATTGTACATGTTGCCCATGGTTTCTCAAAACTAGTTTCTCATAGCTCTGAGACTGGCTAATCTGAGACCAGTGCAATGCGTTACATAAGTACTGGTTATAAGGCTAGTTGTTTTGAAAACCCTTAAGTTATTTTAAAAGCCCCAACCTATTCTTTCCCTAAGTTCTTGTCCCTTTGTCACTGGCATAGTAACATTTGGTGCCAATTAGAAGAAGAAGAACCTAAACTCTTTGCTCTTCTCAGCACCACTTATTATTGGATTTTCCTTCCTGCTTAATAGGCCAAATTTTTCCTAGTCCTCCCTTCTCCTCTGCTGTCTGTACAGAGTGTTTCTTTGCAGGATCTGAAGATTCATATCAGTGCACGTCTAGCACCACAGATTTTTGACTCTGTGGGACTCCAGTAGGAAGGGACTGTCTTCTGTGAGCTGATTTGTGCATTTTGATGTGATAGTAAAGATGAACAGACATTTAATGGGACTGTGAAACTTCTGCATGAGTATGCTCCTCCTTTCAGGGTTTTTTAATGGCCAAGGGTCCATGTTTGTGCATTGTCATTTAGCAGAATGTTGCCTATCTACAGAATGGAGTTTATGTACTTACTGAAATAAATCTGTTTACAGTGCAGCGTTTCAGCTACATAGACTATGACCCTAAATGTACAACAGCACGGGGAATATTAAATTATTAACTGATCCAAGAATATGCAGTGAATAGTACTAGGTTTTGCCTGAACTGGAAAATAAAGCTAAAAAAAAATGAATGCGACAGTGAATGTTTGCAATTTTGAGCAACAAGAGCTTGAACCATAGTCTTATTTTGTCCAAGATTTTGCAAGAGATCTTGCAGTCCTTTCAATGTTTTGTTAGGACAAGGTTCTATCTATTTTTAGTAAGAAAAAATACAGTGATAGTAACTTTATTTCAATCAAGGAAATTACTTTAAAATGCTTGTTTCACAGCGAGTGTCTCGACTAACATTGGTTCTTGTCAAATGTGTCACAGCTCTTTATTTTTCACTTTGAGATTTTCCCAAATTTTACTGGAGGAAGGGTGTTAAATTGGTACTTCTGCTCAGAAAGGTTTTAGATATGCTGCATGGAGTTCTTGCTCTGATTTCAGGGCGTGCATTTTCATGGGATGATAAGGTTCATGCGTGGTTGAAATTAATTACTGGAGTTGTTAGCCTTATGGAAGCAAATCATCTCCTATTGTATCCTCTTGCTAAACTTTCATTGCACCTAGTTTAACTATTCATGGCAGCATTCCTATTATTTTGTTTCATTATCCTTTATTTACTAATATAGCTGTTTTATATAGCAAAATGATTCATATTGGAAGCCATTTATTATATCAGCCTAGACCAATTTGTTGCCTACACTAATGAAAGGAGAAATCACTGTCAGTGTGAATGGAAATTGTTACTGTGATTTATAAATTCAATCTAAGGGTAAGCAACATTCTGATAAGGAAATCTTAGGTTTGTTTCTGAGAAGGGCTGCAGTGAGGTTTTGCTGTTGGAGATGAATTGGATTTTTGTCTTTGTGTGGGAAAAAATACTGTAATTTATAGGTGACCATTAGGGCTGTACACCTAGTTTTCCATGGCTACTTAAATTTGAATGAAAAGACTGGTAAGTCTGGAAAGTAAACTGGAAGCATTTCTCAT
>JAWWLV010000144.1:45297855-45311727 GCA_035041135.1 Platyrinchus mystaceus | reverse complement strand
ACCTAGTTTTCCATGGCTACTTAAATTTGAATGAAAAGACTGGTAAGTCTGGAAAGTAAACTGGAAGCATTTCTCATTGAATAGGTAGTTCTCCCTGTTCTGTAGATGAAGGGAGAGAATGCAAATTGGACTGTCCCACCTTTTACTTAGGTGTCCATGATACAGGTGCTTATGTTATTGCTGAGAGCAGGGTATTGATGTAGACTTGGCCCTTGTGGTTTATACTGTTTGATTTAAGGCCAGCGATTAATTAGGTTATTGCATCCGTAGCTGGAGTTGCATGTGTAATCAAGATTTATGTTGCTGTGGCAACAAAGAGAAACACAACTGTGCTGAATTTCCTAGATCTTTGAAGCAGAAGTCCTTATCCAAAATGATATTAAGAATTCCCATCAGTGTGTGAAGAGTATAACTAAGAGGGGCCCTCAATTAATAGGCTGAAGTCTTGTACATCTGACTCTCTCACTGAGTTGAGTGAAATCCTGCTGCTCATCAAAGGGTTAGAGAAAATAGGCAGTTGCAAGAAAGAAGATAAGGAAAATCTGTGGCTCAAATTAATCAAGAGCAATTGATTTTGAGACGAATAGGAGCAATGCAAGATTTGATGAATACTCTGAAAATCACAGGGTGCTTCCAATAGGCCATTGACAAAACCTTTGCAATATATTCCAGGTATTGCGTTTGTCCTGGAAATAGAGGCAAGGAGGAACTGAACATGAGCCAGGTCAAGACTTCACAGTATTAAATATCAAATTAAAATAGTGGTGCTGACATAGCACATGATGAGGTAGATGGAGAAAGATGGAAAAGATGAAAAGAAGATGGAAGATAAAAATCAGAGGTGACTGGGAGGGGATAATTTGAGGTAAATGAGGAGGACTGTAAGGGATTCAGAACTGCAGAGGTAGACTGTGGTAGGGGCAGAGATTTTGGACGGAACTCTACCTCCTGCTCTTCAGTGTCAGGGCACCCCTGGCATCTGGGAGCCAGCAATAATTTGTCCTCTTGAGGATAAACTATTTAATACAGTTAGTGAAAATTGTAAATTAGACACTTTCAAAAACAACAAAAAAAGGTCTGAACACACTCTCCCTCCCTCCCAAAAACCCTAGAAAACCAAACCTGATTTTTTAAAAATGTTGGAAATGGGGGTTATTAATTTTGGTTGCTTTCTTTTCAAGGTCACTCGCTTAAATGTATTTCTTATTTTGGCAGTGATAGAAAATATCCAAGCAACATGACTTTTATTAAAGCAATATCCTTGAAAAGTTAGTTATCTTAAAGGTTACAAAATGTTAATGGAAAAGGAAGAAATTTTATTACCTTAGAGTCAGAGAACTTTCAGAGAGATATGTAGCTATGAAAATCTATATCATGTTTGTACAGTTTCTTTTACCTCCTGGGAAGCCGTAATATTTCAGTTTGTATTTTATTTTGCTTTTTTATTTATTTTTTTTTTAACAAAGAGGGAAAACGACAGTAACCTACTTACTTTCAAACAGTTTGTTCATATGCCACAGTTACATGTGATGGACTGGTGATCCATTTCCCTGCAAATTCAGCAGAAATGACACTGCAATTTTCATCCAGTTTTCTCATTTAAGAGGTCAGCTGCAACAAGAGCCTGTTGTAGTCTCTTGAATGAATCATGATAACCAGAAAGCACTGAAAGGGAAGAGAATGCTGCTCTTCAATTTTTTTCCAAACTCCTTGTTTGCAGGAGGCTAGCATGTGTTGAGCTGCGTTCATGTTTTGGGGACTTGGCAAGACTTGCTGCAGTGACTGAACAGCTGGGTGCCAATTTACTGCACACTCCCTGCTCTGCTCCAAGTCTCTGTGTGAGCTCTTTGACAGCAGCATAAGTGCAAGAGATGAATTGAGCATGCAGAAAGTGTGCCCATAACTACCACCTTCTGCTCCTCTTTACTGGTCTTACCAAACAGCTTCTGGGTAGCTTAAATGAGAGCTGGAGCAGATGCTGAAGCAGTGGGATTTTTGGGTAGCTTGGATTTTCACTACCTACTTTGCAGAACTGACTTTCTAATTATCCTGGAAGTTACAGTGCAGAAGTTGGATGAAATGAACATTTTCTACAATTCATGTGCAACAGAGGCACTGTCTGGTACTTTCAAGGCAAAGAAGTTGTAATGGTTGTTTTTGTTTAGAAAAAGAAATAGAGGCATTGAGATTAGCTTGTTAAGGTACTCAGGTCTAAGTTTATGGGGTTTTTGGTGACAGTAGACTTGTGTGAAAGTGGTACAGCTGCAGGTCTGGGCAGACGACACAGGTTTCTTGCCTTCTGTAAACCTTGAAATGAAGAGGTTAATTGCTAGGATATTTCCCTGCCGTGCTGTAAAGTAAAATCTGATAGTGTTATGGATCTTGACTGGAAAGTCAAATTGTCAAGTCTAATTTCCACATGTGTCTTAATTAACTGCAAAACATAAACCATCAGCAGGAATGGAAAATGTTACAAAATGGTGCATGAAATGATTTATATTTTAGTATATAACTGTTATTCTAAGATTACAACCAAATTATTTTATTGGCAATATTTATTAAGTATATCTAAAAATAACCTCTTCTGCAGTGCTGTAATAGGTGGAAGTCTCCAGCATGGTCCCTGTAGCAGAAGACTCAGTGCCAGTCCCAATGAATGAGAAAGTTAAAGGAAAAACTTAATGGTCTTGTGATTCAATAGGAAACTAAGCCAGACTTCAGCCTGCACTGGAAGTCAATGAAAACATTTTAGGAAAAGTACAACAAAACATTATATCAGTGGGAAAATTCTTGCCATCTTCTAAGTCAAGTCCAAGTTGGCTTTTGTGTTTATTTAAAATATGCAAATTAACCTTCAGTTCAGACAGCATTTGGAATTCAGTATGAATGGTTGAAAACATTCTCCTTTTTCTGTTGTTTGTTGTTTTTTTTTTGTTTTTTTTTTTTTTTTAATAACTGCAAAGATGATTGAACAAAGAGCTTCAAGCAGAAAGATTAAAGAATGCACGGAACCACATAGTAACTAAACATGAAATATAAACTGGAGCAAGGAGCTTATCAGACAACAAAAGAAAAGAAATACTTATTAGTCTTTGGAATCACTACTTATAAATGGAGGATTCCTAGGCAGTTGAACAACAAAATAGAGTATATTTTAAAGCAGAGAAGAAAGATAGCTGGAGACATGAAACACTCATTTTATTTAAGGGTCAAATAAGAAAAAAAAAGTGGGCTTTTGACTGTAAGAAATACTTATTTGAAATCACTGCAACTAACCCATTCTATTTGACAACATGACTTGAAATGGCATTCTGGAAAAAGTTCTGATTGAGTAACTTCTGGCGCATGTAATATAATTTGAAGTCTGTGTTGCAGTCCTGTCTACCTCTGGTGTTCAGTCTGTTACAGTTTTACAGTTTTCAGTGACACTGAAAATGTGCCTATTAGGAATGTACTATACTGTTATTGAATTTAATTTTTTTGTATATTCACTTAGTAAAAGGTGAGCTAGTGCATCATAAAAGAAAATTGTGGATTGTGGAGAAAAAAAGAAAGTAAGGACTGTGAAAATATTGACCATAAATGTTCTGAAGAGAGATATTCATAGATACTAGAGTCAGAATAGACTGTGACAATTGTTAACAATTTGGCCCAACCCCTTACATAGCAGAGTATATAAAACCAGTGAAATGGATCAAGTCTTATGTACTATTCTGTTAGCATTCACACACTTAATTTGAAGTATGTTAATTGTTTTTTCAGTCACTGAGATTAATTCCCAGTTTTAAAATTAAAAAGGTAATGTTTGTAGGACAGGTGTTTTGGAGAGCTCACATTATTTATTATATTTTTTAAATAATTAATTTTTTTCTCACATACCTTATATTTTCTCATATATTCCCATCTATTTTATCATAATAATATATTTAAATAGTAAAAGAGACAGAAAAAACCCTTTTTATTATGATTCTGAAGTCTTTATTATTTTAAATTCAAGGAAAGCACATTAAAGCCTTTGCTTTGGACATTTTCAAATTAAGTCAAAGAAGTCACTTGTATAATTTCGTCTTGATAATACATTGCTTAGTTTCTTGTAAGAAATTTGCAAACAGGCTTTAATCTCTGTTGAGTAGTTGGACAATTGAATAAGTCCTATTTTAATAATGGGAAGGAATATTTCCCAAATAACCAGACAGTTTGAATTAGTTTAAAGAATGTCTTAACACTTTGAAATGTAATCCCATCAGCCTCCGTCAGATATTAAAGCCTGATCAGGTTGGTACTTGAATGAGGGGATATATTAAGGAAGATGTAAGATTCTGTATGGAGGGATTCAGTATCTGCATCCACTTGTTTTATATGAGCTTAGAAGTAATGTTAGATGTTTAAGAACATACTGCTTTTCAAATGAATCACTAAAATAAAGTGTTTTGCTAAGGAATTGAGATAGTGGAGTGGGAGTAGGGAAATCATGGTTTTGTTGCTGAAAAAATTTAGCCAATTCATTACTTCTAGTGGGTTGATAAACCACAAATAATTTATGTGTGATTTGGGAGCTTTGTTTTCAGGGACCAGGCTATATTTCAGGTAACACACTAATAGTTTGCCAACCTACTCGCATTAGTAACAAGCGAAAAGTTGGTTTGTAGCATCCTGTTCTTGAGTGGTTCGACTGATGATCATAAAGGTCTTTCATACCAAAATGATTCTGTGATTCTAGAATCATTCTGAATACGGGCTCTCTTTTGTGCCAAATAGTCTTTTGGTGAACTTGGGAATGTGCATATGATTGAATAGGCACGTGCAATTATATCATGCTCAGGCAAGATGATACATTTACATTTTTTCTTGACTTCCATGAAATAAAATCAGATCCTTTGAATACAGACTATTTTATAAATATGGCTGTTAGATGGATGTAATGATTTTATGAATGTAAACTTACAATGTCCTGAATTATGCATGCCTATAAAATGTAAAATCTATGCTGCAACAGTTTGAATTTTGTTGTACATATTCTTCATCATGTTTTCAGGATGGAACATGAGGCTACCCAGCTAGAAAAGCAGCACGTGCACAGTGTGTATGAAAATACAGCTGCCTACTTTAGTGATCTGCAGAGCAAAGCATGGCCTCGTGTTCGGAACTTCCTGCTGGAACAAAAGCCTGGAAGTCTTGTTGTTGATATTGGTAAGCCGTTCTTTCAGATGGCATGAAAGATTGTTTATAAGATTTATTTGTTTATATGTTAATCATATGTAACCTTCAGATAACTGCTTTTAAAACTTGTTTAAATTTGGTTTTAAATTGTTTTTAAACCCCTACTAGATGCCATATACCACTTGTTTTAATTCTCTGGCAGTGTATCAGGTAGACAGTTAATAATTTTTCCCTTATTTTTGTTGAGCTAAGCCTTAATCTAGCAGTTTCCCCATAGACTTAATGGTCTGTCATTCTCCTGGACCCCTTTAAAAAAATTATGTTAATAACTAATTATTTCATATTTCAGTTTCTTTAGATCTCTTGGTTTATGTACTACTGGTCTGCAATTTATTGCTTTTCATTTGTTCTAAAGCTCCTCCTATGAAGGCTTTATATTAAGAGAAATCTTCTGATGTGATTGCTATTAAAAATATTAAAAAAAAGTTATGATATGAGAATCTCCCTATGATCCTAAATACAGACACCAAAACTATGTTTTCCTTCTATGGTGATGTCTTCCCTACGTGTTTGATTTATACCTTGATTTTCTATTTCTCCTAGAGACTTTTTAGGTATTTCCAGGTGCTGGAGTGTTTCCTTTCCATGTGTTATGACTTTGGTCCTATACAGCACATCATTACAAAACAGACGGTCTTTTGCTCCATTGTATTTTCCTCACTGTTTAAACTAATGTAATGCTTTTACATAGCAAGGTTTAACAAGTGTAAACAATAAAATACGTATCTGTATGTATGCTAGTAGAGAAAAACATTATTTGAATAAGCTTTAGGCCATAATCAATAGGTAATATGTAGTTCTCCTGCTGCTGTAGCTATTTTTATATGTCTGCATGATTTTCACTAATAATCTCAGGAAATATCCTTGTGACATACACTCATTTAACAGTCACCTTAAACTGATATTTCTCAGCCAAAATTGTTGTCACCTCAATAGAAGTCATTTGAAGCTTAGCTGAAGTTCTTTGAGGCTTTATCAGCAGGTGATTCAGTGATTTCAGTGATTGCTGAAAGCTTAAGGTCACCCTGTTAACAGTCTCATCTGTAGAGAAGGTAGATGCTTATAGTTGCCAATAAGAATATTCCCATTAAGGCACACAAGGTATCTTCTTTTATGAGGTCTATTAAGATCTACAGGAATCTGACTATTGTATTTAGGGAGGAGTGGCACTAAAGAGGCACTAGTGCCTAGTGGCACTAAAATTTTCAAAATTAGATCTTAAATTGATAATTTCCCTTTCAGTTTAATGACACCTTTTATTAGAATATAATTTTGTCTAATTGCCTTATTATTTTTCATTCAGCAAAATAAATGACAATAGCTTGGCCATTGTTAGCTTCATAAAGTAATTCACTCTCCTGATGATTCATTCAAAAGTGAATCTCTGGTAAATGCAGATTTTTAGAATACTGGGATTATTAAGACTATTTAGCTTCATTCCAGGGAGGACCCTCCACTGCTGAAAACCCCCCGTGATTAAAAAGCACTTTGCCAAAAGCCATGTATTAAGCAACTGAGTCTTCTAAATTAATGTATGGTTGAATAAATAAGTTCCTGTGCAAACATGGTAATGAATAATACTTTATACAAATTTTTAAAACTAACTTAGTTTTTTAACTAACATGCCAAGCTTCATGTTTTATTGTGTATATTTCTTGAACTGCATTAGCAATATTAATATTTTCCATTTATCTCAAATGTTACTTCAAAGAATAGCACTTGCTTTTAGCTTAGAAATGTGCTCTTTTTCACCACTGAAGTGTTGTTCTGTTCAGCAACAGTTCCTGTGCTGTCTCTCTAGATAATGGTGCACATTAACATCACTGAGAGCAGCAGTGCTGCAAGAAGCAGTGATGTTTCTAAAGATAACTCCAGGCCTTTAAATTGAATTTCCAATACTGAGATGATTCTCTTTGCCAGGCTGCTTCCCTGTTGCTTGGCTGTCAACTTTCAGAAATTATTCTTCACTACTGACCTAGAACTGCAGTGAATGATTCCTAATACAATTTTGAAAAGTGCCTGTCATGCATACAGCACTGAGGGACACTCTGCAAGATTTCAATTTAGTACAGCACAGTCCTTGAGAAGACAGACTTTTAGGTGGAAGACATTCTAGAACAGCTCATTACATTTGCATGGGTTATAATGCATTGGCACAAGTACAGAAAGAGGATGTGCCTGCAACATGGCAGGAATTTTTATGATTTATGGTTATTTTTCAAGTCTACATCTGAAGTTAAAAGTTTCCTTTCTGACTTGTGTCAGTGGCATCTGTGGTTTAGGACTTCTTGGAGAGAAATGAGATGCACTGGAGAGGTACTTCATGAGGTTTAGCAAAGACTAGGGAAGGACTTGGAAAAGAGATCTATTGCAGATCACTAAGAAAACAAAACACACTGGCTTCAGGAAATCCCCTGAACAGAAAGTAGCTGGAAGCTGGAAGGGTATTGAGGAAAAGGGCCATAATCCTTACCTTTTTCTTACCCTCTCCTGGGTGCCCATTTATGCTCATTGTTGGAAGCAGGATACCAGGCTCAGTGTGAAACAGCATAGTTGGTTTTTTACTCTAAGATGTGCAGTAGTGGCACAGAGGACCATTGCTTCCTTCTCCCACCTGAACTTATCCTTAATTCCCCACAGAAGTACGTATAGCCTGCTATTATACAGGGCTATGTAATGAGCATTTTTGTTGGTGATGTTGGTACTGTTACAAACCCAATGGTGTGAACATATAATTTCAAACAGTCCAAATGAACTCTGCAGCAGTTAGGCTAGTAGGCACAAGCCCTCATTTTGTTTTCCAGGAAACCTTAGGATTAGGAAAGCCCTCACATTATTTTTCCTGCTTTGGGAGGGATAGCATATGTTTGGAATATAAGGACTTCTGATCTAGTATTCTTTTCTTTAGGTTGTGGAACTGGAAAGTATCTCAGTGTCAACAGTCAAGTGTATAATCTCGGCTGTGATTACTGTGAAGCACTGGTAGAGATTGCAAGGAAGAAAGATGATGAAGTTCTGGTGTGCGACAACCTTAACCTTCCCTTTAGGGACCAGTGCTTCAATGCAGTCATTTCCATTGGAGGTAAGACAACACACACGCATTCTGGCCCACAGCAAATGAGCAATTCTGAGGGTTCTTTTCTTTCCATGTAGCTTCGTTTCAGTTAATTGTTTTGAAACAATTCTTTTAGAATCACAGCAGATATAATTGAAATGAATGTAGTAAACTTAAAAAAATTCCATTGCGTAGAGGCACTGTTGACCAAGGAAATATGTGGATCATTTGTTTGTTCATATGTGGTCTTGTTCACCCTGTGGAGAAAAGATTTCCTTCCAGCATGCATTTTAAACAAGTGAAAACTAATATAAACACGGCTGCTTGCAGTTTAAACAGATTAGATGGTCAAGATAAACTCTTGGTTCCTCCATAGGATCTGTTTTAATCAGCAAATGCATTGAAATGAAAGCTTTTTCTATAGCAGAACTTGAAAGTCATGTTAACTATTATGTGTTATGAATTCAGACTTCTCTTAGTCATGAAAAAAGAACTTAGAGCCATACAAGCACTGTTGTCTTAAATAAGCGAAGCGTCTCAGCATCTTAACTTCTCTGACCTCTCTTTTTGAAAATATAATAATTTAAGAAGTATCAATTGCAAAGTGTAGATGAAAAATGGAGTATCCAGTTACAGTCTACATTTCTATCTCTACTCTTGTTTGAACTTTTAGGGTTTTTCAATGTATCAGCAAAAATATAAAACATGATAATTATTATTGATAACAATCAATAAACTATTTGAAATGTGATAGAAATGTATTTTAAAATGTATTTTTCACATTTGCAGGTGGAAAGGAACAGTGCAGTAGTGATATTACTTTGCTTTCATGTTGGCTAGTTAACTAGTGAGCCCTACCCACATTTTAGGTCTTGTAGCATATTTTCACAGGGCTATCAGATCAGCTGATTTTGAAGGATAGCATACCTATCTAATGTTTATATCAATTATAAGCCTGACAAGTTTAAAAGTTCACATGCTATCTCAGTGCATTTAACAATAAAGGATTTTAACCCTTCTTGAACAGAGACATGGTATGCCTGTGTCCATCTAATTCTAAATAAAGTGGTTTTCTAAATAAAGTGGTTTTCATCCCATTACAGAGAAAAATAAGTATTTATGTATGTAGTCAAGTACACTTCTTGGCTTTGCTGGTATAATAATGTTTATAGGATTTATTTTTCTGCAGAACCATCAAAGTGATTCTATAATTTTAACAAGGAAGAATATTTAAACCATTAAATTAATTGCTCAGATAGAGCTTGCAGAGATTCTTTTGGTTGATTGGCACTTCTTTCTGGTAAACTAAGCTTGTGTGCTTATGCTGTCCCTGTCAGTTTTGATAAAATTTTGCAGGAGGATCTGTGGTGATATATGGCCTAACTTTAGTATGAGAGAACAGATCAGTTTCTTTCTCCCCACACTGTGCAAGCAATTGATTTTTTTAAACTTTTTTGTTCAAAGTTTGAGGAAAATATGACCAGAGTCAGGAGTACCTGGAAACACACACTGACCACGTACACAGGGAACCCTTCTCAGAGTTGGCTGTTTTGTGTTCACAGCAGCTTGTGAGAGCCTAGTTAACATCAACTGCCAAGAATGCTTTTCTTGGCTTGTGGTAATAAAGCTACATTTTTCCCCCTTGGTAATTTAATCAGTTTTGAATAAAGACAGGGCTAGTTGGATGCACTGTTCATAACTGCAGTGTTGAGATAACACTATTTCTGCTAGTAGAATTGGCTACTGTCAAGCAGCACATATAAACATAATCTAAATTTCTGAATGTATAGAGATATCTTCAGCTAAGAACATATACTGTTATTATATGCTGTTACATGGGTAGGTTGAATGTTTTGCACATAAAAGTGGCTGGCTCCAACTATACTTGAAGCAAACAATGGAATCAGTCCTCTTTACATCATTGATTGAATCAAATCTAGTACTGATGACATATGGAGCAACATGACCAATGTGTCCAAGCGCAGTACAAATTAATGCTTCTGAGAGTTTAGAGAGAAAATAGTTGTCTTTAGAGAGAAAAGAGTTGTCTTAGCTATTCTCTGACTGTTAAAAATGGCTCCTTCCTATTCCAGGTGAATAGGAAGATAGAAATAATGTAGAAATCTTGAAATATAGCTTTGTTTCACATTAGAGTGGAATTTGAAAATGTGGAAATTATCCTGGAAAGAAAAGCCAAATAAAGTGATCAATAGTTTTACTTTGAATTTGACTTTTTATTTTTAATTGCATACCATAGTGTAAAAAAATCACCATGCTCAGACATGCAATGTAGACATTCTTTTTTACAAAAATGAAACTTAATTTTACAAAATTAAAACAATGGAAATATTTGTCTAAATTTTCTCCCTAGCTCTTTGAAAGTGTGCTGATATGAAAGTACAAAGTATCTTTTTACTGATATTACATTTTGCTCTATTTATTACGTGGTGAAAAGTTTTCTATTTTCAGGGTAGGAAAGGTAAGTAAGATATGTCTGAAATGTGTGCCAGAAACTAAAATCAAACTTGATACTACCTAACTCACCTAAAGGCCAGGCATTTAAGTAAAAGCTAGTCATGTTATGACCTTTAATAGATGCAGAGAAACACAAAACTCCAGCTTATGTGCCTGAGTTTTCTTGAATCCTTTTTTTGGGATGAGATGAATTTCCTTCTTTGGGATTTTCCTGTTTTTATCCATTGAACATAATCGTAAAAGAGAGCATTCTGGGGTAAACTTGCATTGTGGTACCGAGAAATTCAGCTGACTTGCTGACTTGCATCAAATGATATTTAGAATGAGGTGCTAAAATGATTAAACATGTAGAACAGGTTGAAGATGAAAATGCCCTGTCCTTACTGATATTCAGTACATTTCTTTTTTTCACAGTGATACATCATTTCTCAACTAAACAAAGAAGAATCAAAGCAATAAAGGAAATGGCAAGGGTATTGGTACCTGGAGGCCAGATAATGATTTATGTTTGGGCTATGGAACAAAAGAATCGTCGCTTTGAGAAACAAGATGTATTTGTTCCATGGAACAAGGCCTTGTGCTCACGCCATTTTTCAGAATCAAATCAATCTGGAGATAAGGGTGAGTTTATGCATACTGCAAAAGGCCAAGACATACACCCTGCACAGCTTGTCATCTCTGAGTGCAGCTACCAAACCAATTTGCAGCCAGAAACTGATTCAAAACATTCCCACAGTATGGGCCATTGCTTACCCAGAGCCTGCTGCATGAAAATTTCTGAAGAAGAAAACAGGTTTTACAGTGCTCTAGGAAGATCTTTCCGCTCATGGTTTTTCTCCAGATCCCTTGATGAATCCGCCCTGAGAAAGCAAAGTGATAAAATGAAGCACCTGAAACAGGAAGGAGTATGGGCAAACAGTACTGACCTGAAACATGAAGGGGTGTGGGCGAACACTACTGTACCCATTCAGCATTTGCGGCACTGCAGTTTGGATTTCGGTCCCCACAGGGCACTGTTAAAAGAACAAAGTTTAGATGATGATGATGTGTTCGTGGAAAGCCTGTCTCTGAAAAAAACACAGTGGTCGCCAGCCACAGATGCACTGAAGGATTTAAGTTTAAATGGAGGACACCAAAATGTAGCTCAGGGCAAGAATGACAAAGCTTCATTTAAAAATGGCCCAGTGGAAGACAGGGACTGCAGCTGTGGTTGTAATAAAGATGGTGCTGGTAAGTCTGATGCCAGGAAGTTTTTCAAAAGAACTTCAACAACTGACTCCACTGACTCGGCTTTGGATTCAGCAGTGTCTGTTGGGGACCAAACTGATGCCATGTTGGATACAAAGGCCTTTATGCGTTATTACCATGTTTTTCGGGAAGGGGAGCTGTGTTCTCTGGTAGAAGAGAACGTGCCTGAGCTTCAGATACTTTCTTCCTGCTATGATCATGGAAACTGGTGCATTATTGCAGAGAGAAGAGGAACATAGCTGTAAAGAGAATAAAGCAGAATCCAGGGACTGAGGATTTTAAGCTGCTCCTTGTTTTACTGTGATTGTGCAGTGTGACATGGAATTTGAATCTTGTAGCTGTGTGCCATTTATTTCTGATTTGTTATCTCTCTATTTAACTAGTTAATGCAAGGTCTGTATATAGGAATATAAGTGGTAAAAAATATTTAAGTTTTGTTAAACTTTTATGAAATTAAAACTGGAGAGTTTTATATTGCTTTTAGCAAGTAATTGTGTTTTAAAATATACTTTTCTATTGAGAAATAAAACCTTTTTATAAGACAAGTATCAGGGCATCTTTTATGAGAAATATCCTCTCAATAGAAAGTTTAGTCTTTGTTCAAATCTGAAAGTGTGTCACATTGTTCCCTGTTTTCAAGTCCTGTAAATGAGACATAGACACTATGTCTAAATTTGTACTTGACTATATACTGGTAGAGTGCATGCTGCAGAACTGGGAGCAAGCATGGTCCCAGTGCTAATTAGTTGGGAGTAGAGCTGTTAATAGGCAAAAGCTATGTACAAAACAAGCTCTGGATATTCTGTCATTTAAGGTTTGTATTTCAGAGCAAATGACAGAACAGATTTTGAACAATATTTTGGACTTTTATTTTAAAAATAATTTAATTTGTTTCTCAGGTTAAGTTTTATGTGTTAGTTCTCACAAATACTTAATTTCCTTAGCTGTAGTTTTTCATTAGGTATGTGTATATAGAAGTCAGAGGGATTTGTGAGAGTATCAGTATTATGTAAAAGTTATAAAATATCAAATACTTGAGATACATATATCTTTTTGATAAGCTTGGGAAGCTAAGATAAAAGTAATAAAAATCCAGTGCATATCTGGTCAGCTGTCATATTGACTTTTCTTATTCACTGACATGAGAATATATATTAAACAGTGTGTTAAATAATGTAGATAGGAAGAGGAAAAGCCCAGTTTGTATGTAAAATACAAATTCCTGTCTTTGCAGTTTAAATGAATCTTTTGAGACCTAAATGATAGCAGATTGCTTACACTACTTTCCCATTCCCTGTAAGAAAAATTTTACTGAGCATGGTGCCCCATCATTATCCATCTGTACTAGGTTGCAGCAGTTGCCCTCATATTGTTCTTTGCACTCAAATAATCTCATCCCTCTCAGTGGGACGTGAAGTTATATGTGCTGTGGATAAAAAACACCTGGCTTCAGAAGACCAGTAGTGAAACTGCCAAAAGAAGCAGGCTAGAGTAGGCTAATTGCCTTGTTAGCACAGAGTTACTCCATTTCTAGGCTTTATTTATAGTCTGTGGTTGCAATGCAGGGCAGATCTTCAATTGCTGTGATTTCATGACTTTTAATGGAGTTGCACAGATTCACCCCCTCCCCCCCAAAAAAAAACCCCCAAACAACCCAAAGCCAAACCCCTTTTGTTACAGAAAAACAGACCTACATAATTAAGATGTCTTCCCTATTATTTAGCAAATAGGTTTGAATACAAGGCAACAGGAGTCAAATGCCAAACTTTTCCAGTCTATGCTGCATAAGTAGATGGATTTGGGTTTGTTCAGTAGAAAGCCCTGATGGTGCTGAGTATTTTTTGATGCAGCTGCCCAGCAGTAAATTGCCACAT
>JAWWLV010000144.1:45240596-45297755 GCA_035041135.1 Platyrinchus mystaceus | reverse complement strand
CATTATAGATTTATCTACTGGAGCAATGTCCATAGAGCAATCATTTTTGTCTCCCTTATATCTTGGGATCCTCATACTTTTTTTTTTTCTTGGTCTGTACCACTTGCAGTCCCCATGGACCTTTGAAAATAAATGTATGGCCAAAAAGGCGTACATCTGAGACTTCTAAAATATTATTCCACTCTAAATATTACTTTCAATACAGCCTGGGGCTGTTGCTCTCAGGTGCTGCGTATAAGCTATACTTCAGAAAACTGGCAATATTCCCTGCATCACTGGGTCCAGCTGCTCCTGTCTGAGCGGCAGCACCTGATGCATTCTCAGGCTCCAGTTTTAAAAGCTTTGTGCCAAAGAACCCGTGCTGGCATATTGTAGAGCCTGCATGGATTATGTTTAGCTCCACACCTCATTTGACACCTGCTTGTGTCAGACAAGTGAGGCCTGCCTCTTTTGTTGGGAATTTCTGGGGGAGCTTGAGGATCTTAGAAGTCAGTTGCTTCCAGATAAGATATGCCAGTGGATTTTCAGCTCTCCTGAAATTTAAGAAAGAGGAAGATTATTATCATCCTATATCCAATTCTGAAACTTCATCCCCAAACTCCAGCATGCAGAAACTCTATCTCACATACAAAAAAATATTTATTAAAATTAAAATATTATTAATCTAGACTGACAGCTGGGTTTAGTTAATTGTGAGAAAGAACAACATGATTCTATTATCTGCACTTCTGCAATCTGACTGTGGCGTATTTGGTGTGTAGTCAAGCAGGCTGATGAAATTTGGAAAAACTGAGAAAGGAAAGATATCCATTCTCTTTACAATATAGACTTACTATCCTTGCAAGAGACTGAATCTGTGTCAGGATCCACTGAAAACTTGTCGCACTCTCAGCTGTTTGCATTTCATACAAGTTTGGATTGTATTCTTATAAATTCCTGGGAGAGGAAGAGGGGAGGTTTGGTAAACTGCCTTTTTCTTTTTTTTTTTTTCCCCCTCCCAGATATACTCTGAGGATGTATAAGCACCATGTAACGTAATTTTCATAGACTGGAGATCAGTCAGCTTAGATCATGACTGTAGGTCTGCACAGCAAACCTTTATTCCTGTATGCAGTTTCCCATCTATTTATGGTGGCTGCCTAGATCTGTAACAGCTCTATCATCTCATAAGAAAACAAGATTACCTCACTCGAAGCGTGGTGAAGGTCTCTCTTGATTGTTTTCTCTTTTGATTAGGTCCACCTTAGGCAAATATAATTTCCAGAAGGAACCACATGATCCCGGAATAGCTTACAGACGTAGTTAATGTCTCAGAGAAGTGTGTATACCATTGAAAAGTCTATAGTAAATGAATGAATAAGTAACTAAAACACAGTTGTCCTCAAATGCTAAAACTTTCAGCAGTGTCCAGTCTGAAAGATCTGAGTGTTGTAAGGTAAGGGGCAAATGTGTTCTTACATTGCTTGTGTGACAAGTGGACAATAATTTCATCTCAGTTCTGCTGATAACAAACCTGCTTCTGACTTTAGAGGGCTAGGATTGCTCCTAAGCCGCTTATCTAGCTCTAAGTGGAACATGGATAAATTTTGATTACGTGAGAAAAAATGCCGGGTTTTTTGTACAAATTAATTCAGGTGGAACTTCCTGGGCATCAGTTTCTGCTCGTTGCCTCTTGTCCTATTGCTTGGCACCACAGTTGCAATAAGAAAATACGAAATTGAACGGACTTATTTTTGCAGGACTAAAACAATTGCAAACTTTGATAAATTACATCTTGTCTTTTTTATTAAATGAAAATATTTCTAATAGAAGTGAACAAGTGTAAATTTTTTGGTACTACCAGTGACTAATTTATGTTTTTCCAAACTTATCCTGTAGGAATTTTAAAATCACAGGTGAGAAATGAAAGCTGTAAACATTCTAGCAGATTTTTTTCTGGTACTTACTTGTATACAAGTTACTTACAAGCACAGTTTAAAATGCTGAGTGAAGAGTTGTGTATGTTCCACTGGCAGAATATTGTTAGTGGACTGCCTGGATAGGTTCTAAATAGAAATAATAGCTCTGATCCTGTGTCCTCTGTGCCACATCACGTCTCCATCAGACTGCATTCATATCACTGTTAGGCTGTATTAGTATTGGCATTGTGCTGAGTGTATTGGTCTACCCACTTTCTTGCTCAGCACTTCTATAAGATTTGGGACTACTTTAGTACTCCAGGAAAATGAAATGTGTTGGTGTTAAATATGTACTACTGCACATCTTTTGTGAGTTCAGCATTTCTTACTTTTACAGTATATGAATTCTGGCAGCTAACCATTAGTTTATCTTCCAATTTGCTGGTACTGCTCTGTAATCAGTTCTGTGTCCTTACATGGAACCTATTCTTTAGTGTTCAACAGAAAATAAATCCTACTTGGTTAAAATATAATTTCCTACAAAATTTATGTGTCTTCAGATTAACTAATAAATATATTTGCCACCAGGAAATCTGTGCCTTGGAAAGTTCTTAGTGAATGTTAAATTTGAGAAGACAGTGTTAGTGCTGTTTGCTCAGTAAGTTAGACCACATGGACACAATGCAAAACAGGTAAGGATAATGATGTGCTTGAAGCCAGGGAGTCTGGCTTTAGAGAACCATAGTTAACCTAACCATAAGTGTGATCATTTGAATTAGGTAAATAAAGGTGATGAAATGTGGTTTTTAACTACATCAATACTATATGTCATGTTGATGATAGAAAAGCAGGATGGTCAGCAGAATTAATTGCTACAGAGCTACATTTCCTGTTCCTTCTGATCTGTTTACAGTCATCCAGGACTAAGCTTTATGGTGTAAGATAACACTGAACTATTTCTGTGGGATTGCCAATGTTCTTTTTGCACCAATTTTAATCAGAAAAGAAAAAAAAGTAATTAGAATTATTCAATTGCCTGGTGAAGTTACAGCTGTACTGTTTTACAGTTGCAGTGATTGTAATGTTTGTACAAGTGCAGTGTCACTTATTGTACTGATATGTTTTTTATAGTAATGACTAAGGACGTAATAGTAATTAAGCACTATCCAGATGACTATTAATAAATGTCCTGTAGTGCAGAGTATGTAACCTAATAGTATTTAGGTTATGGAAAAATAGTATGAGCACAGGGTGGACAATAGGGTGGTAACAAATATAATTTCAGGGGGATGTGGAATGGTCTTTATGAGGAGGGAATGAATTAAATCTGGTAGTGTTGAGAAAGGCTAGGGAAAATGAGCAAAGAAAGGTAGTATACAGAGAAACTAAGGGGAATGGCAAAGATGGGAGCAATCACAGTAGAGGAAGCACAATCAGCACTGCAGGATATTTTTAGCATATATAGAGGTTCCTGTTTTGACTGCTTTAACTTTCTGGAGGGTCTAGTTGATATGTCCCTGCTCTCATACTTAAAGAGAATGTGCAGAAGGAGGAATACACCTTTTTCCCACCACTTGGAGCTCAGTACTCTTTCCTGTACACTTCCCAGGATAGGGATATGCAGAGGAAGATTGGTTAGAGATAACAATTTTTCCTTCCTTTGTATCCCCATCACTTCATTGCAGCATGTTCTGTTTTGGTTCCTTTCATTCTTGCTGAGTGTTTCAGTTTGCTCTTGTTTTTTTGATCGTACCCAACTGTGCCCAAAATCTTTTACCTAATTACCTCCTCTGCTGTTATAGTACAAGCTTTGTATGTAGAAAGGGCTGTATGGACAGATTAAATAAGTATAAAGGCACAAAAAGGTGCGTATTTTCAGCAGTTAATGGATCCCAGTTGCTTGCTGTTACTATATAATTTTGTTATTATTATCCAGGGTAACAAAAGGATTGCTCTGAGACTCCCCCTTAAAGCATTATGTGCATGCCTTTGTACCAGACGTGTACCTGTATCTTTGACACTTAGATAAATTTCAAAATCTGCCTTGAGTGAACTACTAGTTCAATGGTTTGCTAATATAGCAGCAATATATTTAGCATTCTGCATTCAGGTGAATGTGATTGCACAGCTCCCCTTTGCTTAATTAATATTCAAGAGCTCCACTATTTCTATTTATTTCTTTTGTATTTCTTTCTATTTCTAATTTAATTTGTGTTTTTAGTTCTGAGCATTTCCTTCCAAAGACTCTCCATTTCAGCCTTCCACCTTTTTATTCAGATACAGCCAAACAGCAAGTATATCAGTGGCACCTAAGATTATCACAAATATGTATGTATTTCTCATTCTTAATCTTAAATCTCTGTTTATGATGATACTTCCAGACTGTTTCCGTACTTTTACCTTTGACAGCTGAAGACAAAACTGAAAAAACCCCTGCCTTAATACCTCAAAGAATCATAAACAAACCTCACTACAATATTCAGTTTAGGCGATTAGGGGCACTTTACAATCTCTAATAGTGTGAAACATAATGTTATATCTACACATAATTATCCTTTTTCTCCTTTTTTCTCAGCTGTTACTTAGTCATCTTTGTCTTCAATTAGGTGCCTTTTGAACCCTTTAAGCTGTGTCTACATCTTCCTAGAGCTCGGGGTGCTTGGTGACAGCAGATGCCTCTGTTGTTATGACAGTTCAGCACCTGTGCCTGCTGCTTCTCCCAGTGCCCAAAGAGAAAAGTTGTCTTAAACAGAATCCAAATTGGCCTATTTTTTAAAGAAAACAACCAATCAATATCCTGCCAAAACCACCACCACCACCACCAAGAAAACCCTAGTAGAAGGTGCTTCAGCAATTATGATCATATCCAAGAAGAAAAGAAAACGCAGGGGAAGAAAAAAAAGGATATTATGTGTGGTACTCCTAGTTTTGAAAAGATTTCTTAATATAAATTCATCATCCACTTTAGCCTTACTGACTAGGTGCTATGCTCTGCTTTGATGGAAGGTGAGTGGGACAGTGGATGCAGCAACAGTGAGATGGTATTAGGTTGCCCTCTTCAGTTGTGACAAAGTAGGTTGCCTTCTGGAGAATATTAATAGTTTATTGTTGCTGTTTGTACATCATCTCAAATTCTCTTTTCTGAATGAAGAAAGTATTTCTTCTATGGCTCAGTCATTTGAAGCTGTCAAAAGTAAGAGACAAAGAAAATATATTGCTGAAGATACCACCTCTAACCCATGTGCTAAAACAAAGGAGTCTGTGTGTGCACAGTCAGATTGAAAGCTGATGTTCTTTTTGTACAGGATAAAAATAAGAGTAATTCGTGGGAGATGTTTTGGTGAGGAATCATCATGTTCTTTTCTGTGTCTCTTTTCTGCATCTTTGTAGAAGAGACTAGGCTACATGTCAGAATTACTGAGAATAAATTAACCCTTCACATATCTGCTTCCATACTACAGGACTGACAGAATGGTCAGATTTAGTTCTGAACAAAGTGTTTCTTGTGAAAGGAGGAATTGGCCACTTGGACAGAACAAACATTAGTGCAGAGAAAGCACAGACCTTCAAGATGAGGTTAAACCTCTCTACTTAAAAGGAGGCAAGCAGATTGTTTTGTGCCTCAATGCCCAAAGCTGCATTCCAGTGTGTCCAAGAGAACACCAGAGATGAGACAGTGATATATAATATATATAATAGAGAGCAAGTTGTACACAGCATCTCCAGGCTGGTTTAAATTGGTGTTTTATTCAGTGGTGTAACCTGATGAAGGTCACTGCCTGTACTGAGCACTAGATGCTCCCATCAACATCAATAACCATCAGGAGTGCTTGCTGCCTCTTGGGATCTGGCTCTCTCCCCTTTACAAAGACTGACTGTTCCAACATTGACCACTGAAGCATTTAAAAATATTACTCCTGAGTGATAGTTTTAAATAAACAACATGTACAAATATATGTACATATATATATGTTTTGATGCAACCTTCTTAATTTTTTTCCCCTTAGTGTGTTAAATGTTTCAGTTGGGTTACAATATAATGGTAAGTAGTGCTTGGTGCAATTTCAGAGAGGTAGACAAACAATTTGACAGTGAGGAAGAAAGGACTAAGCTATCTGTGCCATCAGTACAACTGAGCTGCCAGCTAGGGCATGTTTGGATGGAGGCAGCAGGGAAGAAGGGAAAGGTGCCAGGAGAACCACATTAAAAGAGTAACAGAAAGTTGCTCAAGCTAGTGAAGTCTGACCTGATTCTGGGAGAAAATACCTCAAAATCTGATTCAGAGTATTCCCTTGACTTCCCTGGTCTTTGTATTGGTTGTTCTCAGAAATGCCTGTTTACCCTGGGATTTTACTTTCTGTGGTTCAGATGAGTAACAAAGATCTCTGAGAGGTTTACTTTATTTTTAATTTTATAGTAGAACAGTCAGTTTAATAGCGGAATAAATGTTTGGCTACAGTTGCCCAGGAGTGTTTCCATAGTACCTTGAATAGTGAGCCATAGGCACATTAACCTCTCTTTCTCTCTCCTGCCTCTCCCTGAGATTCACAAGGAAATAAAAATAAAAAATAAAAATCTGGGCATGAAGAGCAGATTGGGGCTGTGGCTTGTTCTCGCCTGTTCTTTGAGCTGGATATTCAACATACCAAAACTTTGCATGTGTATTTTTATTTGCCATGAAAAATACCTAAGGCTCATCTGGAGAGAACAAATTAGAAAGTAAAAGGAAACTTTTAAAACTTACCCATGCAAGCCCAGTGATTCTGTACCTGAATGACTCAGCTCATGTTTAGGTCAACCTCATAAATGGGAATTTTGCCACAGAGAGTGCATGCCTGCTGTTGGAATGCAGGCCTTTTGGAGCCAGCATCGGGAAATGTCTGTGTGGACCTCCATGTGTCCTCAGATTCACCTTTGCCTTTCAGTTCTCATAAAGAACTTACAGAAAACATGAAGTGATGTAGTGCTGTGCAAAGAACAGCAAAGAAGAGAAAGTGCCAAATTCTGCACCCGGGATGGGGCAATCCCAGTCTGCTCTGCATTGGTGTGGCTTCACCTTGAACATTGTGTACAGTTTTGGGAAACACAATATAAGGAAGATATTAAGTTATTTAAGACCATCCAAAGGAGGGCAACAAAGATGGTAAAGGGCCCGGAGGGGAAGCTGTATGAGGAGCCACTGAGGTCACTTGTTCTGTTCAGCCTGGAGAAGAGGAGACTGAGGGAAGACCTCATTGCAGTCTACAACTTCCTCGTGAGGGGAAGAGATGGGAGGGACAGGCACTGATCTCTTTGTAGTGAGCAGTGACAGGACACGAGGGAATGGCCTGAAGTTCTGTTGGGGGGGGCTGGTTAGGTTGGCTATTAGAAAGAGGTTCCTCACCCAGAGGGTGTTGGGTGCTCGAACAGGCTCCCCAGGGAAGTGGTCACAGCACCAAACCTGAGAGGGTTCAAGAAGCATTTGGACGGTACTGTTAGGCACGTGGTGTGATCTTGGGGCTGAACCTGTGGAGGGCTGGGAGTTGGACTTGATGATCCTTGTGGGTCCCTTCCAACTCATCATACTCTCTGATTCTGTGAAATAGGAACTGATTTTGTAATTTATATATCTGTGAAATATTAAACAAACTATTAGTGTTGCTGAGCAGGTTACCCACATGAGTCCTTCAATCCGTGCTGGGTCACGTCTCTGTGGTAACACATTAGGCTCTGACTTATTGTGAGTAAAGAAGCTTAAATGAGAACTAACTCGAGAGTATAAAAAAAAATATGTTCAAGTGGATAAATACAAAGAAAAGATTTAACACAGCAGCTACATAAACAGTTTCAACATTCTTATGTTAAAGTTTGAAATAAACAAAGAGTCATGTGCAGTGATAGCCACTTCATGATAATAAATATGGAGATTTCAGGGATGACAACATGAAATTGGATTGCTGGCACATGAAACGGAGGTAAGGAAAAATTATATTTTTGTGAGCTTGTGTCAAAAGGGTTGTTCCCTTTATAGAACAAGCTATATAAGATGTCAGTTCACTGAAGGCCATGTTTGTTACATTGAGTTGACAGTATGAAAATCATTGCTGCAGCCTCTAATGTCTACAGACTCGTGCTCTGTCTTAACTATAAGGGGATTCTAGAGAAAGGTAACATAATCAAGGTAATACCAGCACATGACTGGGGCTACATTTCATCTGGCTTGATCCCTACAGTTTGCATATACCAAAGTTGGATTGTTCCTGGACTGGTTGGTTGTGTGCAGAGAATAATGTGAAGTGACATTTTTCTGCCAAGGTCACTGCTATCAATGTCACAGTGGTCTCCTGCATTGTGTGCCTGTTTGCCCTCAGAACGAGTGCAAAGGTTTGAACAAATAAGTCAGAAGGATTCATGAATGAAAGACAGAGAGAGGATGGAAAAACAGTAGGTAGAAATATTTTTAACAGTGCTGGAGAATGCCACAGTTAAGAAAGAAATGTTAAATAATTTCAAAAATCATTAAGGGAAAGGAATTAAAAATATGTACATGAAATATAAGGCAGTGTTTGTCCCATATAAACCAGCCAAAAGTCTATTCAGGACCACAGGAAGTTTCTCAACATATTTTTTAATTGAGAACTAAAAGCTCAACAAATAAATGTAGTTTCACTGAAGTCTGGACTAAAGACACTACACTGCCTGAGGGGATTAAGTGGATAATCACAGACATCTTGTGGTTTCTGCTGTTCCCAGAGACCAAAAGGAGGGACAGAGGAAAATGAGAGATGGTAAATGAGCCAAACTGAAAAAAAAGCGCCCCAGAACTGCAGAAAAAGATGACTTTCCCATATCCAGTTAGAGGTCAATTGAAGGAGTCTAAGTGTTATGAAAGACAGAATACAAACACAGGATCTACAGCTATGAGCTGTAGATGAAGTCCTTGTTTTTCTTTGCAGGAATATAAAAAGAAGAGTTTAATGCTCATTTAAGTATCTATTATATTTTTCATGTTTGACTAACTACATTTTTAAAAATTGTATCTGACAAATTGGAATGAGAACATGAAGATTAACTGATTCTATATGCAATGTGATTATTTAATTTTGATAGACAAAGTTAAAAGTAAGAACTGATCACCGTGTGGTTCGAATGCAGAAGCTTTTATGGGCTTATTATTCTGGGATTTTATGTAGGAAAATTGGCTTTTGGGTAGCAGTGCCTTAAACAGACTCAGCTTATAAATAACTTCTCAGGACCTAGATGTATATTAAGGTCACTTCAGACCAAGCTGTGTAATCATTTTATCATTTTATCAAACACAACTTTGAGATCTGTGAGATTTGGGTATGAATGGCACTTCTGGTAGTATCAAATTTTATTCTCAGCTACTTAAAACATGACCTAGTTCTCACTAAAAAAACCCCAAACATGTCAGATTATCTCCAAAGACCCACAGGCCATTCATTTGAGACAGAGGAGCAAGGCAGGAGAACATGGAATAGGAACAGGAGAATAGGAACAGTTTAGATAACTTATTTTGGAAAGTAAAGAGAGAGGCACTGGGACAACAGAAGTGCTGTCCTAAGGAAGTTAATTAAAAAGTCTATCACTACCAGGGAATTATATTTAGATACTTTTGTCTGAAAGAGAGCCCCCTCTGTTTAATTCTTCTCCAGCTGGACCTTGTAAAGTGATTTCTCAGTAAGGCTTGCAAAGCACAGTGTTGCACCAAAAACATCTATTAGTCACAGCACATATGGGTGATGGTACCTACATCAGTCTGTGGGAACTGCAGTCAGCTAAGCCATGTTTGGCATTTGTCTTGCATTGCAAAATCCCTTCACAGATGCTGAACATTAGGCAACCACTGATACAAGAGTCTAAAGCATCTACAAACCCTAATGAGAAAGCAAAATCACCTTCACGTTTTTATCATTAGTCAGATTAATGTTACCACAGGATGAACTTCTCTAAGGCCATTAGAAGTAAAAATTTAGGGAAAAAATGTACCTTTCCCTTTTTAAATATTTATATGTACATCATTAAAAAGGGAATAAATAATTCTGGTTTAGTAGAAACAATAATCCCAGAAGACTGTTAGCTTTGAGAATAAATTTATGTTTATTTGTTAGGACTTCAGGGGCTCCCAGAACTATGTGTTACAGATTTGTTCAGTGTTGGAAGGGATGTATGTGGCCTAGTCTAATACCAGGCTCCTTCATTAACCAAAGAACCAGTATATATTTAAAATAAATTCCTGTTGATTGTCCTGTCTGTGGTTATGCTGAATATTTGAATACACTAATAAAATAGAGATAAAATACAGGTGATCTGGTAATAACATTGTTTTCTACAGCAATGATAGTATGTACAAAATTGATTTAAATACTGCCTAAAGTGTTTCACTCGAATAAAAGAAAGAAAAGCTTCACTTTTCCACTAGGTGTCAGTCAATCTATTTCTTTGGTTAAATAAGCTCTGTCTGCAGAAGACAATCGAGAGCAAAATGCAGACGCCAAGCTGCTATAAAAATAGTTACATTTTTTGCGAGAACCAACCAGAGGTATTTTGAAAGAATGAGACCAAATGAATCACTTTTATTTTGATTGCGTTTTCTTGTTTGTTTTACATTTTCCATTTAACAGCAGTCAAGAAAATTCCCACAAACTCCAAGCCAGATACAGCTGATCCATGAGCGAACAATTCCAGGGAAACGGGAGAACAGGAAGGAAGAGAAGGGGCAGGCTGGCCTTGCCTGTGGAGAGTCTGCTTGGTTATTTCATGTCAGTCCTGAGCCAGCAGTAGCAGGCTTTGACCTTTTCAAGGCGAGGGTGCCTCGAGCAGCAGAATCCAACAACTTTCAAGAAAGCTCCAAAGCATCAAGCCTTTGAACTGCCATTGCACTAAAAGAGGATGGCACCTTTCCCAGTGCAAGGTATGGTGAGGTCCTTGGGAAAGGTCTTGAGAGTGGAGGAAGAGTTCAGAAATGTCTCCACAGAAAAAGAGAAGAAAAGGTGAAGGCTGAGAGAGGAGTGTGTGAATATGGATTTGAAAAGGGAATCCAGACATAACTCTTACTTGTCCCCATTTGCTAGCCACAATGGCAATTGAAGATCACTGACCACTTCTTTTGCCAGGCTTGACCAGACCAGAGCTGCTGTGAGAGGGCAATACCCAAAGAACACACAGGAAATGAAAGAGAAGTGGTGGTGCAGAGCAAAACATATGCCAACCAGACAAGTAAGCCAGACATTGCTACAGAAATCACAATAAGAAAGAAGGAAAATAGTGCATTTTCAATCTGGCTTCATAAAAACAAAACCCCTATCTCTTGTGTCAGCCTGTGTCCCAGATAAACCATTTATTGTAATGCTTCACATCAGCAGCTGCTTTGAACAGGCTGTACTCACATGGGCTACGGCTTCTTAGGTTGTCTACTGTGTCCAGGTAGTTGTGCAAATCAGGACTGTTAATCCCTGAGGCTCTGTAAAACCATTACTCTAAGAGTTGCAAGGTCCTTCTCCACCCCAGCCAGCTAAAGACTGGCAGGGTACGTATGGGAACCAATGGAAACAATGAACTGAGAAAATCCAATCAAGGGGCCATGATGCAAATGTCAGAGGTACCTGTTAAAAGAGAGCAGCAGTTTTGTGATACCAGTTCAATTATATCCCATGTCCACCAGGGAAAGGGTTAAAGACTAACTGTGCTCATGTAAGATGAAGCTCTTACTGGAGGAATTGGTAAGCCATGTCCATAAGGACAGTGGGGGAGAGAGACTGGCTCCCCAGGCTGCCCTGGAGCTGGTTGGTTTGTTTTCAGTTTTACTTTGTGTCTGTGGCTGCTGGGTCTGTGTGATCTGGGAATGCAGAAACATAAAAGGAGCTACCAGTGTAGAATTTTATTGTCCAGTCTTTATTTTCTACACTGCCACCAGCATCAGTCTTGTCATCTGCGGGGTATTTCAAAAGTTACTACTCTTGTGTGCTGCATTGCCTCATTTCACTGCACTGCAGCTACACCTTTCACCTGGCCATTAGGCCATTACAATGATGGGAATGTTATTGAAATAATCTGGTAGAGGAATTGAGATGTCTTTTAACACAGTTACCCCCAAAAATCTAAAAACTAGTTTGTTGTGTTTGTTACTGCATTGCTCTTCTTTGTTATTTAAGTATTGGTTTTGGTACAACAGAGAGAGAACTGAATCTTTTTGTGGGCCTGTTTGTGCAATTTTACAAGACAAACAGAAAGGGCTGGAAGAAGCAGCAAGGCTTTGCAGGAGGAACTGGGAGCCAGCAATCCAACATCTCTGTGCGACTCTCTTCATCCATCCTCATTCAGCTCAACTTCCCTGCTTGGCAGATGAGATTGAATCAGCTCATACCTTCACAGTGTGTTTTCAAGCTCCAGCACCAACATCCTCATAATCTAAATTCAGAGGCTTGATAAAGAATGTTAAAATTGTGCCATATTGCCTATGGTATAGTAGTAAACAGTAAGTTTCCCCATTGGATCAGACTTTTCTCCAGAAACATGCTGATATCACCAATTGCCAATAAACATATTCAGGTACTCTTATTAATAGCAGACCTACAGTAACAATTTTTAAAGTCATGTATCAAAGAGAGGCTATGCTTTGCAGGTCACCAGAACTGTCTCCTGCCGTCCTTCCACTGAGCAATGAATCTGTGAAAAGCTTGGATGCAAGCTGTTTTTCCTGGCATGGTAAATCTGGGAGGTTTGGGACCTAAAGGTAACTTGTCTCTCAGGGAAGGCTCTTCCAGATGAGCTGGAGGCTTTCGTTCAGTGTTACCTTTCCCTCTATCTCCTGGATATTTAACTAAGTTGTTTAGCTCTTTCATACTTCCTCTATAAGTCTTATATTTTTGTTCTTTTAGTATGGTGTTTTTCAAATCAAGCTCATACAAATCTTTCAGAAACAAATTCTTAGAATTTATTTATGTAGGGGTATTTGTTTGTGGCAGTGCAGGGCTGGAGAAAGGAGCCAATGGTCTCAGGGTGAGCCAGGAGTGCCCATGGGGGACTTCACAACTGTCTTGCCATGTGTGTCTAGGCCTATAACAAACATACAGGAACCAAAGCCCCACAAAATTAGCTCGTTATGTTAAAATGGCATTTCTACTCTAGACTGATGTCTTTGGTGCTGGAATTGGTGCTGCTATTACACTATGTTCTCTTCCTGCTACTCACAAACATCCATGATTTCCACCTCAGTTGTGTTTTCCACCTCAGCTGTGTTTTTTTCCCAGTTGACAGAAGCCCTGGCTGTGAAGTGTGGGAATAAAACTTGGGATCTGCTGCAGTCAAGTTTTATTTTGCTGTTGAAATTCTCACGTCTGTGAAATCACTCCAGAAAAATGTTTTTATTTATGATGTTTTATTTATTTGCTATTTCTATGACATGTACTTCAGAAATTAGGAACCCTCCTTTGTTTTTCTGTGTGTATCCAGCTTGTTCCCAAGAAACGGTGTGGCTGCATATTTGTTTGAGATGGAGGAGTGAGGAAATTATTGGCTTCCAGTGCCTGCCCTTGGTTTTGCACATGGGGCCTATGGCTTTCCAAGTCTGGCTGTGGAGCTATCTAAGTAAAACTGTTTCCTATAGAGGTCTTCGGGACAATGCTTTCTTCTGCCAAAATGCTGGAATGGAAATGCTTGCTATCTGTTTTCCTTTGAGGCTGGTGCTCTGTCCTTGTACAGCACAGCTTTCTAATCCCTGACTTTCAGTGGAGCTCTGAAATGCTGAGCAGCTGAAAACCCACCATGTGCCTCTCACTGTAGGGACTATTGGCCACTGGACAGAATTACTGATCTTTGATTACTTTGTCTGTACAGAAAATGATCTGCCTGGAGCCATAATCAGATATAAAAAGGATCTGAAACAAATCCATAGGCCAAGTTCTGTATTTATGTAAAGCCCTGACAATTAAGGCATGCCAGCACAAGTTATTAATGCCACCGTATTTTTATCATGTGAATATGACTGTGTAGTTAGTGATGGGCAGGGTTTCTGGACATGGCATTGCAGCCAAACACACAAGAAGTTATTTCAGCCAGCTGGTTGCATTTGAGAGAGAATTTCATACTTAAAATTCTGTAGTGAAAGGAGCTCACCATACTTGAGGAGACCAAGAAAAAAGCAGTTTTTCTTGGATTTTTTCTTTTTTTTTTTTTGGTAACAACTGCACTGATTTGGAGACTGTAATTCCCTGAGGAAGCTCTGTCTCAGCTATAAATACGCTTTGAGCTAGCTCAGAAGGTTTATCTGTACTGGAGTTAATATATAGGTGTTGCATTGGCCTCTCACAGAGGGTGTATTTCTTATTCTCTACAGAGCAGTGATGGGTAAAAATGACCAAGGGAGAATCTGAGATGGCTTTTAATGAAAAGCTTCCTGCGTCGCTGTTGTGTATGCCATGGTGAAACTCTCAGCTGTCCCAGAGCAAAGAGCCAGGGGACAGTTGGCCTCTTGAGGTAGAGTTTGTCTGCAGGGAAGGCAGAAGATGAAATAAGAGCTATGCTCCTTTGTCACTGTATGTGGCTGGTGTTAAATAATACATCTTTTTAGAAGCCAAATCTAAGTAAAGCTGCCCGCTATTGCCACCCCCACTGCCTGTGCATAGTGGAGGGACCTGGTAGTGCCACTGTAGAGTGGAGGGACCTGCTCTTATCTGGAGTCAGCATCTGCCCCACTTGTAGGAAAGTTTCCCATGTTAGAAGAGAGCAGGGCAGTAGGGTAAAATGTGGAATTGGGGTGTGTAGATATCAGTCCAATTAAAACATTGCAGTGAGTGAGGTTCTGGCAGGAAACAAGTTAAACATAGTTTAAAGTTGGCTCTTGCCTAGTATTTCCCCAGAGGAGAGCTGCTGGCATGGAACGTTCTTTTCCATATTTCCCTCCTCATTTTAAACAGGGGAAGAGTGTTAAATTTACTTGTTGAAAAAGCCTGATGAGTAGATCAGTGTTTCACTGTTCTTCTGAGGTCACTGCATGACCTTGAGGAAATTGATAGGTGCCTATCCAAAGCACAGGATGAGTCAATTTAGAAAGAGATGACCCAAGAGAAAGCGCCATCCATAGAGCAGTATGCCTAGGCTTATTCATGTTTACCAACAAAGGAAGTAGATACTTTCCCCCATGATAGATACATCACAGGAAACACGACAGCCAAAGAGATGAATGAAAGCCAGATTAACTTTTACTAGGCCTAGAAATACCATACTGAAGGGTGGCTGATTCCTCAGCGGAGAAGTGTCCGTGTGTGATTCTCAAACACTTGCTGAAGATTTCTCGCTCTTGGACAAAAACAGTCAAATATATTGGAACAGACAAAGACCTCTGATGATCCTGAACTTGTGGGTGCCTTGTTCAGTAACTTAATCTCCATACTTGAAAACAACTAGGAAGGCTTATTTATAATTTCTGATCAAGGCCTGAGCAAGTTCTTCTCTTGTCCCAGCCAGGGAAACTTCTGGAGAGTCCCTCTTCTTGCATAAATACATGCTGTTTAGGTGAAAGACTGGGTTGTTCAGAGCTCGAGCTCTCCAAGAGGGTGGTGACAGGCCCCTTACCTTGGAGCATTGCTAAACACGACGCAATCTATAAGCACCCAGCCTGAGCTGTGCATACGCCTGTGAAAGGTTTTGCATCAGATCAAAGGGCAAAGGGAAGAGGAAATGAGATACCAAGGTCTGAGCCTGACCTGACTGCAGTGTTGGATCTGGCAGAATGGAGAAATTGTCACAACCAGAAAAAACACACAAGCAGTGGGGAACTGATTGAAAAAGAGGGCTTGCAGGGTTTGACAGGAGGTTTGCAGAGTGAAAAGTGTCCATACAGAAAAGAGGAGGACTGCAACAGCAGGGAATGATCTCAGAAGCTGTTGTTACTCAGTCTCAGCTGCCTGCTTCTGTGGTGTTCAACAGAGAGCAACCAGAACATCTTCTCCGTGATTGGGAAGCATTTGGTGGATTTTTGGCGCTTTTGTGAAGTGTACATCTTTAAATCACATGCAGTATGCTTAATTAATAATCGAGGTAAAGAAAGAAATCAGTATTTTTAGAGTACTGAGACCTAGGGAGTGGCACTCTAGAAAATGTTTCCTTACAAAGGGCATCTTGTATGTTATTTTCCGTTTCATGGCTTGAAACAACTGCAAACTATATGTATATTTCTTATCCCAGTTTATGACCCCCTGGAGCATGATAATGGGTATAAAACATTAATCTGATTTGTTTAAAAATATTAATCCAATTTTTTGTTTAATGGTACAAAACTTGGCACAACTGATAACAAAAACTTATAGCATCTTGTCTCTTTAAGGAGATAGCTAAATGCTATGCCATTCATCACAGTGATAAGTAGTTCCTCAGGCACAAATACGCACATATCGCAGACCATGCATGACGTCGACCAGATACAGCTCTGTTTTCTGTCTGCTCTGTGTGGTGCTATCGACAAAGAGCTTTGAGCAAGGGCAAAGCAATACTCCTGACAAATCCTTCACACATGTTGGGGTTTGCTCTCCTATGAACTTCTCCGGCAAATTTTGACCGAAATCTAGAAATGTGTTTTATCATGAGCATAGACTGCAAATAAGACTTTGTTCTTGCATTCAGCCCAGCATTTTGTTTGAAATTGGATTTCTTGTCTTTCAGTCAGGCTAAAGCTGATGTCTGGGCAAAAGCGGCCTCAGGGTTTGCTGTGCTGAGAAGAGCCCTGCAGAGTAGAGGTCACCTGCAGCAGCCCAAGGGGTGTGGAGGTGATGCAGTGCTTGTGCTGTGCCCTGATCCTACAGCAACAAGTTGTCTTTGGTAGCCAGTGCTGACTTCAGTTTTAGTAACTGCTTTAAGGTTACTACTATGAATGGATGTTACCAAAGAAATGTGGAAATACTTAAAAAATCGTACTCATAATCTTTTAAATTACAGTATTTTCTTTTTTTCCTCCCCAAGTTTATCTAAGCATTCTTTAAACCAGGTTTATCAGCTCTGATATGTCAAAACTTGTTCCTTGATTAGCATGAAACATTGAGGTTCAAATATTCTAGTTGCATCTCCAGTTCAAAAATCCTTTATGCTCTAGCTCCCTATCACAAAATGGGGTTTGTAGCACATCTGTTTCATCTCTTGTCTATCAAAAGTAATTTGATTTAGAAATTCTTTGTAGTTTTGTATAGACAAGAAGCAGCTCAAAGGAAAACTTGTTCTCGGCTTGGCCTCTGGATGTTTTTGTTTCAGCTTCTTGCAGAACTTGCACTTTCAATTTAAGATTACTGAAGCACAAAAATCACATTTTTCCCCCTTGTGTTCCGGGGAATTCTAACTAGGGAAAGTGAGGCATAAGTGAGGCATAAATGTGGCACAGAGGGCATAAGGTCCATGTACGAAAGCAGATTGAGGGACAGGCTTAAGCCATTCAAAGAGCCTGGGCTCATTTCCCATTTATACCAAAGTTTTTTGGATTATTCATTCGTCTCTGGGGCTGGCACAAAACCTGGCAGGGCAGTGGAATGTAATGGGTGGGTAACTGAGTCCTATACAACATAGGAAATACTCTTGCCTCAGCTGATACTTTTGGGACCAGTTCCTATCAGAATTAGACAGAAGACAAGGGGAGAGCAGAATGAGCTTGTTTGTTTAGACACACAATGTTTGCCTTTATTTCCCTCCATCTTTTCTAAGGGCTGTGACGGCACTTCCTTCCTAGTTCATTTGTGTGGCTGCTTGAAAGGGATACATCTAAATAGGGGTCAGAGTGACTGCAGGGCAGTTTGCTTGTTTGTTAAACAATACGAGAAGAAAACAGAGGCCATGTAGAATACTTCCCTCCCCTCTGTACTGCAGGGAAGATTCTTTATAAAATTTGGCAGAAAGTCTTTCATCACAAAGCAGCAAACCACTACATGGAGTGGCTGGCCCTGGAAAGTGTTTCAGCAATTTAACAAGAGAGGAAGAGGAGCCACAGGAAAGAAGCATTAAAAAACCAACCAACCAAACAAACAAAAAACCCCAGAAAAATTGTATAAAGTCTCATAGAAAATCTTTACATCAACAGGATAGGGTGTTTAAACAGTAAAAAATTTATGTCAGTTTTCATGGAACAAAAAATGAAAAGTATGATGAGCTTGCTTTGCAACATGGTGCATTTTAAAAAAGAGCACAGTATCATGTCATGTCCCAGATTATGCTGCTGATTAATTTAAACAAATGCTCTCTCTGACAGTGACCATTGCAAGACTGTTCCAACAAAAGCACAAGAAACTTCCTGCAGGGTCTTGTGAAAAATATGTCCAGAGGTAAGACCAAGTGGCTAGTACAGAAACTGAAGACAAATAACAGGAACGTTATATATGTTATAAACGTATTTGTCTCCAAGCTCTGCAAAAAAAGGTAGTGAATTGAAAATGAAGAATTTCAAATTATGAAAATAACTACTTCTAGAACAGAGCTGATGGTGCCAGAAAACAGCTTGTTTTGCCGTCTTTCCTCAGACAACTTGTTGAGATTTTGAATCAGTGCCAATGGCCTCTGTTTCTAGCAGTAAGCTGGGAGTGTAGTTCTATCCAAGCCTCAAACTTTAGACATGTAAAGCTTCCCAGGGTCTGCTTAGGTGTTTACCAAATACATGCCTAACAATCTAACAGCTGTGACTGGCCCGCTTAAACTTCTGTTCTCTTCAGCTGCAGGGCCTCTGAACTCCATCACCGCTCTCGATGGGTCACTCATTTCCTCATTGATCTTGTGGATAGGATGCTTGAGGCATAGCTTTTCCTCCTTCCCCAGTCCATTAAGTCTGTTGAATGGAACCTAGTTCAGCAACTATTCTGCCTCATCTTGTTTACGGCTAATGCCACAAGGCGAGTGCTTTACCTAGAAGTTTATATGTTAATTTCATACATAAGCACTTATTCTTGTCTTAGGTTGGAAAGGCGGAGAAAGCAAATGTGACTGATTCAGATGTTAGATAGGAAATCTTGACTTTTCTACTCACTCAAGGTCATTCTTAAAAGGCCTTCAAACACAATTTAATCTGTTTTCAGAGGCCTCCAATGCCAAATAAGGGAGCTTGCAGACCAAGAGCTGTATGTTAGTGCTGCTGTGTGTACCATTACAATTTTGAAGTCATAAGCAGTTGTGACCCCTTCTAGATATGGTTTGTTTCTACTTTGTTTGAATACTTGCCCTGCATTTTAGGAGTATGTGTTTCTATGCTTGATCCCCCTGTACTCAGCACTGGTGAGGCTGCACCTTGAATCCTGTGTTCAGTTTTGGGCCCCTCACTACAAGAAAGACATTGAGGTGCTGAAGCCTGTCCAGGGACAGGCAATGGAGCTGGTGAAGGGGCTGGAGCACAAGTCTTATGAGGAATGCCTGAGGGAAATGTGATTGTTTAGCCCAGAGAAAAGGAGGCTCAGGAGGGACCTTATCACTCTCTGCAACTATCTGAAAGGAGGTTGTAGTCAGATGGGGTCAGTCTCTTCTCCCAGGTAAAAAGTGACAAGACGAGGAAATGGCCTCAAGTTCCTCCGGGGAAGGTTTAGATTGGATATCATGGAAGGGGTTGTCAAGCACTGGAACAGGCTGGACAGGGAAGTGGTGGAGTCACCATCCCCACAGTTCTTTAAAAGATGTAGGTGGGGCACTTGGGGACATGGTTTAGTGGAGGGCTTCCATTGGTGGATTAATGGTTGGACTCGATCATCTTAGAGGTCTTTTCCAGATCAAATGGATTCTGTAATTCTATGTAGCCCTTTGAATCCATGAGGAGCATGGCACAGAGATGGGGTGCCCTTATAGGAAGAGAATTACTATCAGTTCTCACCAAGTATCCTCATCTGTTTTTCCCCTCACTGGGAGGAGGAGGCTTCACTGTTGCTGAGGATTTACAGGGGGCAGCACCAGAGCTGGCATTTTCAGCAATTTGTATGTACTTCTACTGGTCTTAGATAATGGAGTATAGCATCTAAGTAGAAGGTGGGCAGGTGCCATTTTCCAGACACATTACCTTAATGAATCTCCCTTTCTTTTTAAGAAGTTCTAGAAAGGCTTTCAAAGCTGCATTTCTATGTATCACAAAGCAGTTTTCATTGTTATCTGCTGAAGGAAATTGGTCACAGGCAGCAAAATTTTACCCTTTTCTTCCTTTTACTTGAGTACCGATTTTAATGTAGTTCTAGCTTTGTAGGCATATCACTGAGGTGTGATATTCAAAATCAATTTGGATTATTGTTTGGATTATTGTTACTGAATGCTTTATTAGTTGTTATATGCTTTGGAAGCCCTAGTTGATAAATTATGTAGGTGACAAAGACTTCAGTAACAAGTGAAAAAGCCCATGTGTGTTCTTCAGACGTTCTGTTGGAAGAGAGAAATGAGTACAGATTGCTGGAGACTAAATGACTAAGTTAAAACAAATATTTTAGCATCTTCACATTCCTTTTCATATGTTTAAATAGTTAAAATATGCTCTATTTTACAAATTTGTCCAAAGGTTGGTAAAAAAGTGGCATATTAGCAACTTTGCTAATCACACCGTCAGTGTTTCTATGAACTTGAATTATAGCCTAGCTGAAGTTTACATGTTTAACCGTGTTTAACATGTTAACATGTTTAACAATGCCTTGACTGAAATTTTTTTTCTTTTAACTGTTTTTGAAATAAAGGAGGATACTTACCAGATGATCACCTTGTTTCGAATGGATCTTTCAGACTGCTGTCACTAAACATATTGGAAGTGTTTGGCCACTTCTTGCTTTTAGAAGAATCCTTCCTCTATTATGCACACCTTGCACATCATCTTAGTCTAGGCTGTGTTATGAATATAATCTACTTCTGCTACTAGCTGTCTTATTTTAAAAAATGATAGTTCTCTAAAGTGACACTCAAGTGTTTTAACTGAGGCCATCCTTTCTTGAAATTCCCAGTTTCTTCTCTAATAAATGAGGAACAAGCCCCATCAAATCAGAGCCATCTAGACTATCACCCTGTCTATATGCTTATAACATGCTTATCTCATCATATCATAGAAAATGCTGATTAAGTTCCGTCCCTGGAATAGATACAAAACTGCACCAGCACTTTACCTATTTTTTGAATAGTAGTATTCTTTTATTCACTGAGAATTCTGTTCCTAAGGCACTTTTCCATTTTTAGCGTTATAAAGCCTTAAGAAACGCTGTGCGGGTTAGGAGAAACAGTGATATTCAGACCCACCACATCACCCTTCTATTACTTGAGCTAATGAAGTGACTAGTAAAACACTGGTACCTGGAGAAGCATACACAACACACTTGCTGCAGGCCTTTTTCTTCTACAGTAAGAAAAAACCACCAAGCCTATGAAGTAATGGATTTGATTAGCTCTGTAACAGGGAAATCATGCTTGTCTATTATAAGTCTTTCTGGGTTTTGAGTAAATGTTAGAAAAGCAAAGGGCTCTCCCAGTTGTGTGGTAACCTTCCCATGCTGATCCTCATGCTCTTGGCCTACGGTGGGAAGGCACTGCATCCTCTCATTTAAGTGAACGCCCACTTCAATAAAACATAAGAAAACTGCACTCCACAACCTCCAGTGTAATTCTTAGAGAAAGACTTGTAAATTAGCACCTTCCAAAATAACTGAATTACTTTATTTTTGACACCAGAGTGTTTCTTGCTCGCAAGGCAGTGCTACCTGACACTTCTTACAGGTCAAAACTGGTAGCCTGTAAGTCCTGTAATCACAGCAAATAGTCTTTGTGATGCTTTAGGGAAGTTGGAAGGAATAATTCCAAGGTTTAAGCATGCGCAATTTTAAATGACTTATGCTCTTGCTGCTTCTCAGGGAGAGATTGTCCCACAGTCTCAAAGACCTCTTGCTGTGTGGAAAATGCCTTTTCCTTTCCTTCTGCCTCAAATTTTCCATTAACGAATTTTTATCCCAACTTGTACACCCACTCAGCTAGTTTAAACTCTTCTTCTGTGTTTTTATGACCTTCCAGTGCTAGTAGACATTTACTACATCCCTCTTGTCTAATGGCCAGATTATGTCTTGAATCTCTCTGTATAAATGTACCCCTTCGGTGCCTTTATCTCTTTTGATGGAATTTTTTCTTCTTTGAATTCTTTCCCATACTTCATTGTATTTTACTGTCCCTGGATTCAGCTTGCATTCTGGATGTCTCAGAATATATATCTACAGGAAAATACAGTAGGATGGTGCGGAGGAGAGGGCAAAGTGAGCAACTCTCAAGTGCTTGGGAGAGTGCTCAGTGCAAAAGGCACATGGATGCAAGCACTGCATCAGTGCTTCACCTTAACCTCTGGTGCTATGCTCTTCATCATTTTAGACATTGACACCTTTCCTTGCTAGAGAAAAGAAATAGTTCTGGGTTGATAGATTAGCAATAGCTGGAAGTAACTTTTCAGAGATGCAGTCGATGGCTGTATCAACAAGTTACGGTATAACAGAATTAGCACTTTGTCTTTTCAATTTAAGGCATTGTTGTGATATTATTATTTCATTCCTTATTTCATATTGTGTTATCATTATTTCATTCCTTATGATTGTAGGACACTGCCTCCAGCACTTAGCAGAAGATCTGTGTATGACATTTTTGTATATCTTAAGCGGTGTGTGAGAACTAATACCATGACAGCAAGAGGTTTGCTTTTGCTAGACTGTGAAGCAGCATCCCTCAGTGCTCCCTGGGGAATTTAGGGGGAAGTGATAGTGATCAAGACTTTGGGACACTCGGGCACAGAAAGAATAAGGTGATGTTGGTAACTGAAAGGCAGCAGGCCTCCTTGCAGCTGCTCTGTCAGACAGGCCTCACAAATCAAAATCCTCCTTCAGATGCCCAAATTATATTTCTGTTGGCTAGGACTTGAAAAACTTTAAAAAGTTGTTTGAATTAACAGCTGTCTTTGGCTTCATTTTTCACCTTAGTCAGTTGTTTGTATATCCTCCTGGCTTTCACTTTGGCCTCGTTTCACTGCTGTGTGTGCTTTAACTTTCTCCAATTACTTTTACACTTGCATTTTTTAAAGCAAACCTATGACTCCACAACTCATCATGCCTTCATTCTCAGTAGAAAATAGGAAAGCAGTGAACTATTTTTCAGCATTGCATACAGCTGCCTATCAAGTAGCAGTCTTCTTTCCACCCTGTTAAATTCAAGACTTTCCTTTCCACAAGACAGCAACAAACCAAAGGTTTCTTCTTATTTTTAAATGTACAAAGCTATTGAGTGGGGAATATTCCTGTCCAGTTGTCTGTCATTGTGCAGTCTCGTCTTCAATAAATTTTGAAGTTGCTTTGGTACCTGCCTTTAACAATACACAATATATCAGTCTGGGAGACAGAAAGAGGTGGACATGCAGTTGGCTGTAGCATGTAAAGAACTAGTAGTAAGAAAAACCCCTCATCCTCTGGGTAAAAGAGTGGAAGGAAGAATGCAGATTAAAATAAAACTCATTATGCATCTCCAATTTTAAACATTTAATAGTGCACTTATTGAGTATACTCTGTACAGACATCTATAGCAAGTTAAACATTTTCCTTTCTCTCGCATAGATCATGGTCATGTAAAGCACATTTACAATAGAAAACATACTTGAGGTACAAAATCCCAAAAAGAATATCTGAGGTATAAATACAGGTATATTTTAAATAATCTTTATCATGCTTAATCTATGTTTGACAGTACACTGTGGGCAAGTATACATGTTTACAATAAAATGGTATGTACAACATACAATTTTACAAATTCAAAAGTGTTTGATGTAGAGGAATATACAAGAGTTTCCTACTCATGAGGAACACTGTTACTGGAAGTACTACATTATTTGCCATTATACAAAAATCTTCATCAAAAAGCTTAAAATAATACTGACAATGTAACAAAGTCTCAGTCAAGATTCCATCTTGCATCTCATTCATACCTTAGCCACAAAATACATTTATCACTTAATACTGCACCTCAAAAGCAAATCTTTACCTTTACAGTAAAACCTACAGAAAGACACCTTTCCTGAGGACCTCAGGACTTCCTACAGTTCATACAAGTTGATTCTCAAGGAGGGGGAAATATCCCAAAGGGTTTAAAGCACAACAAAACCCAAGAAAAAACAGCACCCTCCTTTTTGTCCCCAAACATAACCCTCCAAATTGCTCACATCCAGGTTCTGTTCATGTTAACATGCAGCTTTTAGGAAAACAGGCAAATGAGGGTGAGTAAGGAGAGAGCTTGTGTGACTCTCCCTAGCCAAGTCACCCCAGCTGCTACTGCAGGAGTCCTGCCACCTCCCAGCACCACAACTCCAGTGTTGACTTCTTTCTCTTGAGCCTTTAGAATACAGTAAAATATATAAAAGCTCATTAAAAGATTTATAGTTAATGCAGGTAGCAGTAAAAGCAATGAGTATTTTTTGGCAAATTATCAACTGATGTTATTGGCTCTTCTCACCATTGCATAGACATTTCATTTCTAAGCTGCTACGTTGCTCAAAAGTGTATTTTCCTAGATTTGCTATAGAATTGCTCATCACTCTTAAGAGTTCATCTGGATAAGGAGTTAACAGTAGGCAAAGCAAGCCTCCTTTAACATCTGCTTAGGGTTTTTAACAAGGTTATAGCTGAGAAAAATGCAGAACTGGCACATGGGAAGGATGGCTACTTCTGATCCACAGGGGAGTCCCAATCTAGGTTTAACTGTATCCAGCATACTAAAATCCACTCTGGTTGCCTATCAGTGTACCAGACACATTTCAAGTTCGACTTCTTCTATCCTTTCAACCACTAACACACTCATTCACACTTTTAATCTCTGTGCAAACCTTTCTCTGCTTATCTCAGTGAGAACACATTGAAGAGTACCAACTATTCCAGTGGATACACCAGTCCCTCAATGCACTACAAATAAAATGAGTATGTACATAAAGCTAAGTATTTCACATAGGAATGATAAGCCTTCACCATATTTCATAATATATTTTGTATTTAAAGACATTTGCTTCTCAGAAGCAATTCAAACCATCTAATAGTACAATTTTTTTTTTTTAATTTTTATTTTTTGCACAGTCCTCTTATGTATTCCAGTCGAGGCCTACACTATAGACCTTATACAGACAGGAAGCAGCTTTAAAGTGTATGGTATGGCCACAGTCCTATAGTAATGCTCACAGTCAAGTTCTCACGCTGTCATCCCTTCATGACATGACTTGCAGATGGTACACAGTCCAGTCTGCAGCCGATGAGTCTCAGTTTTGGGTAATGCCTACATTGCTGACGTGTGGAGCTCATGGCTGTTCCTCTTCAGTAGTCACCTGGATTTTATTTCCTTGCCCTCAGGACTCTGATGACTGAAAGAGTCTCGTATCTTAACAACTTCAGATGCACACAAGTGCCCAAAAGACTTGGTGTACCAGTCTGGCATGTGGCCCCTGTTACAAGGAGAAAAAGTCACGATGAGGTAGGTACCAGTAACTATGCATGCATTTTCTTAGTCAGGATCAAATACATATCTAGCTGGCTAAAAAATGTCCAACTAAGAATCTTTTTAGTACCGCTTACTGCTCAGCTCAGCCTTATTAATACATAGACTTGCTCAAAACAAGTCTGCCACAGTGAGGAAAAATTATGAGAAGTTTGGTCCTCTTTACTAGCTTAATATTAAAATTAACATCTCCTTGCATCCAAATATGACTGCCAGAGGAAGGGGTGGGGTTATATACCAATAAGGATAGTGGAGCACCGACTAGAGGCTTCTAATGCAACAAACCACACCTGCTGCTAGATGTGCACTGAAGCCAATTTTCTGTGACATCTCAGAGACCTGCGTGCATACCATTGAGGAGTGTGTACTACTGGCCAAGCTAAAGTCTGTTGAATCATTTAAATTGTCCACTGACCACGCTGAAACTATAGAAGAAAAGCTACCACCACCAAATGACAAAGTGGAAATTCCTACCTTAAATCAATTCTGCACATGTAGGTAAGTTTGGATTTTCCTGACCCGCAGGGCTCAATCAGATACCGAGACAGGAGCACATTGACTCTAACACCTGCCACTGGAGCACGGTTGTGGTCCACTGAGGTTGCTAGAAGCACACATGCTCCTTTGGGGAAGTTTGTCCTCCATGTTCTAAGAAAAAGAAATAAAACAAAAATCTTATATTTGACAATCAGTAATTCAGACATCTAATATGACTCCAAATAAGACACAAAGAGATATTTACCAACACAGCTTACATTATAAATAAATAGGCAAGGCTGCTGTACCTGTAGAATATAAACATCATGGCACATAAAAGTCTTACCTTAAGACTACAAAGTCCCTGGCTGGGTGAGGTGCCATGCTGTTCTGGACATACTGGTATATGTCTGTCTGGCTATCCAAAGGTTCGATTACTTTTGACTCTATCAGATCTTCATCCCAAAGATGCTGCTCTTTGAGTAAACGATTTAAAACGTCCTCTGGTGTAGCTGGGATTTCAATGGTAGTTTTCCATAACCGGAGTGGAGGACCTTCGCATACCTGGGGAAAATTAATGGAGTCCTCAGTTTTGCTCTTCCTTACATTTTCTTTTCCTTTCTCATTTAGTTTTGGCTAAATACATAAAATTGAATACACGCACATATGTATATATTGTACTAAGCTTGGCATAAGCTCAGACTAAGGTTTGTTTTCCAAACAGCCAAAGGCATCTTCACATTGATGTCCAAATTATTTTTAAGTTACAGTTATATACTCCAGTATGGGCCCCCATTAAATTGTGATGCTACAGAAAAATAGCCTAATTTTCCAAGTTTAGTTTTTAAAATTCTAATTGAAACACTTCTCCCTGTGCTAGCTCTGAGCTATGCTAGATTAGAGCTGAGAAACCTACTGCCTGCGTAGTGACAGTGCTTGGAGGCCTCACTCAGCTTGTTAAGGCTTTGCATGTGATAAAGACATGTAAATTCAATACAGTGAACATTCCTGGGCTGAATAAACAGAAGAACACAAATCAGTGCATGTTAGCTGACTACTGCTGAAAGACATGTTGTTTTTAGATGGTGTGCAACTGTGTCAAAAGATTAAGAGGTTTTTTTCTTAAATCTATCTGCAACATAAAGATGTGCACTGAACCTTTGGTAATATCCTGTGTCAAAAGTGAGCTAAAAACCAGAGCTGTGGCGAGAATGACAGGGTGCATACCTTCTTGTAGGCCAGCTCTGCTTGCTCTGAGGTGGAGCAGCTGACCCAGCCTTTAAACTTCTCCTTCATCTCTTTGAGCAAGTCATCCACGCAGTCCTGGAGGTAGCAGTGGTAGTCAGAAGGCTCAGTGTTGCTGCTGCCGCCCCGGAGCTCCTCCAGGCTGAGGGGACGCAGGTCCTGCTCTGTGTACGAGTTCCGACCCCTGCTCATTTCTTCAGGTATCTGAGGGGTGAAAAGGGTGAAATAATGCTCCTGCATCTCTCTCCCCATGTCACCGAGTTAGTCTAGCAGCTCAATAGCCACAGAAAGTTGGGTATACTAGTTTTGTGAGTGATGGGATGTGTATGTGTCAGGTTAAGCCCTCAGTATGAAGACATGCCAACGTTAAGTTTGTGATTTTACTCAAATTAGTCTCTCTTTTATGGAGTGTCTTATTTTATTCTGTAGAGTATCCCCCTTTGCTACACAACTAGATTCATTCGCACAGCAGTTTATCCTGCAAACTGAAGGAAGGAGGGATCAGTTGTCAGCCACAAGAAAAGAGACAGGCACATCTTCAGCTGAGGGCTCTGAAAAGCTTTGATGACAGTGAGGAAAACCAGGACTTGAAACTTGTCTGGTTCTCCATCCCAGGGCCTAGAGGGAGCATGCTTTAGTTCCTACAGACCCTTCAAACTATGGTTTGACAGTGTCATATTCCAGGATGCTTTTGTGGCCCGCCTTGCTAACTCTTGGGAATTTAAGTACAAAATGAGCACTGAAATTCCTGGAAATAGCTTCTTGCTTTGTAATTAGAGCTGAGGTTCACAGACACTCATGGCTGCATAATAAATGCTCGAAAATGTATTTCAAATGTAGCTTGGGTGCAACAAAATTGTGACAAACCCTGCAGCTGCTTCATGACTTTAGAGCACCAGTGACAACAGAACAACTTTCTTTTCTTCTGGCACTGCTTCTAATTCATGTATGCACACAGATCAGGATGCAAAGGTTTTTTTAAAATTATTTATCACATATTAAACTTCATTAAAATAAAGAGACATTTCTGGCTTTCCATTATACAGCAGATCTAAGACATGTTGGCCAATATTTCACCCATCAGTTTTGCAAACAGGTATTTTACCTGAAAGAGCTTCTTGCATTCAGCAATCATATGAGCTAGCCCTTGGGTTGCAGCCAGATTTTCATTTAGGTCCTTTTGATCGGGTTTTCCCAGGCTTGGTTTTCTCTGCATCACCCTTCACAGGGGGAAAAAAGCACAAACACAGATATCTAGTTATTTAATGCAGAGCAAGAGACATGCTTGGTAAGAAAACACTGGGATTCCCAAGTCTACTGGTGATTTAGAGCAGTGCTACCTGGGACCAAATACTGGCACGGTGTTGCCAACTTCTCTTGCTACTCTCCGAACCCTTTCTTTGAAACCCCCTCCCCCTACTGCTGTTTTTTATCTTCTAATGAGCTTGCTTATATTTTAATGAATCTCCAGCAGAAGGCAGGATCCCATAACCATTCTACACTTGGTGCCCCCCGAGGTGTCCAAGGTGATGACAGCTGGTAGGGTCAGTGCTAGACTGTGCCTATTGCACATCACTGGTAGCTGTAGTACGGGGTCAGCAGCAGTGAGCCCTGCTCCCAAGAAACGTACCTTGGGGAAGAATTCTCTCTTTTGAGAGTGTTCAAGTGGAAGAGGGAAGGTGCTAAGCAGACGGCCAGGTTTGTTGGTGTCATCTGGTTTTCCTTCACTGCAGCTGTGACATCACTCAGGAAATAGAGAAGAATTTGAAGGACCTCCCTGTTCTCATCAGGTAAAAGCATAATAGCAGCCTTGATAGCCTGGAGACGCTGATCCTTTGGCACATCTGCATAATATTAGGAATTCTCTCATCAGCCCATTGATTTTCCACACACACAGCATGAATACATCCCAAAGCAAACTCCAGCTTCAAATATTTGACTCTAGTTTGAAGTGATTTCCTTCAGGATGCATACCATTTGTAGGAAACATGAAGGAATTTTCTTTAACCCACTAGTTTAACTACCCTCAGCTATTTCCTGCCTCACAAGAAATGCAAGCAAGAGGAAGCTGTGCCTAGGCCAGAGTTAATTTTAGATTTAGCTTCAACAGCTACATGCTCCCGCAGATGCACTAAAATGACAGAAGCCTGGAGTCAGGCAGGGAACAAGCAAACATAGTCCAGCCAATTTAGAAATTCTTTGGCTTGCAAAGAAACTTAAAACCTGAATGCATTTGAGAATAGGTAAGTTAATCAAATAAACTGGCTAGCAAACCTTTTCAACAGTGATGTCATAAAATATGCAGAAAGCGCTTTACCAAACACAGAGGGTTACTTTATTGAGCAGATCATTCAAAGTCATGCAGTGGAAAAAGAAAGTCAACGCTGTGAAGTCCCATACCATTAAACAGCTCCTTGGTTACGAACAACAAACAGCCATCGGAAAAATTTGATGTGTGTCTTTATGTAAGGCTTTCTCCTCCAAACTTGAAGGGAACAAAAAATGAAATAACCCAGACCAGATCTGCTTCTTATAAAGGGATTTCCAATAAGCCACCTCTGAGGACAACATTAGAGTCTGAGTCCTGGAGCGTTTATATCTTCACTAGCACTCCACCACCCTCACTGCATGTCTCGGAACACATGTGGTGCTACCCAGATATTTAATTGGTATTTGCTTTGGGCTTCGGCAAATTTATAAGGCTAGCAGGTGAGTTTAGAAAGCAGTTTTAAGCAAAAATCCACCGTTCTCCCTGCTCTCTCCTCCATCAGCTCAAAGCAAATTTAAGCCACGTGCAGACAATTTCAGCGTGCAGACTGGTGCACAGCACCAAAGCAAAGGGAAATTTTGTCCTTTGAAGGGAAGCAAAATTTACAGCAGTTTTAAGGCTCTTTGCTTTACACAGAGATAATACTTCCCAACCACCTCTGGGGATTCCTCAGACCTACCGCCTGCAAAAGGAAAGGAACAGACGCTGCTGCAATGCTGTGTCAAAGTTTTTTGGCTCTAAACTCCCACAGCTGATGTTTAATATGCATGGAAGCAGAGAGTTTGAATAATTTTCTCCATAAACCTGCTTGGGAATCCAAACACACAAAAAATGCATGCACTGAAATAATGGTATGTATGTTTTCTTTTTACACTGTCACCTCTTACTACAGAGCTCTGAAGGAAGTTCCTGTCATGTTTTTGTAATCCTCACCATAAGGAAGGCCCACAATACAGCAAGGACTCAATGAAGGTGTTTTTGCAGAAAGTTCTGTCATAGCTGTACTACCATGGGAAGACTACATGGGGAGAGAGCTGGGGTAGTGTTAGGAAGAGAAACCACAGGACTGGCAAGATGCCCACAGTGCGTCAATCAGTTTGGACCCCCATGAATACTTCAAAAAGCTTTGGTTCTGGTCACCAAACACTCATTCACTTTTGACCATTTTATAACGTGAGAATATTCCCAATGAAACAATGTTGAAAAAAACTTCTGAAAGACAGTATGTTGTTTGAAAAGATCCAGCACAAAATTACCATCTATACAGAACTCAATTTATCTAGCTCACGAGAGAATGCCTCTCTTTCTGAGTTGAACCTGCCATCTCAGAAGGATTAACTATTTCTTTTCAGAAGCATTGATAATCTTCATTCTTTACGTGATTTACTCTAAGCACTTTGTTTGTGGTACCTATGGGTAAAGCAGCTACAACTGAGTAACAGAAAAGCTTACAACTTAGAAGCTGTTTTAAACAGTTGTGGTGAAAGATAGAAGAATATGAACTATAAGAAAATAGAAATTTTTGCAGCCTTGCCAGTCCCCTCAAAAGCCTCAAACTCTGTTCATGCAGTGTTTGCTCTGCTTGTTTACTTAGCCACATCAGATGTGGCTTATTTTCAAACCATAATATCAAGTATGCTCAAGGAAGAGAGGAAAATTTAGAGCAAGTGATGGAGGATTTGCATTTGTTCCCAAACTAGAGAGAAAGGTGAAATGAAAGGAACTTGTACTATAAATTTTTATACAACTACAGTATAAAAAAATCCACTCCTTATGAGGCACCCTGAGCTGTAACTTGCTGGAGAAAGGCAACACGTGTAGTGCCCAGAGTAGCAGTGCTACAAAGTTCCACCCTTGCTACACAAATGACTATTTGCCTTCTGCTGCAGAAATTTTATTACTTACATTGGTATATCTGTAAGAAGGTCTCAGAGAGTTTGTTGGTCATGAGAGGCTCAGGGAGATCACGGAAGAATTGCTTTAACATGTCTGCTACATCATAGGCAGACTGGCCTTCGTAGTTGACGCTGTCTGTGGAACTCTCATTCATCTGACGCAAAGCCTGAATTCTTGATTTGACTCCAGATTTCCTAAACAGTCCAACCTAAATATACATATAAAAGTAAACACATTTACAATGAGTCCAGAAAATCTGAAAGGTAAGCATGCTCTTTAGCTTCTTATGTATGGGTTCTAATTTCGTGGCAACCTTTCCTCGCGTTAATTATCTATTTTGTCCTGTTTTGAGTCTTTTTTCAGTCTGAGCCAGGAACAGTAAAAATCAATGGAAAGCTGGGCTTTGGGTGCTGCATGTGTTTGGGAAGACAGTACAGCAAAACCCACCTGATCCAGACAGTGGTTGCGGAGGTACCGCATGGCTTGCTGAATGCTCTGTGGAAGAGGCTGCCCTGTGCGCTGGACATTGACTTGCAGCGGTACTCCAAAGACGTTTCGGTCTTTATAATCTGGCACCTTTATCCTCTTCATAAATTTTGGTACTGCCCTATTTAAGAAAAGGGAATGACAAAATTAAATTAAACCTCTGTTGACCATTTATCTTCTGTATTTCCAGTAATTCAGAAAGCAGTGAAAATAAGTGAAACACTTAAAGTAACATGAAAAACAGTGACACTATAAATTATCTAATCCACTCAGGGTTGGAAATGGGGAGAGGATAGAAAACAGTTTCTCTAAGAGAAAGGATTGACATTCGGGGCAGTACACTGGCTCTAAGTATTAATGTTGTGCTACTCCATCAATATTAGTAGGATGAAAACTACAGGGTAAAACTGCAGGGGCCAGATCGAATTGCAAGGAAGTCAAAATAAATCCTGCGGTCAGTGACCCCTTATAACACCGCTTCTTTAGGTTTCAGGAAAGATGGGCATTTGAACAATGAGCTTTTGTATGTCAACTACTTGTTCTGCAAAGTCCTCAAACTGGGTCCACCACCCACCAGTGTGCAGAACAGCAGGAAACTGATGTAATACATTTGAGTTTGTCAGCTAAAAACTTCAGCTCTATAAACAACTCCTTTGAGGGACCCCCCTCCTTGTCAGCCAGTGACCCCCACCTCCCATTCCAGTTTCATTGAGAGGCCTTTCCATCCGCCCATGACTCCAAGGAAAAAGTTACTAAATACAAAAGAATGATTTAACCCCAGGGTCCCTGACAGTATTGGTTTCATAAAGGGAAAAAAAAGGCACTAAAATGTGAAAATATTGAGATCATTTTCCTAAACAGGAAAGAAAGCAAATGTCCAGTGCAACAACTAAGAGCACACAGTAGCACTGGAAAACAGGGAGACCTATTTAACATTTCAACATACAGTACAGCTATACAAACAATGCATTGGATTTACAGCTGACAAATCTGTTATATAGTAAAACAGAACCAATTTGTATTGCTGTATAGTTAAGTTTAGGGCATTATTGATACATGTATGAATAATACTTGCTTTGTCAAAAAACATGCCAACGGAATGCGAAAAAACACATTGCGATCTCCACTGAGAATCTGAAGCATGCAGGGATAACTGGTCAATACTTATTTCTGTCTTTCAGAACAAACAACTTCTGTATTTAGAAAGACTGACATAATAACAGCCTTTGAACAGGAGGTACTTTGATGCCGAAGCTAAATACTCTCTATGACTCCTGGGGAAGGGAGGAGGCTGGCCTGTGGTAGGGACAAGAAAAATTTTATTTGCTCCTTTTCATCCTGAAGGTTACACAGGTTGTACTGCAGATACAATAATAAAAGAGCTTTCTATTTCATTCTTCCAACAAAAAATATTCAACTGGGTTACAAACACCTGGCCACAGCAAAAATTGCTGCCTACAAAGAACTCTGTAGTTCTCCAACCTTACTTTTTCTTTCCATCTCGTTGGCAAGCTAAATGCCTTAAAAAGGGGAGACAGATTTTGGCTCATGAGATAACAGAATTAAAGAAAATTTACATTATTTAATTACATAATTGCTTAAAGAAAGTAATGTAAATATTTTAACATAGTTGAAGAAAAGCAAGCCTATTAAGATCAACTGCAATTTGTGCCACTGCTTGCTATCTGCCTCAATAAACAAGTAGTCCTTCTTTTGCTATAGATAGTTGACATTTTTCTGCTCAGAATGCTGGTCTGTACTTCATTGCTTTTGTTCCCTCATATGCCCCCTATAAACACACTTCTCAAACCTGATAAGATTACACTTACATAAAGGGTTAGTGATTTTAGCCCTGTCTTAGAAAACCAGAAAGCACTGTCAGTACAGGCTGGAGAAGGAACTGCAAAGATGGAAAAAGAGGGATGGAGGGATTCATTGCATCTTTCCAAAAGTTGCTTGGGACGAGCACAACTGTCATGCTCGTATAACAGGCCTCTCTATGCGTAGCACTGTGTCCTTACCAGCTGAAACCATGCTTGTTGGAAGGCGTGTACTTCTCCAGGAGAGCAGTCAGCTTCAGGAGCGAGTACTTCTGCAGAAGGTTCATCTGTGCCACGGACTGGCAGTTGATCTGCAGTGATGCTGAGCTGAGGCTGGGCCGGTGCGAGCTCTGGAAGCTGTGCCACCTCAGCTTGTGCCTGTGGCGAAGATGGGAGACAGAGCAAGAACAGGTTACTGAAACGTCTCTGAAAGACACGTGCAAGAATTATTGCAAATTACTGCTGAGCTCCCTGCCCTTGGCGGCCACACTGTTTTTAGATTTCACAGGCATCAGCCAGCAGCGTCTCTGCCTCACCCAGTGATGCAGCATGTGCAGGTGTTTCAGATGGGAATGTGCACACTGAGCTGACCCACAGCTCAGTGCTAGCTACACGGTCTTGCCCTATCAGATATCCTCTAAGGGCTCCAACACCCTTTTCCCAAAGCTCTTTCAGTATTATGGCAGTGGGAATCTAAAAATTCCATTAAGCAAAAATGGCATGAATTTTTAAGACACATCCAGTAGGAACTAAGCACTTCTGAAAGTCCCATTAAGTTCATACAAGCAGCTGTAGATGACTAAATGACAGCAGAAACCAGGCCCTACATGATTGGCACCACTTTTAAAGGAGAACTGGAAACAAAGCTAGAAAGAATTCAACTCCTTGCTCTACTACAATGCAAAACAGTCATCCATTCAAACTCCCAGCAGAAACTCGAAGTCATTGGAACTCCCACTGTGCTACAGCAATAAAGAGAAAGTAAACAAGCCTTATTTTCCCTACACATTTAATGCCCTAGTATGCTACTAGAAACAGCCTGCTGTTGAACCATTCAATTTTTGAAACAGTCTTAAAGACCAGGCTTTTACTATACAGGGACACAAACCAGACCATACTTACTCTTGGTTCTCCCAGCCAACTCAAAAAGTGATTAATCCTACTTGATGGCCCTCTCTTCCTACACACCATTTCAGTTTGAAGAATTATTGTCCCCCAAAACCACCTTACCATTGCTTTTTCATTGATGACTCAGGCTGAACATACAAACACACAGCTATGTAGTGTGGGAATCAAAAAGTGTTGCACAAATACTTCCCTTGCCTGTAATTTTTTTGGAAAGCAACAGAAACAGCCTATGAGTGCTTGAACCTTTAACTGAGTGTGATGCAGCTACTATAGAACCACTTGGGTTATGAACTCACCTGCTGGACCGTGTCAGCGATGCGCCCACCCCAGAGTCCCTCCTGTCCTGGATCCCCGTGGGCTCTTCCGTTTCATTCAGTGAATTCCCTGTACTGTCAAGGTCACTTGGTGTTGTTCGATCATTATCTACATCGAGGTGGATCTGCTTTGGAGAGGAGGGACATGGGGAGATGGAGTCAAGAGCTGAGTCAGAGTCCCCTTCATCTGAAAACTTCTCTGACCACTGGTTTACTATTCTCTGCATCCCTTTGACATGGTACAGGATGTCATCTAGTTCTGGGAATATGTCTTCATTTTCAAGGTCAGCCAGGTCACTTGCACTGGAATACAGGATTGATCCTGGCACATTGTCGTAAATACTCAGGCGGCTGCTCACTGAACTAGAGGAGTTGCGCCTTTTCCCCATGCCTAGCTCTTTGGAGCTGTCACCACTGTTTTCTCTCCGGAGGGTGAGGTGGCCATGTCCATGGAAACTCCCTGTCCGCCAGTTCACAGAGGTGTTGCTTTCTGTCGGGGAGAAGTTGCCATTGGAGAGTGCTTTGGGAAAAGTGCCGGGCTTATGATCCTCAGGGATAAAAAACACGGTGTCTTCTGCAAAACTGCCCCGGTTCTTGAAGTTCTGCTCCATCACATCACTGAACGTTGACTGGTTGAAGGGGTCAAAGCCTTCCAGGTACATGCCCACCCTTTTATTGTACGCACTGAGGCTGCGTGTTCGTGTGACAGGACTGGGCGTGCTGACGGCACTGCTCGTCTCAGACTGACTGCTGCTGCTGCTGGTCTGGGTGGAATTGGAGACACTCCTCTTTCGTACCATAGGGAAGCTGATGTGATTGCCATTGAGGGCAGAAATCTCCACGCAGTTAAGTTGTTTCAGTTTATCTTCATCGATACCCTCCTGCAGGATGGGCCCACTAATTATCAGGCCAAGCTTTGAAGGAGCTTTGCTCTTGCCATGGTGAGAACTCTTGATTTTTAGGCTCTCCATTCTCTTGAGCAGGCTCTTTGTTTTGGACTTGGTGTTCTTCTCATTGGCTTTTGTGTTGAAGCTGAAGCTATTCACTTCCCTGGGCGAAGGCAGACTGCTGAATGTGTCATCATTGGGTACAAAATTGCTCGATGAACAAACGCTCACAACTGAGTTTGTCCTGGTAGTAGATGCCTCGCTCTGCAGGGTTGGCTGGTGGCTGCTGGTGCTGCTGCTGCTCAGAATAGAAGCCACTTCCTGGCGTTCGCTGAGGTCTGTGAGCACGCTCTCCCGGCTTGCTGAATTAGTAAGGTGAGGAGCTTCTGGGGAGGGGATATTCAAGTCTGGTTTTGGAGGGAACACATCAAACTCTTCAAGCCTCGACCACCTCTTGCTGTCCCTCTGAAAAGTCCATTTGCCACTTATTGCACAAGGTTCATCTTCATCTGAATCTTCACTCTACAAAGAAGAAAAACCCTGAAAGTACTGCTTGCAAACTGCTCAAACACCAAAGGCAGTTGCATTTAAATACAATGTCCACTGAACTGCTTTAAACGTGACCTTGTTCTCACTGAATTTAAAGTGAAAACAGTCTTTTACTTCAGGGAGAGGAAGATTAGGCCATAAAGCCTACCATGGAAAAAGATAACATAGTACAGGCAATATATTTTAACAGTTTTTAAAAACAAAATATATACTCTTCATAAAAAGAAACAAACAACACAATCTGCTTTAAATTGCTCTTTTCTAAAAACTCTAGTATCCATATACTTTTAATTAATTGGTCACAGTGGATAGCCCACACACCAATGGAAATTCCTGACATGCATAAAATTTTACACTGGAGTCAGTCAGGGGTTGGGGTCCCTCTGGACTCTCTCCAAAGTTTCACTCTGTTGATAGTGGCTGTGTGTTTATACTCCTCTTTGCAATTATGAGATGTTTCTCATACGTTCTGAATTGTAGTGGCTTAATTCCTTACCCATTTGGGAAGTCTAAACAGCCTCCTCGCTGTGACTAATGAGACAGCAAAGGAAGCTCTTGCACTGCAAGAGTGTGATGGCTCCAGGCTCTTGCCTGGTCCGCTCTTCCTCCCACAGACTATCAGCTAACATTTTAAGTATGTTCTGTGAAGTCTCTACTTCAGTCTCGCTTCAGGCAAACTTTAACACTTGTAGATAGTGAGCAGCAAGAGCTCACTGACAGTATAGCATGTAAGTAAATTGTAAATAACATGTCTGATGTATGAGTAAGGCTTAGAGTACAATTACACATACATCTCTTATGCCTACAATCTTTTCATCTAAATACTGATAGGTAATGATCCTGACATATTTGGTCTTCCACATATCCGGAAAATTTCACATTGGAAGAATAAAATCAATGAAGAAATTTTAATATGACCCTGTGAAACCACAAAATAACCTCTGATGTTCAAAGTAGGGAACACTAATTGCCACCCAGCTCCATGAATTTCACTTCATTTGTTTAATTCACTTTAAAAACAAACACACATGCAATCCCTGAACTGTAATTATTTGTGTGCCAGGAATAAAAATATTTCTTCTCTGAAAAACAAGTAAATTATTCATATTTCAAGTATTTTATGTATGCATACTTTAGATCCTGATCATATCCTAGCTTTTTTTTTAAAATAGGACATTTCATTAACTTATAAAAATAAGTGAAATACTGTATTTATTTGTTATGACGAAATACATGAGACACAGAGCAAGCATCATTTTGTTTCCCCACTACTACAAACTACTTATGTCCATGACATAAAAAAACCAAACAAAACCAAGAATACTGCTTGCTTATTTAAAGTTTTCAGGAGGAAAAAAGTCACCTGAAACTGCCAGTGGGTAATAATGATGGTGGTGAATGTGGATAATAATAATGATGGTTTGGTGGTGAATGTGATTTAATTGGAGAAAAAAAAAGGTGATCTTAATTTGCAAACAAGCCAGTGCAAACATAAAGAAATATATGCTTCTGCCAGCACAATTTTCCCCTAGTGTTAAAGAGCTTTAAAGGCTTATTGATTTCATTGACTCCAACAACAAAAGGGAATAGGATCCAAGTCCATCTGCCAGAACATGAGTGGTGAACGAAAACCAAGAAGGACTGAAACAAAAGGTAACATCCAGACTCCGGAAGATCTGGGGTTTGGACCTGAAGTCAGGTCTGGTCTGACCTCTTAACATCAATACTGATCATGCCAGTGTTATAAAGGTTCAGGAACAAGGATGAGAAATCTTCTGGCAGTCATAAATAGCAATCCAGCTGTCTACCCCTACTTTTAAGGAGTTCCTACATATGCCGCTTCAGAGTGTTATCTTCTGGAGCTTGGATGCTGTTTCCAACATACCAGAAACAGATAGGGAAAGAGGGGATTAATTCCTGGTAAACAACCTCAGAGCATTTGTATGCATTCTTGTTAAGGGTAGGGCAGCATTGTATTGCCTTAGTCATCTTTATCTGCAGTTGTCATATCCCAGGAGATGGTATCAATTACTGATCCCTCCTAGGACACACACATAGTTTTAAGACAGCTATTGAGTGGTACCTTACTAGCAAATCCCAACAACTCAGCTTTCTGTTGGTACTACCTTACTGAAATTACAGTAGATGCTCTCTTATTTCTCACCATCCTACACAGGGATCCTGAAGATTCAGCAAACACTTTTAATTCCTGCTGAGCTCCCTGGAAACATGCAAACTTTCTGAAAAGGTAGCTGTTCTATTCTGTAAATATACTGGAAGGGAAACAATGTGCCCAATCCTTTCATTTGCAGGCCAAGCACAGTCTAAATGATCCTGTTTATATCATAATAAAATAATACAATTCTAACGTGATGGCAGAGAATCAAACTTGTAGATGACGTCGAAGACAATGTTCTAACATTAGAGTCAACTCATCATGGCCATCAAGCCTACTTTTACAATCCTACTTGAGTGCAGGCTACAACACAGACAACCTCACTGGCATACAGAGAAGTCCAGTGCCTTTCAGACTGGAAGCAGCATCCTGAGTAAAAGTTTGCTAGACAAATAACCTTTATCCACAGCCAAGCCCTGTAGTTTTCACTCAGTGAGAACACAAAAACAAATGTAAGCAGAGTTTTTACTGTGCGTCCTTGCCAGGTTCTACTCAGGTGTTATCCTAAACTGCCGCTAAGCACTCTGCTAGATGGGGGTTTTTTTCAGTTTTATTAATGCACAATGCTGTAACAGAAGCTGTTAAATGAACTTACCCTTTTCCTGTGGGGACTAATTTCTAGCTTCATCACTGCACATTTGTTTAAAGTATTTAAGCGCCTGCAAAGAGCAAAGGAAACCATATTAAGAGAACACTCCAGTATTTTGACACAGGCTATTCCAGTTCAAAGCTTTTGTTAAGGCTGTCCCCAAACCGCTCTGCATACAAATAGCCACAAGGAGAGTTTCAATTAGAGCCCTAATTGTACTTAACTATTAACCCATTACATTTGGCTGTACTCTAACTTCAGAGGGAGGGATGAATGACTATTTGTCACAATTACCCAAATTAAAGTAAAGAGAAGTTAAAGGAAACTTAGACTAAGTTGAGAGGTGCATCACATCCTATGAAATATAATAATTATGTTTGTTCTAAATAGTAGACATCTGAACCCTTAAACAACCAACCTCGACAGATTGAAAATAACAGAAAAGGTTTCTTATTTGATACTGTATACATATGACTGTATTAAAAAATCATGCTGCTTTAAAACTGTACTTTCTACGCTAAAACTTCCCAGAGGAAAACTTATTTTACACTTTTTAGCTGCCTGTTTTGTTTTTGAACAATGATTATTTTCAATACAGTCCTGGGACAAGACAACTTGCTGGTTTAAAAAACAAAGCACCAAAACACAGACTTGATTTTTCCTTTCTAAACTGTAAGGTTCTTTTATACATGTTTTTCTGAAGGACTAAAATTTAAAAGAAAATAAATTACTGCAGAGACAACAGTTAACCAGACTCGCTGTGAAATGTGATAGCAGTCTGGATGAATATCTTGAGGAACTGAATGAATTCATATAAGGATTCCCCTATTCCTCAATGAGCTAATGACCTGGTACCCCTAAAACAAAAAAAAAAAAAATTATGTTTCTTCTCACCTCTGCCCCACATGCTCAGTGAGCAAAACTTGTTCATCACCCAGCTCCATGGCAGGTTAGGCCCAGCTAAGTGCAGGCTGCTGTGGTCTCCTGCCCTTCTCCACACCCTTGCCTTCCCCGAAACTGCTCCACTGGGACATGGTTCAGCTAAAATCTGTACTGGTAAAGTGTGGTTAGAGAAATGCTGGTGCTATGGCAAGGTAAAGGGCAGAAACAGGCTGTACATGATGCAGAAGGCAGAAAAACTGAAGTAGCAGCTCCATGGAAGCGATCGTTTAGTCCCCTGTGTCAATCCTTCCACTCATGAGGCTGTACTGTGGGGTAGGATGAGGAGACTAACTGAGCTGAAAACTAATCTTTCAATATTTGTTGGGCTAGAATTTCCCCCAAGTCAGTCCCCAGAGCTACATGAAGAGTTGTGTGTGCAGGGAAGAGGCAGAAGAGCAGGGCTGCTCTTTTCCTTCAACCGGACCACAGCTAAATTCAACAGGAGCTTTAGAAAGCCTAATTCATTCCAGAGTAAGTTATGTAATTTTTACATAATAATTAGTTTGAGCAAAGTGTAAAGAAGAGCCTGTATCTGCAGTTTTGAAAAACTAAAACAAAAAAAAAGAAACGCAGACATGCTCTGTTGCTTCAGAGGAGTTTTTTCAGATTCATGAAACTTGTAACTTGAATCTAGAAAATGCGTGTACAGGGAATGAATTACTAGTTTCCTCTCTTTTCCCTTGCCTTTTATTCATGGGATTGGTTGCAGATGGTATTTACACAGGGCTTGATCCTGAAGTCATCAAAGAAAATGGGAAAGCTCCTACTGATGCTTTTGCAGCAGTCATGAAGTAAAAAAGGCAGTTTGATCTATAATTAGACCCAGCCACAACACAGCAGAAAAGAAGAGAAACAGGAAGAAATGGCATGGGTCAAATAGTAGGGCACTGGCAGGTTAGAAAAGTTATCCAGCTCTCTCTATTTTCATCTTTGCTCTGACTTAAGAAGGCAAAAAGCTCAGTCCTGCTGGCTGCAGCTGGTGGGTACACGCACCCCCACAAGTCCAGTGAATTACAGAGGAATTGTATTTACAGTGCAGGTGAAGAGTGAATGTCCCATCCATGTGCTACACAACAAAACTGGTTTGGTTTTTTTTCAGCATCAGAAAGCTGTCTCCCTCTCTTTGCTATAAGCACATTCTCCTCTCAAACTCTTGGACCTCAAGACCAGGAAATATTAAACTGGTTTCAGTTCTACATTGTGTAATATTTTACAAATTTCACAGTGTTGCAACCTTTGACTTATGCAGAGAGAAGTTATCACTGAGTCCCTGGATCTGGCTTTATCTAGCTCCAGCCTGTCTGACCGCTAATAAAGATAATCTCTGATTTCACAGAGATTACATCCCCAGACTTTTCTTCTACTCAAATAAAAACCCTGAAATAGGTGGAAAAACACAGAGCGAAGACCTCTGTTTCCACAGAGGGTACTTAAAAAAAAAGATCTCCCAGCACACATCTCACAAAAATTAGTATGAAGGTAAGATAAGGTAACCCCCAATGAGCGAAGTCAAATACAATAGCGGTGAGGCAAATAAAGTCTGTGTTACCCATTTGACAGTTTCCCCTTTAAAATCTAAATGGTCTGCAGAAATTGCCTTAAGTTTTCAACTTTCATTATATACATCACACATTCTGCTTCAACTTCTGCTCAAATTCAGCAGTGCCGAGGTTCTTGAACTATAAACCACTGAAAACACAGTGCAAGATGCAAAATTGCCTTCTAAACACATCAGTGAGTCTGGAAAGCTAAGGTTATAGAGTTTAGGCAATGTCAGGATGAGATTCACCTATACAACTGTCATTACCCTTCAGATATGCTTTGCAATACTTTTAAAGCATATATTCACAAGTTGATTTTCTATAGATCTCATCAAATTGATGCTTTTTATTAAACCACAATTTTTTCTTCTGGCTCTGGACCTTCTCCTTTGGTAATTCCATTCCCAGGTATAAGTTCAACTTATCATTTCCTTACTGACATTCAGCAGGCCTGCCTCATTCTTTAGCTCTGCCTTATTCTGTCCAAACCTGTCTCAATAACACCTTCCTGAAGACAGGAGATGGAGGGACGGGGCAGGATTGCTGCAAACAGCAGTTACAGCTGTTTCACCGTCTGGCTGTCTCAGTCTCAATTTCAACAATGCCTCCTACCCTGGCCACTTTCTAGATGACTGCCTGGATGACAAGATAATATTCTTTCCCATCATTTAGAAAAATGCCTATGAGTCAGGCCTCTCTATACATCTTCACATCCATATGGTATCTTACTCCCATGGAGCATTCTATCTCCAAGACATCACTTTTCCTCACTCTGCATGTACTTCTACCCAGGCTTCTTCACCTGGACTCTACAAAACCCTTCCTCCTGAGGGTGACCAATGCAGCAGGGCCTGCCTCTCAGTCCCAGGCCTCGAGTCGAGACTGGCCCATATCAGCCCTGAGTGGCAATTACACCGAAAGCCCAAAACTGCTGCACCCAAAACATAAGGCACTGGAGCTTCTCTCAGAAATTAGTAAATGATGCATTTTTCCCAGTCTTCTCCTCAGAAATGGCCAAACTAGTATAGCCTGAACCTTTCTTAAGAAATGCAGCCTGAACAAGACATTCACCATGAAAAACTGAAGTGTGAACATATTTTAAATTAAAATATGAGCTTATGATGTGAAGTCTTTTTTAACCTACATACTAGTCAGTGTCATATTGGCTATAACCCTGGTAATAATTTTGTTCTTGTTAACAGGAGAAATTCTCACCCCATGCACCAAGCAAGTGGCAGGAATGCAGAATACTAGATTTATGCATTTTAAATTACAATTTTAAATTTGAGGAACTGTATGATCTATTTTTAAAGATCAAAATATTTTCTTGACGGACCTAAACTTGTAATTCTGTCTTATAGGGAAAATTCCAGTTCCATCATACCTGTAACTAACTGATGATTCAAGGGCTTTCTTGTCTCACTGGACAGCCTCTACATTGGCTCCTGGGGTTCATCTGCATGTTCTAACCTGCAAAGGACACCAACCCTCCACAAACCAAATGATACGAGCAGTGAATGCTGCGCTTGCAAATACATTACAATTGATTTCTTGGATAAGAAGTCCTGATGATAAAAGACTCAAGAAACCTCCTGCTTATATACTGTGGCAGTTTTCTAGCTATGCTCAAGGAGATTAAAGAGGATTTCCATCATGGCTTGCTATGTATTTTGTACTTAGCAACAACTTCTGGGATAAGCATATTTCACTACTTAGTTTCATCAGCACGTGATGCAGCCAGTTATCCTTCAGAGAAAAATTCCCAGTCATTAATCTACATAAAGTCTTATGAAACCAAGGCCAGCAGTGGTTTGCACAGTCACTACAGGAAGCATCCTAGAAACTTAAAGTAGGGTCATCACTCTTATGTTTTAACCCTGCATTTCATCATAAGATCAGTAAATGACATTTCTTAACCATCTCTCTTCTACTGTTACAGAGTGCCATATGCTATCTCTTTAATTCAAGTCTCAAGCTGCTTTTCACTTGAAATTCTTCCATAAAAAACTTAATGGGGTGGATATTGATACTGTTTCCATTTAGAAAGGAACCTGGCAAAACATTTACTAATAAGCTGTTTTTAGAGTTACATTAATTTTCTCTCATTAATAAGATAATGAAATGATAATTAACAATACTATTCAGATGTAAACTATCCTCTAAAATGCTTCAAACTTAAAAAAGAAATCCCTGTCACTGTGATTTCTATAGTCTTTTTAAAACACATTTTCACAATCAGCAATCAGAACAAGGTAATTAGAACTGCTGGCAGAACACTGTCTGTTATACAGAAAAGAAGATTCTCAGCACAGACCACTTACTATTTTGTTACCATCCACTGAATACAGTGTTCACTTAGCTCTGTGCTGAAAGTGCAAATAACTCCCAAACTATTCTGATTTTCAGTCAAGAAACAGTGATGGACTTAAAGTGGTGAAATAGTTCTAAGTCTTTTATTGAGTAAACCCTTTACTGTTTACACACTGACCATAGCATGAGTCAAAATAAACCCAGGCTGCAGGCAGAAAGGCAGCATTCCAAAGTATGTGCTTCCCCATGTTTTTTAATGAGCTTTGCAAAATTAAACAAGGAGGTGTGGAAAAAAAAGTCTAAAGGTGGAAATGTTGTGATAATGTACTGCTTTTGTCTAACACAAATGGCAAAGGGACAAATTCAGACATCTGAGACGATTAACTGAACTGCTTCAGTTACATTTTGAGGTGGGAATCTCAAATGTTTCTGGAGAAACTCTGGTGTCAGTTTTAAAGCTACCTTGTAAAAGATAACTGATGTATAAGCCACAGGCATCAGAATGACACAGTTCAGCCTTTAAAATCTTTGTCTCAAGCTACAGTGGTATCTTGTCTCAGGACTGGTGGTTTCTTATGCATATTACACAGAAGACAATTTGAAGAGGAAATTGGTTCTTTTACAATTAGCAGCCTTATTACAGACTTCCTATGTTCACAAAACAACTATATACACATATAATTTTGGTTTTCTCACCCTTCTTAGAAGACTTGCAATGTAGACTTCCATTAGACACAGATCTTTTTACTGTCCTCTATGTTCAGAAAAAGTGCTAACTGCTTTAATGCATCACATTAGCAGCAAGTCTCATAGAGATACGAGGGCACACTGTTACATTCACCAGTGAGAAACAATCTGCTACTTTTTTCCCCATATAATTAAATAATCCCAGGTGAAGAAGTATTCTTGCAGGTGAACAACAAATCCAAAATACTCTGGTTTCACTGTTTTTTGTTTTCCTGACAAGGAAAGATCACACTTCTGGGAACCAACATTTATTCACCTTGCTGTACTTTCTGTTCAACGACTTCATAAGCTCCAGGGCACACAAATAAGCAGACCAATGCATCACATTTAAACATCAATGGAATAGGTGTCCCACAGTTAAACACGGCACATCTTGAGTGTGAATTTAACATTAAAGAGATTTTTCCCCTCCTAATGACTGGACAACAAATCTGTTTTCTTAGTCTGAAAATCTAGTAAATATTTCTGAGGAACTCTAAATTCCAGTCCCTCTCTTTCCCTTCCTAGTATGGCAGTGATGGCATGAGAACACTATAAACTTAAAGCTGTACTTAAAAGGATTTTGTAATTCGTTAGAATTACTGACATTCAGAGTTGCAGACAGCATGCATGCAGTATCCAAAGGCATTCATTTCGTGGGCAGTTTGGAAAGCTGCCATACTGAAGGACAAAGGCATAAAACTGCACTTATTTCTAGGTAATAAGAGGCATGAAAAGTTAAAGCTTTTTCTTTTTTTTGCCATTTAAGATTGCAGACTCACACTAGAGGAGATAATGGATGGGTTAATGTTAGATGATGTCAAATGGGGCTATTGTAATTACTTTTATGACAAAACTAGTAATGCTGAGGCTGTGCTTCTGTAAAACATCAGCAAGTCTTGCTCCCTCTTTTTCTCATCCCTTTACCCATCCCTTCTGCCCCTGCAGCTGGCTGTGGGGTCCTGCCCCATCCTTCACACATACTCTGAAGTTCATTATACTTTTCCACTGACTTAATTTACTAACTCAGCAGAGGACTGTCAAGACTACTCTTGTGGGGTGAACAAGTTTGTGGAAGAAGCCCATAAACAACAAAGATTAGTTAATGGGAGGCTGAGAGCAGGCCAGTCTTTGCAGTAGTGAAAAATTATTAGATTGGCTTACATTATCCCTTTCAGCCACACCCACATTATACAGGGTGATACACTGAGGCCAGCAAGAGGGTTTGCATACACAGAATATTGTTTGTATACACAGCTCCTCACCAAGGTAAGAGAGTGCACCAGCATCGCTTTGCTAATAACTGCTTCCAAAACCCAGTTCCTGTGTGGGAATGGGTGCTGCAGTTGTATATGCAGATGGCTATAGCCAGCAGAGTTCTGCTTTCACATGCCTAACTAGTTTGCAAGTTAGAAGCAAACAAAGAAGAGTAATAAAAAATATGCCTATGAAATCCCTGTCACAAAGACTCTGGCCACTCTCCTTCTAACTTTCTTTTAAATAAGATTCCCAAACATTACTTAGCCCAATATATCATTTTCAAGAAAACCACATACTTTTTAATGTTTTTTAACTGTGCTTTTTCTAGGTACTTTTGATTACACAGGAAGGGTTTGTTTCAAAATGCAGTCTGATTTTTATTCACCTACCTGCATAATGCTTCAATAGCATCTCTGTCCAGAAAGTCATGCTCTCGCTTGACTAGAGCAATGTCAATTGGAAAAAGGAGATCTGCAGGAAAAGAGAGAGATGGAATCAAAATTACTCTTTTTCCCAGTGGTATGTTATTTCAAACAACCAGCTGCCTCCAGCTGAGTTCATCAAAATGCCAATGATTGGCACTTCTTAGGTAAACACATGCTATCACCTCAAATGCAAGAGGTGCTTCCTTTTCATGTACACGTTTTTGACAAGCTTTGGTAACTGAAAGTTCATAAGCAGAATGAAGAAAAAATGAGCAAAGCAGAGATGACACAGTGGGAGGGAAAGAGGCAAACACAAGCTTCAAACATAAGGGCAATCTAATTCAGGCTAGCTTTATTTAAAATAAATATGCAATCTCCATCAAAGTACTAATATCTCATATAAATATCTCAGTAAATGCTAAAACTCTGTGAAAGAATGAAAAAAACTCAACCCAATCTCCATGACTATTAATCAAGCTATTTAAAAGTTTGACACTGTTGCAACATTAATGAGATAAGGACTGAAATGAAAGCAAGCCAAGCAGCGTGGAGCCCATACTACCTCCTTTCCTTAGCAGATTATTTAGGTAAACAACTGGGAGAGTGAGGAGGACGAAACAATGTTGGCAGAGAGCTGAAAATTTACTACAGCTCTGAAGCAGCAACCACATATATATTATTTACTGTCCTCCACAGATTCTTGACTGTCATATGGGTCCTGATCTGGCATTCCTTGCACAGCCAAAACTCCCACTCAAAGTCTTTGGCTGTTCAGGGCACACAGAAATACAAGGCCAGTCTATGAATATACTGCTGCAGTTGCACACAACTTTCCTCGTCCAAATAATTATCTACACATTTTTTAATTTCTAGAGACTGGGAAAGAAGGAGTTGGAATGATTACAAGAATAAGACTGATATTAATTTCTAGAAAGGTATTTTCTATACCAACATAAAATATCTCAATTTATATGTCCTGATTGTCACAGAATGGTTTGGGTTGGAAGAGACCTTAAAGTTCATCTACTTCCAAGTCCCCTGCTATGGACAGGGACACTTTCCACTAGACCAGGTTGCTTAATGCTTAATGACCTATCCAAACTGGCCTTGAAGACTTCCAGGGTTGGAATGTCCACAGCTTCCACAATTGCCTCAGGAATAAACAGATTATGACATAATCCGCAAAATGCAAGGAATTCTGCCTTTTCTACAGAAAACTGCAGTTTTAGCAAAGCAACTGGCAAAGATTCACCAATTATCTCCATTTTAAATGTGCACTGTGCGGGAGTACTCCATATAGGCAACTTCTCAGAATTGCTGTACTATACCCAAATGATTCACAGGTTTCCCCTTCACTATTTTATGTCAAAAGTGCAAGTAAAGTGGGTGAGTGCATTCAACTGGCATTTTTCAGCAGTGCTGATGTAAGTTTTTCCACTGAGAAAGTCAGTATCTTAGAAAGCCCACGTGGGAGTACTTAAGTGAGAGAGGTGACTTGGAAGAAGCTGATAGTCTGCACAAGTCTTAGTCTATGCTGTTGCTGATTTTGTTGTTGCTGCTGCTGCCAGGGGGGCTTGCAAAGGACAATGGTATATTGTTTTCATATAAGGACAGCTGCCTTTTCAATGGGTATGGCTGGCCTTGTTCTCACCTCTTCTCTCTCACTTCTGTGAACTGTTTGATGTTAGACAGGACATGGTCATATGTTAGAAACTTCATTTGAGTTTTGAATCTCTAGGTAGAGCAATGGTAACCACAGGTTACCACATATTTTCTGAATGCAAGTAATTTGTTACAGGATTTACAGCTCAGGATAATATGAAACCCACAGGATAATAAGAAACCCACAAGCCCCCATATTCAGCTGAGAGTTTTGTTCCCAGTTATAATGAAGAGTGCAAGTACACTTCCAGCTCCACATCCCAAGAAAATCTTTGCACCTCCACTAGCACAAAAAATTTAATTTTTGAGGAGGTGAAGAAAAGTTTTGCCAAGTACTGCTTTTGAAAGTGCTATTATCATCTCATATTGCCAATGCAGTTGCAAATCAAAGCTCAACAAGATCATTTTTCAAGAAGGTCAGCTCAGCATTTGCTGTAATTTTGAACAGTTATTCACTGTAAATAATGAACTTTCTATGCTCATTCTTACAAGCAGCAGCTGGAGTTTATTTTGTAAAAACGAAGAGGCAGTTAAGAGTGCATGATAATTTCACTACAACACAAGTAATTTTAAATGGTGTGGGGGGCAAATTCTGAACATAGTATACACATATAAAAAGGATGTTACACTTTAAAACAAACTTCTGTATGTTACTCTGCATCAGAGTGTGAGAACTGTATGCCAAAACTGAAAATTCCTAGTAGGTTAGAGAAGCAATGAAGACAACAGTTTTAACTGAGCAGACACGCAAAGTGAATCCGTCCTACAGAAGGACAAGTGACTGCAGAATGCAGCTGTCTCTTTGAGGAGCTGCACATCTCTGCAACAGTAGCTTGTATGCTCTTTTTCCCTTCACAGTGAGCCTGTGTCTAACACCAAAGCAAACTGTTCTGAAAAAAAACAGAGGACTTGGGAATCATGAGGCATACAGACACATCCATGCATACGCAGAATCTCCTATCACTGCTCCATGAGGAGAGTTGGCCAGTGGAGCTGGACACAGTTTTTGTGTTTTTCCAAGACTGGTCTTGTAGCAGTGGATGACTACATTCATTTGTGTTTTAACTAGAAGGAATGTACCACAGTGTTAACCTTTACATTTGTTCTATGAGGGCATCTGGAAGATTCAGACTGAATCAGGAACCTGGAACAAATTTAAAACTCCAAGAGTGCTTCAGAGTCCCATTAGGTTTCATACATCTATGCATGTGGTGGGTAGCAGAGAGCAGCCCAGTCCTTAAAAGTCATCTTATGTATTGGCACTTCAGTTGTGCCCCTGAACCTCATTTATTGGTGAATATTGTGTCTTACTGTCCAAAAGTTGCCAGGGGATGGTTGACTTGCAAGCTCAGGTGCCTACCTTCGTAAAGCTGCGCATACTGCGGGAACCCAGCAGCCCGCAGCCAGTCACAAGCTTCCTTGGCCTCGATTTCTGGAAGAGGACAGAAATAAGACACACTCTGATTAGTCATCTGCAGAGCAAAGACTTCCTCCCCACCACTTCTACTATTCCTGTTACAAAATAAGCACAAAAGTATCCTTAGAAACTTTGAACCGAGACACAGGTTTGCTTATCTCAGTTTGCTTTTCTTACTATCAAACATGTCTTAGATTCTGGAAAGTCACTAGTTTTCAGCAGCCATTTCTCAACAGCTCATTATTTTAATAGTTAGAGAAACAGCCACAAATGAAAACTGCAACAGTTATGGATCATACCATACAGGTTTTGCTAACACTAGAGAAACCAGCACTGCAATCAACATGAGCCGCATTTGTTCAGCAAATCTTATGATCCTCTTGGCACAACTACTTTGTCTTGATAGAAATTCCGAGTAGAGCTTGCAATTCTGTGCACTTTAACACCTTGTAGACAGTACTGACAGACTCAAGCCCAAGAACAACTGACACACTGTACTGCAGATCACTCAAGCGCATATTTACTACCCAACAAGAACCTAGATTCACTGGAGGTCTTCAAGGCGTATATGATTTACTTGGTAGATTACAGAAAACTTTCCCTCACACTGTCCAAAACAGCATGCCACTGAATGAAATTATTCACATACATATACATGACTCTGAAAGAAAGGAAACTTTCTGAACACGGGTTATATTGGTCTGTGAATAAATCACACAAAAATTCATTTGTTACCTACTGCAAGTAGCAATAAAGAACATATTATCCTATTAACTCAAACTAGGAAAATATAAAAGGTATTTAGGGTATTCTCCAAGTGCTGAAGAAATGGATTGGACTAATTTTTTTCTAAAAATCAAGCAAGTTCTACTGGGAATATAGCTCCCTGCTTAGAACTGTTCAAACAGACAATGAGGAATCAGAAACTATTAAAGTTTGTGTGGCTTTGATTTTGTTCTTGACGGACCAGAAAAGAAAAGCTTCATTATGTACAGCTCAGTACACAATTTGCCACCTACTTGGAGAGGATATATAGCTACCTGCTGCAGAAACCATGTGCAGAGGGTTTGCTCAGAATTGTTCGGAACACAGGTTACTACATACAGGTCACTGAAGAGCCAAAAACAAATTAGGTAAAATATCTCCAGATTTTGTCATGCTATAAAATATTTCCAGTGAGATATAGGTACACAAAATTGGATGAAATGGCAGACAACTTTTAGCACCTCCAAAATGATGGCAATCCCCCTCTTAATTTTACTAATTGCTACAATAGTCTTAAAATACTTGTGCTTTGCCAGACTACTTTGCTAAAACACATATCCAAACCAAGGGGTAAAAGTGAGCCAAAACACAACATTCCAGATAAATAAACATCTAAAAATCCACTCTTGCTGAAGTCAGGACAAGCATGCATTTGTGCAACTTCTATTTGCTTCACCTTTGGGTTATGGGACCACACGAGAACAAGCACGTACATACATATTGACTTAGCTACTGATTAAGGCAAGGCATTCTTCAATTCCAATTGCAAGCAATTGTAAAGTTTTACTTAAAGTAGTATTTTAATTTCATTACCCTAAGAAAACACATTGGAAATTTAATAAAGAGTACTAAAAAAAAGAATCTAAAATATATTTAAAACTTGTACTACTGAAGTAAGAACAACATGATAATAATATCTCAGAAGCAACTAAAGTAGCAAAGCAAAAAATATGCAATTAATTTTTAAGAGTACTTGTGATAAAATGCAGTGTTTTATAGGTCACACCCTGCAAAAGTGTCTGGAATGAATGAGAATTTTACTCGATTTCAAACTAGAAAGGAAAATTATCCCAAATAACAAGAATTTACCAAAAGTGCAACTAGATGCTTGTAGTGCGATTCAAGAAAGCATCGGATTCCTTACTACTACAGGGGCTCTTCAATGTGTTTAAATATTTGTTCACAGGTCCTTTACTGAGCACCCCAGGTGTATGACCTATAAAATATTTCTAGAGCTAGAAAATTATGAATATACATTTATCAGCCTTTTTTAACATTCTCTTTAGAAGCTTTGTGTATCTTTTCTGCAAATAAATACACATATGTGGAAGTTACATTTTATGGGCACCAGGTGTCAGGTGCCTTTGGGATGTTCAGAGCATATCTGCCTTCAAAATAACTTTGAGAATCCCCCAAGAAGTCTACCTAGGCAATGAGACACAACAGTTTTTCCTATTTGGCCACAAGAATTCCAGAAGAATAAGCACAAGTGGACCTGTTCATCGATCAGGCTAGGTAAATGCCTAGGGCTGGGTACAAGACAGCACCAAGGGTTTAAAAGCCATATATGCCCATTTTCATAGCCAGGGCTCTAGCCCCTGGGTCCTGTTGCAAGTCCTTGGAAGGGTGAGGGGTTTGGAGTGTTGTCTTGAACAAGGAGCGAGGGAGTCCCCTGAAGTCAGGGCTCTCTCTGTCATCTCGATGCACACAAAGCATGTGTAAGAGAGTGACATGACAGGGGTGACAGAGTGCAGGTGGGACGTAAAAGACTAGCTCCTTTGTTCCACTCCAGTTGGCTAAACTCAGGATTGCTCCTAGACTGTACCTGTGTGGTGTGACCAGACATACGGAAAGGTAATTCTTCAACCCAGCTTCTCCACCTCAACCTTGCTGGCTACTGATGAGCCAGAGTATGAACAACACTGTATATGTATGGGAAATCCAGGCAGATCAAAATATAGCCAGATCAACATACAGCCCAGGGTGTGCTGAATAGGCTGCACTGAAAGCCATGTACACTGAACAAGCTTCCTCATACAAGGAATACAAATTTAAACAGCTGAGAGCTTGTATAGGTAAAAAGTTAATTACTGCAACTTAACTGGAATCTGCCTCTGAGAATAAAATACATCGGTTAAATGAGAGGTTCTGGCCAAATCATTTAAACTACCTTAAGGAAGAAGCTCATTCCTATAATTTCCAAATACCAGTTTCCAGCTCTGGAGCATCAGCCCTGAGACTCCTGGTTTGCTAGTTGCCACAGTTTCATATCCAGGGGGACATGAGAATATGTGCAAGTCTTTGTCATCCTAACCAAAGGCAATCAAGATAATAAGGCACAAAAGAGAGACCTTCCAAAATCAGATTTTTCAACTATTTCTGAAAGGTTTTAGAAGGGTCAGAGCATCAAGAAACCTTTATTCAGTTTCCCAGGGGATCTAGGTTACACATCATTATTTGAACTATGAACTCACTGTCAAGCACAGCATCTGCTTAGTTGGGGCCAGCTGATAGCCAGAAGGAGGAGAGGGATCTTACAGAGGAACTCTATGCTGCTTTCCAACCTATCTTCATGAAGCCCTACTTCAGCTCCAATAATCTGCCACAATATGCAGAGCAGTTTCCAATGAAGGCCTGGCACCTGAACTTATACAAGTTGCTGTAGGCAAAGGACTCCCTCCTTCCCACTCCATTCCTGCAGTGCCACTTCCTTTCTGAATCAAACATCCTTGCCAGTTAAAACCTTTACAATAAACTACAATTCGGTATACATTCCAAGCAAGAAATGTATGTGCAGCTTTTCAGATGTGCATCCTGTGCCCTCCCCCAGCAGCAGGAGGTTCTGGTAGAAAGAACCACTGCTAAGAAAGAAATTGCGCTATTATTTTTAAATGTCCTGATACACAAAAAAATCTCTTAGAAAGTAAAACAAAACAAACAAAACAACCCCCACCTAAACCCCCCAAAAACCAAAAAGGAGTACAATAAAGTCTTTATTCTTGGTGTCGTTTAAGCAAACAGCAGGCAAATGTGTTAAAGAGGAAACAGGAAATTTTTATTGGAAACAGCTTTATTTGTTAGTCCATTTCACAAAGCAGGCCTCCGTGCTCAAATCAAGGGTAGGAGTTCCTTTTGTGTATGGTTGGGAACCAATAGTGCTTATTTACCCACTTCCAGGGGGATTAGGAGGACCCAGTTCTCCCCAGATTGGGAAGTGAAAATGGAAGTCTAACTTGCTTTTAGTTAAAATTTGGTTAATCTTGGTTTCTGGTCCTGCAAGTTTGCAAGTTTAAACCTTCAGAGCAAAAATATCTCAATTCACGCCTTGTTTAATACTGCAGTTGCAGAAGGGAGAGCTCTAAGATGTCTACAGTCTTTTGTTTGATGATACCTTTCCTCCCATAGAAAATAAAAAACACACAGTGTGATGCTGCAATAATTTTCTTTCAGAAAAAAAAAATCATCATAGCAGTGCAGGTAGGAACAGCAACATCATTTACCTTCATTCTTCTTTTTGCTTCCATGAAACAACATGCAACTTAAGTACTAGCTCTCTCAGGGGCTTCAGGACAAGGTGAAAAACAGATGTATCTTTGTACAGTCATGCATTGACTCAATTTTCACCTAAGTGTTAAACATCTTATGAACAGTTCCAAGCAGATGGTTTCCTCTTGCTTCAACTCAGACACCTTTACAACCATATTAGCACCTCCACACACCAGTTCTACTCATCTCACCTTTTGGCTCTGTTAAGAGACCAGATTGTAAAAATCTGAGTGACACTGGTCAAATCTACGCTGTTAAAATAGAATTTCAGAAAAAAAATGGGCTTCACTGCTGAAGTTTCACTGCAATGGCATACATAACAGCTGGTTTGTTTGAGCTTCGTAATTTCATCTTGTACTTGATTTTTAAACCAAGTTATTCTAGTTGAAATTCATTATTTGACTTTTCTTTCAGAATAGAGAAAAAATTGTAAAAATTGAATACAAAATCGTCTTCCTGAATTAGCCTGCAGGACAGTCTCTCCCATGCAGTGCAGAGAATATGATTTCAGACCATGAATGCTGGAGCTGAACACACTTGCTCCTTATTTTAGTGCCTAAAACTCCATAAACTATCTGCACATTTTCTAAGGAACGGAGCACATAGAGCACTAAGGATTCTTCCCCATCCAGGACTGATGCTCCAGTTTAATGGCTGCAAAAGGGCTTGCATGCTCAGAAGCTCATCCTCTTTTCCTGTCCATATCACAAATTACCTCTTCCTACATATCATGTCCCTCTGAAATTTCTGGTGCTTTGCAAAATTTGTGTTCAACTCCAAAACACTGTCTTGAGCTACTGGGGAGCTTGAGATCATTCAGGATCATATTTTTTTAAGACCAGCTGTGGTATATATGAGAAATACTCTTCTCTGGATAGAATTTCCCTGTCCAAGTACAAGCAATCATTTTTCCTAGTGTCAAATTGCATCCCTGTCATGTGAATTGCAGTCCCAACCCCAGACCTGATCACACTATACAACCACTCAGTCTATAGATACAACCACTCAGTCTATAGATACATGAACATGGATGTGAAATCTGAGACAAACTGGGGAAATAACTGCACTGTGGCAGCTGTCTACAAATGAGCAGGCCAGGCACTGAAAATGATAAATCAGTTTTGTGTAATGCCATATGCCTGCAGCCCTTTAAAGCTGGGACAGTATGACTGACTTCCTAAGAGTTAGCCTGCTAAGTGTTCATGGCCTCAGATGGTTTTCACTTTGAAGATATGCAACTGTTGCTTGAAAATAATTAAATTCCTTTTCATAAGTCTGTTTTTTCTCAAACTTACATCGTTAAATATTCCTTAGGCAGCGTCATTAACTTTGTGCTCCACACCTTTAAAAAAAGCGGCATATAACATGGACTAAAGAAAGCAAAAATGTAGTTAGTGAAGAACAGCATTTTATAAGGATAATGCTCTCAAAGCATTGAAACTTGGGAAGCTTGTCAATAAATGTTCAACCACTAAAAGCTAGAGCACTCTGAAAATCCCATTAAAAGCTCTTGCCAAATTTCTACCTCATTTGGAATTTCTCCTAATTGTAAGCGAAGAACCTAATCTTATACAACTGTTCTAAAATAATAGTCTGACATATTCAGCCCATGACAGATGCATTTCTAGAAGAACCAGTGAGACCAAGAGAATATGAAGTATAGCTTTTGAACCGTCAACGAACTTGCAGGTTTTGAAGTGAAAGCTAAAAACCTTCCCAAGAAAGTCACTTTTCTCCTTCAAAGTGCACCTTCAAAGTGCAAGTTAAATTTTGCAACAGCAGCTGCCTTTTTCAATGTGCTCCTGTATTTCACTGTGCTTCAATTTACCTTCTACAGTCAAACAATACATGCTGGGATCTCCACATATTGCTGCCTGTCTCAGCAATCGATTCAAGCCAATATGGATGCATGTGCAATTTTAAGGAAATCTTTCTTACTAAAAATTTTGTGGGGGTGGGAGGAGGGGAACCCACAAGCTCTTGAAGGAAACCATACACAACACAAAATACTTACACTGCTTTCTAGTCATAAAAACCCTATAAATAGGTGGTGGTGATGAATGTTACTCAGATATTTCTCAACTATATGATGAAAAAAGTACTCTCCTCATATTCCTGCTGGCTTTGGATTGAACATGGGACTGGCTTTTTCAAGTTATGAGCCTTGCAGCAAGACAGTAACTATGCAGCTGATGTTATGTATAAACCACAGGACACTGGGAGAAGAAATAGAGTATGTTTGGAATTTGTGTGGGAAGAGATGAAATAAGGAAACACGTTTAAGGTCATATATTGATGTTTTCTGTAAAAAAAAAACCAAGAAGCTTGAACCCCTTTTTTTTTGTTGTTGTTGTTGTTGTCGTTGTTGTCAGCAGAGCTTTTGGAGTGAGCAAATGGCTTACTTCCACTGATGGGGATTTAAGTTTGTTTATTCCCTTATTGATGAAAGCTAAATAAAATAAAACTTTTTTAAAAAGTGACTAGTTTCCAAAATATCTGCATAAGTGTATGTTGCCTGTATGTAATTTCCCTCCCTACCAACTATACCAGATTACAGAATATAGCAGTTTTAATTGCTCACCAGTGCTCTTGGCTAGCACAGGAAACACAATACTGCTTTTGTGGATGAAAATTTAATTATTAAATTTGAACCTCCTCATTCGTAGTCTCCAGCATATCAAAACCACTTCAAAGTTTTTCAGCTTAAAACTTAAAAAAACCCCCTGCATTTGTTCAAAATATTTTAAATGTTTAGGGATTGAGCCAACACTCGTTGAAATCAATGGGAACCTCCCTATATTTCAGAGGACTTATGTAGGACTTTCCCAACATGGATCCATGGGTCTCTAAAACCCACCAATACTCTTTTCAGGAATAAACAGGGTCAGTTTCACAGTTCTCATTATTTTTAGCATGGGTTGAAGTCCAGGTTTTCATCAGAGCACAAGGAAGGGCAGTGCCCTTGGCAGGAGGGCAGAGGGCACAACCACCATCCCCAGGGCATACCCTGGCTGGCAAGAGGTCCTCTCCTCCCCTGTGTCAAGAGGACCTGGAGCAACTGATGAGCTCTGAAAAGCCAAATCAACACCATTTCAGGATCTAATACAGGGCTAATGGAATAAAGGATATTCCCCACATCTCTGTCAAGCATCTTCTAGGACACGAAAGAATCATCACAACTCCTGGTTTACATATAAACAAAGTTAATAATTTATTCCTAAATGGTGGGTTTTTTCCAATTTTGAGCATATACAGGAGAATTAAGAAAGAAATTTAAAAAATAATGTGATCTGAAGTTAAAAACTGACTTTGTTTAATCAGAAAACTAAAGCTTCATGTAGTTGTTTTCCTGA
>JAWWLV010000144.1:45180798-45240496 GCA_035041135.1 Platyrinchus mystaceus | reverse complement strand
TCTCTTCTCTCAGAAATGACTTGGTTAGCATGACTTTTGAGAACATACTGAAGGGCAAACGTTAACTATTGCTACACCCAAGCCCAGCATTAATATCCTCCCATTGCTACCTGCCTGCAAGTTAGTAAACTTGCACACTCTATGTACGCAAAGCTCAACACAAAGGCTCACAGAGCTCTGGAGGGAGGCAAAAGTGAGTAGGCCCAGCATGACAGATACTTTTTCAAAAAAGGCACAAAATGTGGGTTACCTGTTCAGATCTAGGACATAACAGTGATGTAAGAACTGATCTGAACTGTCTCAATGGTTCCTACAAAAGAAAATAGATTTTCTACAGACAGTAGAGGCTTTTTCAACCTCAAAACCATCCACAGATGCACGTAGGAACAACTGTATGGAAGAATGCCTACCTTTACCTCATAACCATTTATAGCCAAATTAGATACAAAATACCAGTGGCAGTGAAACAGCCCAGCATACAGCTGCCTGCATCCCAGATGAATGTCTGCTTCCCTAATGCAGAACTAAAGACGTAAACATGGATTTTCCCAAACCAACTATTACTATGAACTTCCTGTTTCCAGATATTACAGTTATTCTGTTTGTGATGTTTCATAATTGAAAATGCTTTTTTCAGTACTTGCTCTAACTGTCACACCTTGTATGTATGGAAGGAGAAGGGAAGTTAAAACACATCATGAAGCTTTACAAATGAAAGTTTCTTCTATCTTATATGCACAGGAAATCTGTTCTCAGAGACACCCATGGAGAACAGAAGGAATGGTGGCCAGCAGAACAACCAGTTCTGTGGGTCCACAGAGTCACAGAGTCCCCAAAATGCAAAAATGCAGGGGGGGTGTGTGTGTATATTTATCTTAATCCTGAATCTTCAGTAAACTACAAGAACAGGTCTGAGAAGATCAAACTGCCCATCACTGGCTTCAGCAAATGTCTTTCATGCATCTTCTCAGGAATCCTTCTTAGCACAGACTACTCCATTTGAATAGAGAGATTTAGACAAACATAAAATAGATATATTTAAACCCAAATCTAAGGAATTCTGCACCATTTTGAACCTTAAAAAAAGTCCCAGAAATAAGTGAGCCATCATATTGTGTCTTCGTTAGAAGAGAGACCAGATAATAACTTTTCCTGATCCTGTCTCATCTAGCACAGTCCTTCCCAAGGGAATCAAATACTAGACAACATTTGAAAGAATATTCATCCTAACAAATAAAAATGCTTATTATACTCTTCTAAAGACACAAGAGCACATTAGAATGGTATATAGTATTACCTGTAACTTTCAGATAAGGAAACTCAGTGAATTAAAGCTAGCTGGTTAAGTCATTCTTGACCCTATTTTGCTTTTGCCAGTTATGTCAACACTACTACTACTAGGTCTGTACTAGCAGACGTACTGATTTCAAAGGTATGCTGTGTGGGATAGGGTAGCACTGTCAGCAAGAATGGCAGAATAAGGATCCAGTGAAAAGAACCAGAAAGTTCCAGTCACAGGCCAGTCCTGTACCCCTTTCATGAGACTCGCTCATCACTGCTGGAAGACAGAATTTGTTTTTTCCTTAAAACAGAAGGGGTAAAACTAGAAGAGAAAGTAAAAGGGGGGGGGGGGGGGAGAAAAAAACTTGGCAAAACATTTGGAAATCAAATACACCCAAGACAAACCTGATACCCAGCACCAGACAGAATTACTTATCACTTACATACAAGCAAGAAATGTAAATGGAATTGCTGAAATTACCACAATTACTGGATATCTACACTCACTACATCTCTAGAGAGGATATAGTTTTCGTAATTAATTCACTTTGAAACACCAAGGTTCAGACTGTGAGCAGAACAACGTGACCCCAAAGAATATATATAAATTATACAGGGGCATCATCTCTTAGTGGAGATCAAACCAGCAAATTTTCTGTGAACTGCAGATCATTTGATTGCTGCATTTCTATAACATGCACAAGAAGGAAGGGGAAACATCTGAAGTTATTTTTATTTGCCCAAGTCTTCTGGCTATACTGTATGAATGCTAGGGTGGGTCTGGCATTGTCTGAAACGTGTCAGGGTCCTTTTGCATAGCCTCATTTCCTTCTTCCTGTCGCTAGGAAGGATAGTTAAGCATGAAAAGCGCTTGTTTACAGTACAGGACCATCCTGTTAAGCACATGAGTTCTCTTCCTCTGTCTCCTTTTAACCAGCCAAGGGTGCAGTTGTGTTTATGCTGAAGCCAATAGCACAGCTCCAGTCAGAAGGGAATTGGAAGAGAAGTTTGAATCTCTCAAGAAGGCCAAACATAACATATCGTGGTATTCTGTCTAGAAAAAACTTCATAGTGCAAACTGCATCTCTAAATATTTGAAGAACTCATAAATTCACATGCCTCAAACAAACCACTGCCTAGAATGTAATGAATCTGAAGAACCAGAAAAGTAAAACCAAGCCACCTCTCATCTCCTTCTTCTAGGAATCCTAATATAAACATTCAAGTTTAGTGCATGAGTACAACTACAGTACCTTTTTCCTACCCCCACCAGAGGCAAAATACACAGGGCACTTGTGAGTTTCCATGACTAGCATCAGTCTTCCTCTCTGGCCCAGCAAGAACAGCTGCAAAACTGTCTGGGAAGACCCTGACTCAAGACTTAAAAATCCTAGAAAGGATCGACACAACTGAGAATCGAAACACAAATAAAAATATGACAAGATATATTCTTAATTTTAACTACCACTTAAAAATGAAATACAATGAACTTGAATGAAATTTAAGCTCCGTGGTGTTTAAAACAATGTATCTGCACTTCCTTTTGATTAAAAAATATCAATTAACAATGAAAGTTATTTTAAAACAAGATAAAGAGATCAGGAAGTCCTAGAGGTTCCAAAAGGCAGCTTTGATTTCTATGAACTTGTAAATATTGATCTGAGAAGATTCTTTTCATCTACATCTTCTCTTGCATATACTGTATTCTATAATCAAAGAATGTCAGACCTAATTAGGATACCACAAGCAAACTGAAGTAATAACTCAAAACCATTTACTTGAGAGACATTCATCCCACTTCTGGGCCATCTCAGCTTTTTTTTTTTTTTCACTGCTCCTACTGGAGATTCAAAGCAGGATGCCCAGTGGACAGCAGTAAGGATACCTTGGAAGACAAGATTGCAGCCTACAGCTCTGGAATCAACAGACACACCTAATACCAACTCCATGTGCTGTCAGCCAGCAATGGCCTGGTTGCCAGATGGATGCTGAATCAGTCTGGCACTTAGCTGTTGACAGATTTGTACTCAGAGGCTCATATGAAACCTGCCTGCCTATTATCTTCCTTAAATTCACTACAAACAGCCTTAAAACATAACCTGACTCAGAGAATTGTTACTGATTTGCTGCTGGGAATTTCTTGATTAGGGCAGGGCAATTTGAATATATCACACTCCTGTAAAAAAATAAAAGTGTCTATAATTGATGGCTAAGATAAAATTGCATTCCCCAGTCTTTCAAATCAGATGTGTTAAGTACTATAACAGATCAGCCATTCAACTTCTGACCTAGCTAAAAAAATTGTTTAAATGTAGTAATTTCTTCAAATTTTGCCAAAGACAATACGAGGGAAAAAAAAAACAAACAACGAAAAAAAATATTGTTGTACCAATAGTAAGTACCTTCGACTGACAACAGAGCTCATTAGGCTAATGTCAACACACATTGCTCAACAACAACACAGTTATGGTGGAAGTAAGTCATTGGAGGTGGTTTGCAATGAAGAGGAGGATGACACGGAATGTAAAATTGCCCGACTGGAAAACAGCATCGGCTTTCTGTTTGCCTCGATAATGGGCTGGGGGGGGGGGGGGAGGAGGCCAGCTGGCAGGAGGTGCTGCTCCTTCACCAGGATCAAAGCCTCCCGGGGTGACATCAGGGCTGGCCACCGCTGCATAGGGGGAGCCACCGGGCTCCTGGAGGACATCGGGCTAATTACGGAGAACTTCAAAAGGAACTTGGTCGTTCCCGTCTCGCAAGGGATGCCAGTAAAGAAAAAAAAAAAAAAAGGAGAGAGAAAAAAAATTATGGGGGATGAAACAAAAGGGGAAAAAAGCCCCAAACCCACAACAAAAAAGAAAGAGATGCGCCCCACGGTGACCTTCAGAGAGCGGCGCATCCTGAGCGCCGCTCCGCGCCCGCGGCAGCCCCGCGCCCCTGTCCCTGCGGTGTTAACATTTTCGGCCGCGCCTCCGAGCAGAGTCGCAGCGGGCCGCCGCTTCCCCGACACAGGAGTGATCCCGCGCTCCCGCAGCGCTCCCGTCTCACCTGGGGCTGTTTCCGCCCCGACGCCGCTTCTGTCCCCGCACACACGGACAGGCCGGCGGGGCGAACACTCGCGGCTGCGGACGCTCCGCACCGCGGGGCTGGACGGGGCAGCCGCACCCCTGCCAGCGCTGCCTGTCCGGGTGCTGCGGGATAACACTAGAGGCACTCCCGTCCTTACACCCCCATCGCGCTGCGCCCGAAGCACCTCCCGGCAACGCTGCCCGCGGTGCGCCTGGAGCCCCGCGTCGTGCTGCCGCCACCCCCCAAAAACGTGCCGGACGGGGGATCCCCGAGCTTACGTGTGAGGATCATGGTCTTCGCCGGCCGCGGCGTGTCCGCGGGGCTGCCTGCGGGACTGGCTCGCTGCTTCCCTTGCCTCCCCGCCTGCCCGTGCGGCGGCGGCGACTCCCAACTGCACCGCCGCGGAGTTGCGGAGCGGAGCGGCCGCCCGGCCCCTTCAGGCGCCCCCGCCCCCGAGGCCGCCCCGCCCCCGGCCCGCTCCGCGTCCCGCTGCGCTGGGGGAGAGCCGTGCGCGCAGGGATGCGGCCCCAGCGAGGTCCTGTCTGGGCACGACGCGTAAATACAAGAAAAAGTGACACACACACACGCGCGCGCCCCGTTCCCTCGTTGCACGTCTGGGGAGCTCGGGGGAACTTCACAAGCCAAAGGTAATGCCGTCAAAGGCGACCTAAAGGCTTCTCTGCCATTTGCTTGTAGTGGCTATTGCGGTGGCCATTTAGCCAATAGTGATGTTTATAGAGAGCAGTCAGCAAAGCTCTCAATACTTTTTCCAGGAAACGTAGAGAAGAGTGTTAGGCAGCGTGGCTCCTTGGTGTTAAAAATTGGAGAGGTTTGGGATGACCTGAGTAGCACAAGACATGGGGGATGTTGAGCCTTCAGCCAGAAGCAAGCCATGCAGGGTGACTAGAGGATGCCGGTGCTTCCCTCTCCAGGCAGCCTGTTGAAGAGTGTTATGAAACGGTAGAAATTCTTGAACACCATCAAAGTCTCAGTCTGGACCTGGACAGAAAACAACAAGCGTTTCCCCTATGGGGACCACAACAGCACAGCCACAGGCAGGTCTTGCAGATGGTGGAGCAAAGTCTGGCTTCATAGCTCTATGCCTGGGAGTTGCTCCCTACACCACTTACTGTGCATTTTCCAAAGGTTGTTTGAGTGCTTATTGCTTTGTTGACACTCACGTTGAGGACTTTTAAATGGCACAAACCAGATACTTTTGAGCAGCTGCCAAACTCTCAGCATGGAAAAGAGTATTGTGAAAATTTGAAAATATCTGGGCCCTGTCAAAGATTATGATTGGTTCATTTTCTTCCAAGCCAACATTGTATTTTATACTCACTGGTGTTATTCTAAGGTTCAGTTGTCATTTGTGCACTATGAATACAGATATAGAGTATATATAATGTGATGTCTGAGCAGGCAATTTTCTGAAGAATAAACATCTCTCCCTTCTATAGGCTGCAAACTGTGGCCAGTTGGCCATTACAGTGTTGTTTCTGGAAACCCCTACAGAGCTCTAGGTCATTAATTTACTTTAATAGCCCAGAAGAGGATGGAACTGCACTGTATCTTCAAGCTTGGCTTTACATATGTTACCCACTTAATCAGTTACCTCTCCATATCTAACCTGGCTCGTGGTCTTTTTGGCATAGCCACATTTACCTGCATTTTTTAATGTTTCTTGTAAGGTTCAAGGACATATGTTTACAAGATAGGTCAGGCCTGCAAAATATTAATTCTTAACTGTAACATGGGAAGACAGACATATGCTACACCCTAGCTGTTGAACAGCCAAAGTAATCCCAGTCTAATTGGCTTTCTGTCTGTATTGGTTTTAGTTTCATGCAGTTGGTAGACTAGTTAGTGACAGAGTAGACACGATGAGATAAAACATGCGGGTTGCACATTGTGTGTGATTTTCAGAGTCTGAATTCCAGAAAAGAAAAAAAAAAAGATGCTGTTTCTCCAATAAGCATTCTCAAAAGGAAGGAAAAAAAATTACCCAGAACATGTAGCAAAACACGCCGGCACAAAGGTATTTCCATCACAATGATAATGCTGGAACCAGAAGACCACCAAGTGTCAAGTTAATACCCTCAGTAAAATCAGGGTTTGTTCTTGTAAACACAGACTGCCTAAGCTGCTTCCTGGTTCAAGCCTGCATCTCTGTATAGGAAACTTTTGTATAGGACCTGCAGGAAGCTTTTGAAGGAGGACAGAATGGACTTTTACTTTGCAAAAAATATGGGAAGGGTTTGGAGGGCTTGGCATTGTGAAAGGGAACTGAAAAAAAAATATCTAAGAATGAGAGGAGACGTGCACAACAGTGAAGTAAAATCCAAATTGAGAGAGTTGTGTGATAGTTGCAAACCAAGAATTTGAAGTCAGTTTTACTTGAGGATTCTGAGAGGGGTGAGTGATGAGTTCGGGGAATACTTGACAAATGTGTCTCAGACACAGAAGATGGGAAGCTCTCACTAATTAAATCAAGGGTTATCGTTCTCCCCTCTTTGACTTTGTAAACAGCAAATGAATGATGATGCTGATGATGAAACACTATGTTTGTGGTTCAGTTCAGCTCTCCCATTCTGCTTGCAAAGCTAATTAGCCTCTACTGTAAAGGAGGAATCTCCAACCTGTTTCAGTCTTTGTGGAGTCCCCCAGCCATGTCAGAAACAGCGACTTTTGTGATGGAGTAGTCTGTCTGTTGGGATCATTGCTAAATAGATGCTGCAAGATTATCACTGAGCTGGATTAGATTCTTGCTGGTAATCTAAAAGAGAAAGACTTTGATTCTAGTTTGTTATCAACCCTCAAAGACATGCAGTCTCTCTGGCTTGCATTTTAACTTGGAATTCTATAGGACTGCTTAAGCAGGCGTATTTTTGGAGCTGAAGCAAGGCACCAGTCTCACATTCACTGTAAAACGTGCTCAGAGGAGCATTCCACCTGAGGCATGGGTGTTTAACAGGCTACAACAACCGTAATCACTCATCCAGCTTTAAAGAGTGTTGTGAAACAGTAGAGCTTTGGCCTTTAATATTTTTATTTCTTTATCTCTCTGGCTATTCAAAGAGCCAGCAGCTGCCTGACTGAGACACAGGGTTTTGGAGGTAGCTTGCCTAAGAGGATTGTTTCTGTGGAGTAGTTATCCTTAATGCAATCAATGAGCTCTCACTGGATGGTAAAGTAATTGTAAAGGATTGCCCGACAGGCACAATTATTCACTTTAAAAGGTGAATTCTCCTTCTGTTGTAACTGCATAAGGGAGTGATTCCCAGGAAGGCATCTAATAATAAGGACTTGATTGTCCTCTGCTTTCCCTCCCAGGCCCAAATGCCTTAATGGTTAACTGTACCCCTGTCAGCCTTTTTCTTCTAAATGGTGCAGCACACAGAGAAGTCCCAATTCGCAATTAGTCAACTGACCTGCTGGTACAAACACAGGATTGTCAGACGCATGATTGCAGTTCTAAATGCTAGTATTAATATCCTTTTAGCAACAACATGATAGATTGTGGAGCCGTTTTAGACTGAGTTTCCAGGCCTCTGGCTCTGGGCTTGGATTCCTTGTTGAGTGGGGTATATTTGTGTGTATTATTTCCACAGTTGAAACGACCTTCATGTTCCAACTGTTGTCAGTGAAATAATTAAGTTTTAATTTTCTATCTCTCAACTTTACTGAAAGTAATTATTTAAAGGAGTCTGCAATTGTTCAGGCCTCTTGACAAAGGGTGTTTGCGCTATCACTTCACAGAGATAAGCGATACCCCTGTAAGCGCCTTGCTTACAGAGAAGGAAAAACATTGTTTCACCTACTCAAGAATCACGAAAGAAAGCACGTACCTAAAACAGTTTTTAACAAAATACATAGTGAAGCAACTATATTGTATAAACATAGGTGCTGCTTGATTCTCGTAATTTATGGACTGTCTGCTCTAGAGATCTTCCTTTAGAAATAAACACTATTAGAAATATTACCAGCTTGTCATGTGTAATAGACTCTTGCAGCTGATCCTAGGCAGTCAATTGGGATTTTTTCCTTTTTTTAAACAGTAAACAATAATAAAGTAACCTTGCTTTATTCTATGTAGTCCATATAACTGACTATTTAAAACCAAGAGGTAAGTGAGCTCTATGCTTTTGCCTGCTTTTGAATGCCATCAAACACTGTGAGTTCAACAGTTCAGGCTGGTAATGAAATGATCAGGTTCGGACTGTGTTTAAGAAAGGCTCTATTCTATGGATGCACAAAAGAATAAGAAATAAAAATGGATTAAATTGTTTGACCAAGATACAATTCGGTAAAATATAAATACATATAAACTGAAATAGGAGGAGAAAAGAAAATAAGTATTTTCATTCCATTTTAAACACCAAGGGTGAGCTCCTTTACTTACATGAAATACTATTGGTTTATAGAAATTGGTAAAGATGTAGGGTATCTTTCCCATATTGTGGTTCAGATACTGTCATGAGTGAATGTTTATTTTTTGAAAACTACAGAATTTTCTACTGTTAATGGGTCTGCCTTCCCTTCAATTAAAAGCTATATTTTTACCTTAAAAAGATGGTTCACCTTTGGAAAAATAACCAACTGAATTTAACTTTCAAGAAAGCAAGGAAAGTAGGTAAACTAAACCTTATTTAGCAGAAGTGCTAGTGGAGGGTAGTTAGAATTTCTAACCTGTGATGAAGGCTCAGAAATGATCCAGAGTAAGTGTATTGCTTGTGACACATAGAAGTCCTTCTTCCCTATATTTAAAAAAATTCAGAATAACTGTACTATTACTGATAAAGACAGTATCCATAATTTATCACTCTTTCACAAAAAAAATCTGAACCTGAAATTATCAAGTCTAAAATCTCTGCACATATGTGGTGGAAGTGGTTGTGTCAGCAAGATCTAATGGATATACAGGTTACAGGGGACCGACTCTGTTACACTACATTAGAGAAACCTGTAATGAAGGTTTATCTCTGCCAAGGCACCATCACTAGGTTTAGTGGCAGCAACTGCCTTGGTGGCTGTGTGGCAGCAAAGCTCCCTAGCACCAGGAGTCATCTCTGGCCCCTCTCCTTTCTCTGGGGGTCATTGAAAAGGCAATATCAGTGCCTGGGTTCTCATCCCAGGTTCTCTTCCTCTGTGCTTACAAGTCACGGTGTGCAATGAAGTGTGAGAGGAAGACAGCACAAAGGATGCTTTTACTCAAAATATATATTACAGAATGATCAAAAGATAAGCAACTTGATGATGGTGTATAATGGAAATATGTGTATCTCAACTTTGTGTTGCTTGGGAAATGTTTTTGGTTTGTTTGGTTGGGTTTTTTTTTCAGAACAATGCTCTTGTTTTCACTCTGTGTTCTTTTGACATTACTAAATCAACCAGGTCTTCCCTTTTCAGTTTTAAAACAAATAGATTTTTACCCTGAAACTTTAAAACCACCAGTTTCCAACACATTCCAATGGTGAGATGCATTTTTCTTAAACCATCTGTGTTCATGCGTGACCTCCAGTCTGATGAAGAAGAAAGGTGAGCTTTCACAGAGAGACAACAGCAACCTTCATTTAAACAAGATGTAAGATGCAAATTGCCCACTGAAGTAGTTGAAAAATGAAGGACTGATGACTTAAACATGCCAAAACAGTGGATAAAAAATTGGCTTATGAAGCAGCTGTGTTGTTATAATACACAAGATTCTACCTTTCAGCATGATGCCCTTGGACAGATTGTGTCAGCCATGCAGCACCCAGCTGGAATTAGAAGGAGGAAAATGGAAAGAAATACAGGTTTGATTTCTTTTTTGTTTGTTTCTTTTTGGTTTTGGTTTGATTTGGTTTGGTTTTTTGTTGTTTTTGTTGTGTTTTGTGTGGGTTCTTTTGCTTTGTTTTGTTTTTTGTTGAGGGGGGATATTTTTAATTATAGTGAGTAAAAAATTATGAACAATGAAAAATTCCTTTTCAAGAACAATTTTTTTCTTGCTTCCATCTTCTATTTTGTGAGATCCAAGACTTTTTAGCTAAATGAATTCTATATTCATTAAACTTATTTCCTGTGGAGGAAATAAGCACATGCATCCACCTGGACCAGTTGACCCATTATGGGAGAGACTTACTGTTTTAGCCTTGGGGAATCTCCAGGACTCAGGAAATCATTTTAAACCCATGACTCAATAAAGCTCAATAACTATGGCAACTGGAACACATATATTGTGATGGCTAATTTCACATCAGCATTCATCTGGGAGGTACTCACTTGATACTACAGCGTGGAGAGTAGCTACTGTTAATGTATTGAGAAGCTACAGAGAGAGGGAAGAGGGAAAACACATGTTAATAAGCCCAGTGAGCACAGTGAGGCCCAGTGGAAGTCAGGATGGATTTATAATCTTTGGTCCTGTTCTTGACAGCACACTAGACTGAGACCTAAAATACCTATCTGCAGTCTTGTTTTAACGTATCAGGCAGCCTTGGTCTATACATTATCATATTTCATTTTTTCCTAGATAACTTAGGGAGAATAATACATGCCTATTTTGCAAAGTGTTTGAGATGTACTGTGGAAAGTGCTGTATGAAATTATTATTATTTATGCCTTATAAAAATCCACTTGCAGATTGATAATTTGCTTGCTTCTTTAATTGTCCATGCCCATGCTCTTGCTTATTGTAACTGAAAACCAATTTACAGCAGCAATTACCTTGCCTTTTACTGGGAGATGTGGGCATGCAGACAGTTACTTAAGTGCACCTTAAGTAACTTGCTGGAGTGTCAACACCCATAATGATGTCTGAGGAAAGACGAGAGGAGCGGAGGGGGAAGCTAGCTTTCTTGCCAGCAAGTTGGAGAAGATTTATTAGGTGTATATTGCCCAGATAAATGTGATCCTGACTTGAATGAGAGCCAGCAATAGCAAGGGAAGGGGGTCAGGCAGAAAGAAGTGGCTGTTTGGACTTCATCAACAGATTCAAGACCTGACGGGGATTAGGAGGAGTAACAGAAATGTTGGGGTGCTCATTCATCTCTCCAAAATTTAGGATTATGAATTCTGATAGGATGGCCAGTTTAGCTGAAAAATGCTTCCTGCTTCTCCTTGCTACATTTCTTTTTTTATGCCAGTATTTTACAGAGTGAGAGTAGTGCATGATATTATTTGTGAACATGATACAATACGTAGAAGTGACTGACAGGTTAATAGGAGCTTGCATGTTTTAAAAACAAAGTCTCATATTCTGTTACATGACCACAAGAAAAAGAAACATGGAAAGTGGTTAGTTTGCTTTCATATTTCAACACTGTCACATTATGAAGGGCTACCTTTTTTACTCTGCTTGTTTCTGAGGTTTTACTTTTGCCTTCATGTAATTTTACAAAGAGACATGTTAAATGAGTTAGTTCTCTAGGGAGTAAATCTTTTATATCTAACCTTAGCCAAGAGCAGTTTGTAAATACCTGAATTCTGAATTTAAAAAAACCCCAACTATTCCTTAGTCCTGGGAATATATGAAAGAGCATTATTTTTGCTAAAGAAAAAAAATAATAATAAAGAAATCAGGGCCCTCTCATATTCTGAAATGTCTTTTTTTTTTTTTTCTTTAATCAGACTTCAAAATGCAAAGACAGGTAGCAATGATTGGTGAATGCTTTAACCTAAATCTCTTTGCCAGTACACCTGACAAACTGAGTTTACCTGCCTGTTATATTAAACTTTATAGCAGTTCTGTCACTAAAGCAACAAAGTAATCCTTTCACTTTGTTTCTATTATTTTAAATCAAACATGTTATGAGGTAGATTCTCTTCTGTTGTAGATGGTAATTTTCAAAGCCTGTGGTTGCACAGTAATTTGCAGGAGGTGCACATCTACCGTGTAGCTGCTAAACACAAGGAATCAAAACCAGGCAAATTTTATCTTAGTTCAGGCAAATCATTCTATTGCAAATGATTCACATACATTCAAATACAGCACCTTTAGTTTAGTGGCAAATGTATCCTGAAGAACCCCTTTCTTCATCACCACCAAGTGACCAGCTGAATCAGTAATGTGATGTGCTCTGTGGGCATCTAAAGAGTTGCATATATAGGACAGATATAGCTCTGATGTTTTTAAAAAAATTTTGCCATTGAATTCTTTGGGTATTTTGTTTCTGGTGGGTTTACTGAAGATTCATTAATATATATGGGTGTTACAAAATAATAAACCTTAAATAGACATGGAACCTAATTATTTCTTCATAGGCCCCAGTTAAACTTACGAACAACAATATTTACAGGATGTGGTGCCAAAAAGGGTATGGATTATTTCTGGTCTTGTAGTTTAAAATGAGAAGGACCTGTTTTGGGAAAAGTAACACTGGGGAAAAAAAGGTTTGATTCAGCTAACCTGCTTTTTGTTTGATCACAACTTCAGAGAGTTCAAGACAGCCAGGGACATATCTGTGCTAGGATCAATGAGGCAAGTGATTAACAGTGATAGGACATCCTGAATCTTTCATGCTCAAACCAGAACTCTCCCTCCTTTGAAACAAGAGCCTTTACATCACTCAGTAGAGTAGTATTTCTCATAAGCAGCATTATAGTACAGAAATAGTCTCAATTTTCTTTACTGTGGAATTTTTATTTTTTCCAGACACAGAAGGTCTATTAAACCTCAAGATTAACACTTCTCCTGGCATCTGATTTTTAGTCAGGAAGTGTAAACAACAGTTGAAAGGTGTATATGCAGAACTTTCCATCTGATTTACTAGTAGGTCTTTAGAATCTGTCGTGCATGTCATATTGACCTTACAAACTTAATTACCTAAGATCTAAGAAACCACATGCCTACCTCTCAGCTCCTTAATGTAAATCAGTGACAGCACTAAGAAAAATCGCTAAAAAAATCCTGAAAACTTAGATTCTAACAGGTTAGAATGTGGAATTTCGGAGCTGATGAAGTGAACTGAAGTATTTGGAAAATGTTTGGAAATAAAAGCCACGTCTCACTTGGCCTAGGGTGTGAGAATTCATGTGTCAAAAATTATGAGCCAAATATCCCAAAATCACAGACTTTTTGAAAGTAGCTGATTTTAAACACACATTTTAGAAATGTTCTGGTTTTATATAAAAGACAAGAATTTTATGTGATTGCAAATATGTAAAAAAATTAATCAAACCCAAAAACTGGTGTATATCTCTATGTTAGACAGGTATCTGAAATGTTCAGTAGCTTATCTCTTTTACTATTTCTGTTGCATTTCAGAAAGTTAGCTGACATCATGATGAGATTTGAGCCACAAGGGAAACTTCCTGGCTAGCCTACAGAATGAGAATAGGGACAATTCAGCCCTAGATTTGCTTCTGGGATAGTGAGTTATTGCCCACCAAGGCAACCTTTTAGCTAACCTAGAATTCTCGGGTGCTCTGTCTGTTTATAAAGGGCAAAATAGCTTCCTGCACTGCCTTGTGATAACAACCTTTTCCCCCCTCAGCCGCGTTGTGAAAAGCTTTGTAGCTTGAATAAGAGTTTCTCATCTTCATGTCTCTAGCACCTATGCTGAGTATTTATTTCACCTACTGCCAGTTTCTCACCTCTCTTTTTCCATTTCCTTCCTTCCATTTCTCCATCTTCTTTTCCCTTTCATAGCTAGCTGCTACTAACAGCAATTGCAAGGGGTAGAAGTGCCCTCCTTAGTTCTTTTCCTCATTTCCCCTTCCTTTGGCCAATGAAAATAAAGAACAGGCAGAACATTAGATCCGGAGCTGTTGGACAGTGTTTCCCAGTGACAGAAAAGGGAAAAGCATACAGACCAAAAGAAAAAGGTGTCTAATTTCTAGGAGTAACTGAGAATCTAAAATTCAAAACGAAAATCTAGGAAGACTAAGCGATGAGATCACTGCTAGATTGAGTGAATTGTGACCAAGAGAACTGTATCTGCAATTGTACAGCTAATGCAAATCTAACAATTGATTTAATGCTCCCATGGAACCCTTGGATATGAACAAACATAGCAAATGAAGCAGGAAAGAGAATGGTCTCCAAGTATCCTGACAAATTTCTGCTAGAATTGCTCTATATAGCGATTGGTTATGTTAGGGCAGAAATTATCAGAGCACAGAGAGTATAATCTAAACCAATCTGAGAGCTACCTAACACTATAGCTACTCTATAATATAGTGTATAGCATGATGGAAAGCCCAGACAATTACAATAGGTTGCTCTGTTTGACATGAAATAATATTTGTCAGCTTACATATTCTCCTTCCTTGGTTAGAAAGGACTTTGTTTATTTCAGGGTGGAAAGGAATTTAAACCTCGTTTGTACAAATTAATATATGCAATTCTATTTGGTTTGAAGGATATATGGAAACTGGAGTGCATAAATGCTAGCAGGATCATATGCTTAGTTTTTAGGTGATAGATTTCCAGGCTCTGTCACACGCCATTTCTATGTTCTCAACCACTCTTCATCTGAAACTCTAATACTCATATCTTCTCAAGAATGAAAAGCTGATGCTTTATCCTCTGGCCACTTGTATCCACTATTTCTGATCTGGCTGATAATGCCAGAAATCAAAGTACAGATTATCAGAACAGCAAGGCTTTTCATAATGGTCTCTCTGCATGAAAAGTCCATGTGTCAGCTAAGAAAATTAATTTCCAATAATACTTGGCACTGAATGAGTGGTTTGTCTCAACAAAGTGCATCAAGCACTGCTTATCTGATCTTTGTAACACTGAAATAGGATTCACCTATTTGAATGATCTTTGTCTTTAGCCATCTTTATATCAGCAAGCTTATTCAGGATAAGATATACTCAAAATCAACACAGGGATTTTTTTTTAATAAGGAAATAAAAAGATATTGTGAATATTTGCACTGGTGTGTTCAATAGCATTTCTCTGTCGGGCAGGGAACAAAATTTTCAGTGCTGTTTTAAAATTCTGGACTACTTTATGCTACTGTTTGAAAATTCTGGAGAACTTTTTTCTCCTATTTTTAAGCCGGGCAAATATTCTGCAACTTACTTTATGCACAAGTTTAATATATCTTCTAAAAATGTTACCTATGAGCATAGTGTCCTTTTCATTCTATACCTAATTACTAAGTATTATTTTGAGAACTATTATGTAAACTTTATGAGATGTCACAGAAGCTGGATCTGCAATTTGCAGTGTTAGCAAATAGAAGACTCTTAGATTTCTTTGTAGTAGTTTGACATTGACTGTGTATGCATATACTGTAAGGAAACAAATACGCTCTCTAAGACTGATTTAGAAACAAATACCTCTACTTTGCTTTAGACTTGAAATACTAATCTGAAAAAATAAATGTATATATAAAAAGAATAATTAGTTCTTCTTGGTTCATACAGAGGCAGTTTTAAAAGACAAGCGTTCCTTCACAGGCTAAAGATGAATCAAAGTTCTCTGATTCCTGTAAAAATGTGTGTATCTACAGTCACAGTTTGTTCTGGATCAATTCCAGTGCATTGTGATGATAGGAACTAGAAAGGAAAACTCAAGAGGGTATTTTTAATCACTTTTACCTCTATTAACAATGTGATGCTATTTCCATTGTTCCTGTTATAAAAATAAGTAGCTGACATGTTCTCCAGAATTGATTATTGTGTTTTAGTCAAGAGATCAGCCATCAACACACGGCAGCCTATCAGGAAAGGGAGTGGAAAGGAGCTGACAGAGAAACCTCAAAGGAAGGACAAGACACTGTGTCTTTTGTCTTTTGTTCCAAGATGGAAATAAACTGTCTCCACTTTTGATAAGCTTTTCTTTTGATCTTTGTTTGCAATAATTAGGGTTAGACGCTAAGTTATTTTATGAACCCTTTTAGGCTTAGCTCCCCCTAAATTAATATGAATATGAGTTATTTGACCTCTGCAAATAACCACATTGATTAAGGTTTTATTATTTGCTTTTATTATGGAGATTTTGCCTAATATGCAAGGCAACTAGATATTGAGAGATTGGGGGAAGAAAAAAAGTATTTTTTATGCAGATTTTGTTTTACTTCATATTTTACAAATATGAGAACATAAAACACATAAAAAGATATAAAGATCTATTTTCTGTCTGTGTCTATTGTAGAAATGTGTATATAATTATATATATATATAATTTCAATCAATTTAGGAATGTTTATTACACCGTGCTCCCACATACTTTTGATGGTTTGGAAAATCTGCACTCTACTTAAGGCTACAGATTAGTGTCCCCGCTTATGACTATTGGTAAATATGATGTCAGATACCTTTGGCTGCAGAGAGAAGCAGGTTTTTTACTCTAATTCATTCTGAAAGACAAATCCAGGCACCAAAGGAAATCCTGGTGCCTGGGAATTTGGGATTTAGCTAGACTGTGTCAGAAGTGTAGCTGCAGTCTTACCTGCTTCTGGTGCAAACATAACAAGAAATTAATTTGTTAGTTTAAGAACAAATGTGTTTTACTTTGTTTGCAAAGCTAGACTTTGTCCTAGGCAAAAAATCCCCAACAACCCAAAAGCAAAACCAAAACCAAACCAACACAGACAAAGAAGACCAACAAAAAACATCTCCACAAGAAAGTAAATTAATAGTGATAATTTGAGAAGTTAAATACATGGTAAATCTAGGTAGTTTTCACATATATACCAGAATCCAGGATACTACAGAGTAAAAGAAATGTAATAGTCAAAGAATGGAGTCAACACAGTTTCAAAAAACAGTCCAGAATTAGAGAGTATATTTTTACACCACTGCTAATTCATAGATTTTAAAGATCACTGTAACAATCTGAACTACAAGTCTTGCTTAGGTTTCTTGCTTGAAGTTGTATCTCTGACATTTTAAAATGCCTCCCTTAGGAATGAACCTTGATGTTAAGATTTCAAATGACAACTTCGAAGTATGAAACATAACAAATTACCTCAGAATTTAAAATGTGTGCCTTACTCCAAATTTTCATTCTCTTAGAATCAGTATCTAGTCTTTCACACAGGTTCTTTTTTAGCGTCCTGAAGATCATGATAAAGGTGTGGATTGCATTGAGAACTGAATGATACAAAGCTATAACATGCCTCCTACTGTCAAGGACAAAAAGTATTATATATGTGCTTTGCTGAGACACGTCATTGCAATAGTATACAGTTTCATGTCTGCAGATTTAAAAAATGTAATAATTTTTAGTAGTTTCCTGAAGCATGTAGCGGTGTAGTAATTTACTGGAAAATACAGAATGCTCCTTAAGGGATCTAAATTGCTGAATCTCTGTCTCTCCAGTGGAATAGTCTACTCTTATCAGCTGAGTAAGTGACACAGTCTAAACAAAGGGTAATAATGTTCAACTGGAATTCCAGGAAAGGAAGCTTAATGCGAACTTCCTGATTTAATCTTACAAAAATAGAAAGGTTGATAGGATAAATGAATCACTCAGAAGAGCAGATTTTGCTTCAGTTAATTAAAATAGACCATAAAAATGTCAAAGTACTCCTTTGTAATATTTAAAACTCACAGACAAAACTTAGAGTATCATTTTCATGCATGAGACTGAGAAAAATCTCTTCAGAGAAACAACTGAATTTCAAATTTCTGAAAATTTTGTCTCATTTTCCAGCTTGGAAAACATGGTGAGAGCTACATGGACATTTCTTATACAGTTTCCTGTATCTTCTGCTTTTGGTGGGCCAGGAAAAGTCTTCTCAGAAGTAAATTTGGAACTCCTGCTTGTGGAAGATATTAGCAAGTCAGAGACACATGGATATTAAAGAAAAACAAAACAAAAGAACTATTTTGAGCCCTAAGAAGAGGTTTTCTTAGCTTCAATTTGCGTTCACTTTGGCTTCTTGACAATGGTAGTCGCTCAATTGTAGAATAAACTCATAAAGAAAGATGAATGAACAGTTTTTGGACAAGATACTTGGTAAGTTGCTGGGAAATGAGCAAGAGAGTTGGTCCTGCATTGCTGGTAGATTGGAAATAACAGTGTGGTATGCCCTCTCAATCTCTAACTTGTGCAAATTTGTCACCTGCCAACACTTTTAAATATAGTCAATATGAAAATATCTAAAATGCAAGTCAGGCAAGTGACAAGTTGCGATCACAACTTCTTTGGCCCTACCAAACCAGCAGGAAAATGTGTAAAAAATGTATGTGGACTCCCATAACCCTCTTAACAACAAGCACGGGACTGCCAGAGGCCATCCATATCAGAGGAACATGCTCTCCACTTCCTGAATCTTGCATATACTCCACCCATGATCAATCTTTGCCTTGGCTGGAAGGTGTTTACTTCACAGTTGTGCAAGAAAATTTCATCTTCGTAGAATTAGCTTTTTTTTTTCCCAATAATTTTCTATTTCTAAACTCTTCCAGGATGGAGCTCTGTTTAATGGCAAGGTGAATGGGAGTCTTTCCTCTTAGGCAGAAACTTGACCCAGCTGGCTTTTTTTCCCTGATCAGGGTTTGATCCCAGGTTTTTTGTTTGTTAGTTACCATTTTTTACTGCCTTCCAATTTGTTCCTTTCTTTTTTTTTTTTTTTTTTTTTTGGGGGGGGGTGTAGGTTTTTCAGCTCTTCCTCACTAACACATCTATTGCTCAGAATGGGAGATCAGAGAGATATTTTATATGAGAGGGCTGCTGTGTGCATTTATGGTCGAGATGAGTGCTGCCAGAAGAAAACAAGAAGAGACAGACCTGGTGAAACATCACATCTGTGCATGTAAAAAATCTCCTGAAATGTGCTAAGGGTGGATATGGGTGACTGATAGCATCTGTAGTTGGAAGAGGTGCAGCTCCAAGTTAATATTGAATTCTATTTTATTAGATGACACTAACATCTATTTTACTCATTCCTGATTTCTTGGACAGGATTAACCAAGTCTGACATAACTTTGATATATTTTTTTTTTTATGCCAAGATGCAAAGAATAATCTGAGGAATGACTTCTAAAGATAAAATCACATGGGAAGAAGATGAAAGGAGAGGTGAAAGAGTGGCTCAAAAGCCTAAACCACATGGACTCCCTTGCCTGGAGACTGATTCCACGCTGAAAGTTAGAGATTATCTCCCACTAGAGACTGAAAACAAGATAATCCTGAACAATACTGGAAATTAGGTCAGTGTTATATGAAGATGGGAAATAGATATCAAAAAAAGCAAGTTCATACTGCTAATCAAACAATGCAATCTCCTCACTCCCTGTTGTGCCTGAGATATCTGGGTGTTTCAGACAGCTGTGACTGATGAGGCGCCCATCTATGATGAGCTAAGGATGGGATGAGAGCCTTGGAGTCAAAATGGAATTGCCTGCTTTTGACCAAAATATACTTTAAGGGTGGGTGTGCTTTGACTGCCAACTATCTGTTTTGTTTTGGCACCAGAAGTAACAGTCTTGGATACCTCCCTTTGCAGGGTTAGCTGCAATTACAGATATGTTTTAGAAGATTCTTCCATTTCATAGAAAAAAATGATGAAAATTAGAAGAAACATGCTCATCATTTGCCAGACTTGCAAGATATATTTTCCTACATATTTAGTGGTTTGGGTAATTATTTTATTAATTAGGAGACTTGTCAAAACACATTATGGTGACTGTTTTCATGTCACCACTTTTTCCTAGCAGTTCCTGATTACTGATTATATGTTACAGAAAAGCATTCATTTATAATTACTGTCAGTAATTTCTAGAGATCATTAACAGCCAAACTGCTATAGCCTACCTATGTATTTTACAGCTTCCCTAGGGAGAAGAAAGCTAAAACCCAATTTTTTTTTGTTTGTTTGTTTATAGTTTAAATTTCAGTTCAGAAAACAGAGTTGTTCTGTGTTTGATTGTACATTAGGAACCTGAAGGCAAAAGATGATGAAAAGGTCCATGTCTATCTGTGCTGTTCCTGGACTACAGAGCCTACAATACTAAATGAAGATACACACTTGTTTGCATTACTGTGACACTTTCAACTGAGGTTTGCAAAGCATGCTGCAATCTTTTAGTCTCAAAGTAATTTTAATGCATAAGCTCTCACTTTACAGTTAGAGAAACTGAAGCACACAGAAATGTATGGGCATTTTCCATAGCTACATTATTAAATGGCTGAGAAAACTGTGAACAAAATCTGCCAGTCTTTTCCCCTTTTCTGGACTTTACCCTTAGGCACCACTCACAGCATCCCGTACCACCCAGGACATGGCTGGCTTGTGCCTCACTTTGGCACCACTGTAGCAAAAAGGAAAAGCTGCACTGGTCCCAGTACAAGACCAAAATTGCTTGAAACTTCTGTTCCCAGCATTCTTCTGACACTTCTAGGGCTTCCAGGGCTCAGAAAAGGGAGCATCTTCTTTACCTCAGAGGGGAGTACTCACCTGCGTGACTGCACATTGCTTCTAATGCAAGTCAGTGTCTTGAGGGTGTCATTGAATATAATGGTTTTATATAGGATGTCATGAAAGAATTCAAGTTCTGAGTTGTTTTAGAGAAGGAGAAAATACATATTGATTTTGATGTATGGATTTGTATTTGGTGCAAGGTATGTATTCAGGTATGGATCCCGTGTGGTTTGCTTTTACCTTATCAATAACATTCATAGTTTTCTTGTCTAGGAAAGGCCTTAGAGGGAGTACTTGTATTGTTTGAAATCCTTGATGCAAGACAGAATCTTGCCAGTGTAGCTATTCTGTACCACTTTATCAAAGTAATTTTAAGTATCCAAAGATATTTTTTTCTTGGTCATTTTAATGCCACAGTTATCTGCAGCTTGTATTCTCTGCTAACAGATGTTTGGTTACTAGTGTTCAGTATTATGCAATAAGACAGTAAATCCCCAGAACTCCCTGTCAGGAACACAAAGTACTCTAAGATGGATCACTTTCATATTTTCTGGCATTCATCGATGGGTAAATCTCCAAAAGGTTTGTAGGTCCATTTAGTGTAAACTTAATATTCAGAGCTCAGGTTCCTAGAGCTCAGTTTTCTCAAATTCAAAACCAGACTAGTTATATAATGAGCTTCATCTTTCTTTTATACCTATATGCAGACTCTGGTGCCAAGGACTGGTTTTGAAATAAAATCAGGATTGTCTAAGGAGTTCAAATATACCTTGATTATAATATTTCTCATTAAGACAACTGAACAGAAAGAATTTAATTTGAGGTATGGCTGAAGAAGTCTTTAAACTGTCAGAAACATTGCTGTTATATGCTAGTCATGCACATCAACTGGTAAGACCACAGTCTGAAAAAGTAGATTATTTAGTTACAACTTCAATGTTATCAAATATTAGGAAAATGGGAATTGTTCCATTTTGCAAGAGTAGGGCAGCAAAACAATTTCATGTGTTTTGACTGATTTTATCTCCTTTGCACACATAGGATAGTACATTTTCTTGAATGATTAAGCATAGATAAGTCAATTCTTCAGCATAGGTCTATGAATGTATAATTGACATTTTGACACTTTCACACACACACACACAAAAAGCCTTACTGAGGCAATTACATTTGAAATGCTGTGTAGCAGATATTTTTTTTTCTAATGGAAGATAATTAAACATAATTAAATTACAATTTCCTCATGATTTTGCAATGGTGACATTTAAAGCCTGTATCATTAGCTTTTTGCAGCTGTTATTTTGTTCAAGGAGTCAGTGTATGACATGACTTTTCTGTAAGATTTCCAAGTAGAACCAGTTTTACTTCCTTTAATGTTACAATGTTTGGCAGGGCCAGTCTCATGTGAATAAGTAAGTGAAGACATTGCAAAAATTTTCATGAAAGTGCCAATAATTTTCTTCAGAGCTAAACTTGTGCTAAAAAGCATCAAGCACCATGTAGTAATAGATGAAATTAGCTGTTTGATGCAGTACCAAAATGCAGCAATCCAGGCTAATATTGCAGAAATTCTGTAGGGTGCAAGAAGGGGTAAAGAAATGATGTAAACAACAGAGAGAATTTTAGATGACAGCTTAAAGGACATGAGGAAGCACACTGAAAGCATTTCCTGTAGCACAAGCAGAAGAAAAGGCTTTCTATCACAATTCATTGCCTGTGGAGACTCTCTATGAGGGTCATCCATGGCAGCAGGCACGCACATTGCCTGCACAAGATTTTCTTGGGATGGACACCTGCACTGAACAAATGTAGGAGGCATGCAGAAGAAAAGAACAGTGGGAAGGTTAAAAAGGTTATATGCTTTCTCCTGTCATTGATGTGTGTACTGTAAACACCTGTGAAACAAACCCTAGCATAATTTTGGGCAAAACAGTTTCTTTGCTAACCCTTTCACCTTCTAATTATGCAGAGAACCACAAGCTCTGCCTCCGTTGTCTCCATGATCTACCATGGACTTCAGAACCTGGTTTTTGATTTGCTCCAAACTCAAGTGTCACTCCTCCAGGTACTGCTTCCCAGCCGTGTTTGCTGTCACATTTGCACAGAGTCTTGCAGCCCAGTTGCTGGAAAAATGTTTGTTTCTGGACTTCTCCATTGTCAGAAGGGAAGTGGCGTATTCATACTCTGCTTTGTTTTCCAAGCAGATTTTGTTGACAGCCTGCAGTTTCCCCAGAGTCCTTGCGTGAGCCTGCAGTTTTGCCCTGTGTCCTCTGACCTGCAGCACTGACTGAGAGCTCTGGGAGCCACTTCAGCCAGAAAACTTGTGTAGAAAGGAGGGAGGGATATTGCACTGCAGACTGATTTACTGATCCTGGACCTTGGATTTGTACCTTCAGCCTTCACTCTCTACCCTCCCAAAACTTGGATTGCAAGAGAAATGCCTTTCTCCCTTCCTGTGTATGTGCTGAGGGTTATATTGAAGCCACGCAATTTTCATGAAGTCATTTCATGGCACCTAGCTAAATGCTAGCTAAATGCTTTTTAAAATATTGCCTTCTGTGTGAGGAGAGAACAAAATGAAGGAGTCTCTGTTGGGGCTGGTACACAGCTGATGCATGAAAATTGATGCAATTATGTCTGTTCTCCAACTGGATGTAACAGCATAGGGCATATACATAAATGAGTGGGAGAAGGCAGAGTGAATAAAATACATGCAGTTATAATCATGCTGTTCAGGGCAACATGCCGGGTTCAACCCCTGACCTGTCTATTCCACTCAACACCCAATACAATTTATATTAAAACGGGGATTTTTTAAGTACAGGACACAGTCATCACACCCTTGCCACAGGCCAAGAGAAGGCCACAGGTTAGGTACTGAATTGTAACAGGTCAGGGGAAGAGAAGAAATCTCTCTTTTTGTTACTGAATCACAGTGATGTGGGCTTCTGAGGGCTACAGAAAAATGCACATCGGCTTACTAATAATTGTAATAATCATAATAAAGTCCAGAAGTAAGGAATTATTTATAGTCCTTATTCTGGCTTGGGAGAGGATCTAACTTCTTTGTCTCACCTCAAAAACAATTAACTGAATACACTTGCTAATAGGAAAGCTTGACCAAAACATTACTCTGTAGCTTGTGCTCACTTTTTGTGTTTTTGTAAGGGCAAACAGAAATGTTTAGCCAGAACAGACAAAAAGAAAAAAAAAAGGAAAAATTATTTCTTTGGAATAAAGGTCCCAGAAAAACAAACAAGGAAACTGTTTAAGTGTAAACCTGAGAGGGGAAATGCTTCAGCATATATCCTTTTTCCTCAGCTCTGTTCTCTTATGAAAGAGACAGGTGCTGGGAAAAGTGAACGGAAAATGACTTATTGAACAGTTGTTTCAGCCCATACCTTGCTGATATATCAGTTCTCTAGAGGAAGAAGAACCTGATTCTCCTACATTTCCAGAAAAGTCAAGAACTTGCCCCGTTTAAACATTGGCAAAAATAAGGAGGCCATGAGTATTTTCTCTGACAAGCTTTAGCCATGAACGCATATACTTTAGAGAAGCTGAAAACAATGTATTTGCAAACACTTATGCAAGATGTCAATATACCCTCTGGAAAATCTGCTGCAGCTGGCTGATAGTCTTACAATATTATTAAATGTGGAGTTATTATTTCACCATGTTTAGGTCACTTTTGGATACAACATACAGGAGAGGGAAGTATTGGCCCTATTTTACTAAGCAATGAACTTTCCATATGTTGGAAATAGCATCATGAGAAGAAACTGCCCAGAGAAAGAAAACTTGGTATTAATGAGAGGGAGTAATCAGTACATCACCAATGATCCCATCCAGCAGAGATTCTCAGACTCTGCCTGTTACCATGCTGTCTGATCTCAAAAAAAGAGACGGATGTTATTTCTCTTAAAAAAATAATAAAAAAAAATAGTTAAGCCATTCATCAGCTAAACCCAAGACAAGTGTTTGGTTCTCATGTTGAAATGGGATATTATTATCCCCATGGGGATTAATAAGCCTAGCTGGAGGAGTCTGGCCCTTCGGGAGGTCAATAAAGGAATGCTTATGATTAATGTTTTGGTCCATGGTCTATCTCTATGCTAAGTTAATAAAGCTACATTGTCTTCAACCATCCCCTATTAACGCAAATTTCTACTAACATTGATGTTGCAGACTGTCCTTGGCTCCATGAAATAAAATAATACTTTGTGGAAAAGATTTTACTGTACAAATAAGCAGATTTAACATCCCAGTTTTTCCCAGCTCTCAGATGTCAGCATTGCCTGTAATTAGCTGTGAGCTGGAATGTGGGTTGCCATGCAGTAACCACACCAAGCATCTTCCCTCACATCTTGATTTCCCATTCCAAATATCCCTGTTGAGTTTAGAAAATAAGCTGTGGAAGCAAAAGAGAGCAAAGTAGAGGAGACTTAGAACCACATTTAAGGCCAACCTAATGTAGAATGAGCCTGTAAATTTTTTTTTTTTTTTTAATGTACTGCTCTTCACAAAAAATACAAAACATTGTAGGAAAGCATTGCTTGAACAAGTAGATGCCTTGAATAAAATAATCACAGTTATTCAGCACTTGAAAATATATTTCAAAGAGCATTTTGCACTATGAAATTCAAAATTCTCAAAATGAATGACTGAAGATAACGGTGACACATTTCCTGGTGCTTTTATTTTTTATAAGCAGATTGAGGGTCTGTGAAAGGTGAATGTTGCTATCATGAGGCTGCTAGAACAACTTATGTTTAAAGCAAATTTAGTTTTCAGGCTGCCATCATTCTCCTGACTTTCACAGAAGTGCTCCATATTTGAACTGAAACTGTAGAGTAGATCCAGTCTCCCTGAAGTATTTTGATACTACCAACAAAAATGTTAGTTAGGGCTATCGGTGAATGTGAGATCTGTTGATTAATTCCCCAGTTTTATTCTGCCACTTGACAACAGACTAGGCAAATACAAGCTTTTTGCTGCCCATACACAAATGTGAACAACATTGTGACAAGTGTTTCATTACTTCATTTCCTGTTTTTTCCAAGAGGGCCAAAAGATACACCGTGAACTTCAACTAGTCGAGAGAATGGCTCTCTGGTTTCCACCATACTCTTCTGTGCAACTGGATGTGGTCATTGATCTCCTGAGGTTTTAATTGTATTGATATTGGATATCCCAAAATTAGCACTTCTAATAGATGCAAATGTTACTTTTATAAATACTTAAGGCACTAACAGCAGTTACATTTACTCATATGGAGCAGTGCGAGAAGCTTTCCTTAAAGGCATCTTCTTTTCCTTATTTACTGTTTGCTTTAAGGTATCCATGCAAGGCCTATGGGTTCTTCCAAACTGCTCCTCAGATTGCTAAAAAGGCATGTTTTTTTTTTTAAAAAGCCTTTTAAAAGTAAAATCCTTACTATCTCATCCTTCATACAGTGAGTTCATTTAAAATATACTCCTGTAAATGTCCTATAATACACATCATTTGGGTAAAAAAGGTAAACCAGCAAGATGACAAATATGGTGATGTTGACAGTACACTGGCCACATTAAATACTGAAGTGAGCATGGACAGCATCCAATAAAAATGGCAACAGTGTTCAAAATTTGTTGGAAAAGGCATGTGTTTTCCAAAACCAGCTAGGAGTCGCAGGCCAAGCATCCAGCAACTTTCTCAGGAAAAATGGCCATCTGAGGGGCTGCTGCTTTTGCAATCACAATAAACCTCCCAACACACAAGCTCTGTTAGCAGTGAAGCGACTAAACTTTGGATGTAAATCAGCTCCCAGCCTTCAGACAGAGCATTGCTAATCTCTCTGGAATATCATGTTAAAGCCATACTTTACATTTCCATGAAGACTGCACTGTCTGACAGGGATGGTTCGTCCCAAAGCAGCGATGGAGCTGGGTTAGCCCTGTGTTATGGGGTTGGAGTGAGGCCAGTGTTTCTCTTTATGCTTCCCAGAGAATGAGTCAACACACCTGCTCTAAAAATCTGGATGCAGTCAGCAGCCAACGATGTAATCTTTGGCACAGTCACCAGAACTCCATCTGAATTATGTTCTTTAATTCAGGTTTTAACGCTTTTAATACAAGACACTCTCAGAATTTTTCAGGGCCTCAAGTTTTCCTGTTCCCAAAAGATGTACAATAAGTAAAACTACTGGTTGCTTTAGCTAACACTTTAATCTTTCTTGTGAAAACTATAATAAATTTTACTTTTCAAACACAAATAAACTCTATGGTTTTTGGCAAGAAACAGTATTTTAATTTTTTTTTTTTTAATTAGCCGTATTTGCTCAATGATAGCAGGACCGCATTCTGCATACATGCATTCCTATGAGTAATTCCATAGAGTTAAGGAATTAGCTCGTGAATAATGGCTTGCAGGGCTAGACCCATGCTTTTTTGGATAATTTTTAAATAAGCACATGCAAAAAGAGAATTTCAACCCAGGAATTTATTTTAACTTCGCAACAAAGAAGAATCAAAATATCCATTAAATCATCTTGGTTTTCTGACCTTAAAGTACTATCTGCCAATCTCTACAGAAGGATAATGGTGCAAATTATGGTACAGTAACGCTAGCAAAGTTAGCATACAGGTAATGTAATCCCCCTGAAAACACTGTTGTTGGGGTGTGTAGGAGTGGGCAGCATCATGTATGCATAAATAAGCACAGCCCATCCCACAGCTCAGATCTGGCTATTACCAGCAGATAGTTTCATTTTCAGAGTGGTTTGAAAATGCTGAGCTCCTCCACAGGCAGTCATGAACAGAAATAGCCACTAAACTTTTCAGTGTTTATTGGCATATGTTTGCCAAATTTTACAACTTTCTCTTTTCGGAGGTGTTGCCAAATAAACTCTGCCCAATGGATGAAGGAAACTGCTCAAACAACCTCTGTATCTTCCCACTGTTGTATCCTCCTGCTTAATTGGTCATATTGGGAACTAGACAAATATGCTGATGGAGCTCTCCAATGGATAATCTGGAGCTCATTATGAATGTTGCCTATTATCTAATGTTGCAAAACAGAATTAATTAAAAAGCAGAGCAATTAATATCAAAGTGCAGAGAGAAATTCCCTACTTATTCAAAATGTTCAATACTACTGTTCAATTTTGAAAATAAAAATACAGCTTTACTTTATATTTTTAAATAAACAAACCATAGTTTCTATAGGGTTTCCTTAGATGCAGTATTGAACACGTTATTTCCTAAAAAATATTTCAACCAAAGTGGTAGAGATATCTAATTATCTAAGATTACTACCCATCTGACATGTTAGTATACAAAAAGCAGAAATTTGCACTGTGAAAGACCTGAAATATATTAGCAGTTAGAATTATAGAATGGTTTAGGTTGTAAGGCACCTTAAAGATCATATAGTTTCAATTCCCCTGCCACAGGCAGGGACACTTTCCACTAGACCAGGTTGCTCAAAGCCCTGTACAACCTGGCCTTGAACATTTCCAGGGATGGGGCATCCACAGCTTCTCTGGGCAACCTGTTCCAGTGCCTCATCACCCTTATAGTGAAGAAATCTTGAGTTCAATATACTAAGAGGAATATGGACTCCCTGGTACTCTAGGAATAATTCTAGCTAGAAAAATATTTAAATATATAACATGTCAGCATAGATGTCTGTCTCTAGATAGGTTGACACTTTAGTCACTGTGGTAGCTGTGATTCATGCAAGACAGTTTTCAGAGAGCTTTAATCTAGCAAGCTCAGGCATTAGAAGATGTGTAGTAATGCAGCACCCAAGGAGAATTGAGACATCTCTGAAGAGAAGTCCTGTTCAGAGGGAGGCCAAATATATTTTCCTTCTTTGCTAAGTGGACACAGCATAAGGGAAAGTGAGGAAAGGAGAGAAATCTAGATAGGAGACAAGGTCTTTTCAGACTGAAAAAAGAAGAATGGAAGGAAAGAAAGAGAGAAAAAAAAAAAAAAGAGAGCAGTGTGCAGAGCGCCAGGAGGCTTGGCTTCTATTTCCATCTCAACCGTGGAATAAAGCATGACTTTGAGAAAGTATCATCATCACATTATTTTTCTTTTCCATTGTCTTGCCCAGTGTTAACTCTTTGGAACAGGAACCATTTCTTAATGTGTGTAAATAACCTGACAAATGGGCTATCGTTTTCACCAGGGGACGCAACAAGGAACAAGAGGATTACACAGAGAGAGGAGCTATGTCTGAGAGTATCAGTCAAATACTGTATTCTTAAATACAGAAAATAATGGATATACAAAATGAATGTAAGCTCTGAGATCAACATTCTACTAGTTAAAACCAAGTCTTAACCCTACTCATGATTCTGTCAAGATTTGTCACTGTGTTGTGCTTAAAACCTTATTTTCCTAATAGGAAAGACTCTCCAAGATCTTGCCCTGTCATTCATAACTGCAGAGCAAACCCACATTACTCCTTGCAAAATAGTTCACATACAGTCAGAAAGCCTTTCATTCAAGTGCTGACCTTAAATCTAAGGATATCCCTGAATGAATATGTATTGTATAAACCAACAGACAACTTAGATTTATCATATGAACCTCAGAATGGAAAATCTTCATCACTGCTGCACCCAAACTGGCCAAGGAAGAGGTCCAGATTTCCTTATTCAGCCCAGAGTGCTTATTTAGCCAAATTCCTGGTTTAGTCCTACTAACCTTCTAGGGAGAGACCTGTGAAGAAGTTGCATCCATGCAGACTACAATGCAGAAAGAGAGAAGGGACAACACACAAAGCACGACCAGTCTCAGCAAGTTAGTTTTCAAAAGGCTAGTTTCTTTTCTTGTTTAACCAATCCTATCTGTTCAACCCTGACAGCAACACTGAGGTACCTCCATATCAGCGAAGGAAGACTTGTCCTTGCTGTAACAAATGAAACTATACTACATTAATTGTGAGTAAATGGCAATAGGCATTTTCAGGGAACTCTGCATTTCATGTCTGCTGTCACATTCCCACGACATCTGCTGCATCCTCTCCTCTTCCATTTAACTCACTTCTCTCCCAGATCTCTTCATAATGATCTAGGGAACAGACCCCACATATTCTGTACCTTGCTGAGCCTTCTGTGTGCTGATGGGCCAAACATGAAGCAGGAAGGTTGGCTGCTCTGCTCATCCAAGAGTGTTTCCATTTGTGAGTACTAGCTTGAGTCTCTGCATTTAAAAACTGTTTTTCACAAGGCTCAAGAGCCTTGTCCAGTATATAAAAAAATGTGCCCTATAATCAAATTTGGTTACAGTTGGAGTAATGGATACAGATGGATGGATGGATGGAGGACCAATGTTGCCTCATAAACCTCCTTTCTTCAGAAAATTGTGTTGAAAAAGTATACCCGTAATACTTCCATTGGAAACCAAAGGCTTCTGTCCTAATGATAAGTTGATTAAATCTTAATGCTACTATTGCTGCTATGACATATTGGACAATTTGTATTCATTTCTGTATTTGGCCAGACTAACTAGTTTCATTTAAGTATATTTTTTAAAAGTAGCCTATAGAAAAAGCTTGAAAATATTTCATGATTGCTATTATTGGTGGAAAGGGATACTATTTAGTATTAAAATCCAGGCAATTTAGACAAAACCTTTAAAAATTTCATCTCAGATTTTTAAGCCACATAGTAAACTAATAAATAAATTGAACATAAATCCCAACCACCTGTCTTTTCTTTATTTAATACATATTAGCAGCTGTCTTGGGTTTTTGTCAAGACTGTGGGAACGAGTTAACATGTTTAAGACAAGTATTTCCACGCTGACTTACAGTGCAAGTTGTCTTCCATAATTCAACAGCCATATCAACAAAATGAATGCTAGGAAAACAGCATTAGAAAATGCATTCCTTTCAAGCTGCTGGAGCAGGGAGTCCTCAGGTCAAGGGTCCTAGGAGAAATGTTGGCTAACTTAACAGTACTTCCCAGTGAAACATTCTACAAGGCACCTCTGTGTTCATCACTGAATAGAAAATTAAGTTTTTCTATGAGAAAGAAAGATTCAAATACAATATTTTCCTTGTTTCACAAAGAATTATCTAATAATTTTTCAGTAGGAGTTAATACAGAAAGAAAAAGAATTTTAAATAAAATAAACGGAGTGAGGTTTTTATAAGTTTCAAGCTTTCCTCTGCACCTTCAAAATTCAGCCATCTACTCAGGTAGCAAACCCTCAATTTCCTCATTTTTTTCTAAATCTGTAATTTTAATACTTGCTGTTTTGGCTAGGACACAGCATGACTTTTGCATTTAGGAGTACCTTTAGATGTTATACATTGTGCATTGTCATCAGCTGCTCATGCTATCTTGGAGATTGATATAATGGGTGAGGGTTATGGGAGATTATGGATGATTAGAAACAGGAAAATGCACTCTTGAACTGGGGCAAACTGGAATGCAGAAAAGCTGGCTCTGCTGCCAAGAGGCTTATGGAAATGTCAATAGGGCTATGAAAAAGAACTGAAATAGCCAAAAATATTCAATATGTCATTAATCTGTGGTGTTTTTATTGCATATGAAGATGAGCTGAGAGTGATGCCAAATTTATTTAAAGAAACCATCTTACAGTCCTTACTAACTTGTGTCCCAACATCATTCATTCCGTTGCACAGTGCCTGCACACACACTCTGGTTTACTCTTTACCAAGGTAACTGCCCTGTTCAGTCTTGAGTGTTTCACTCTTCCAGTCCTTACTGGACTTCGCAACAAATCTGGACTGTCATGAACAGCAAGGCTGGGACCAAGGAGAGTTTTGTATGGTTAAGACTGCTGGACTGGGTGCTGGCTCCTTTTTCTGGTATCTGAACTTAAATATTCAACATCAAAAGCTCATGGGGCTAGTCAATAAATCAGCAAGAGAAGCAGATGGACAGTGTATCTAGCATTCAGACTTTAAGCAGTACATGATTCTAGGATGTCAAAATTCTGCAGCTTTGACTCATTTTGTACACTTCCCTTCTGTTTTTTTAATGCATAATTGTAGTGAAAAAGTTCCCACAGAAACTAACATGATGCAGAGCTCATTGCTGAATGACTGGTCTATTAGTTAGACATTGTTAGAAAAAAGGCTGTTCTATGCTCAACAGATTAAACTGAGCCCTTGAGATATTTGAAATTTGTTTTGTCACTATCAGATAAACACAACAGAACATGCCGACCTGCAGAGGTTCATGACTAAACTGTTTGCAAGGTTAAAAAGAAAGGGAGAGGAAAAGCCTTGCTAATCTTCTCCATTCCTAATTTTAATAAAAAGTAAATATTTTTGTAAAAACATTTCAAAGGCTTCCACTTTCAGCTATGTGGCAGGTTGAGATTAGGGAAAACCCAAGCACCTCCTAAGGTTAAACACACTATTTGTCTCTGTCTTTCAAACTACATCTGAGTATATTTTGCAGATAAGTTAAAGAGGGTAAAGCTCAAACTCCTTTCCTTTGACTTTTTACCTAGAAATATATAACCAGAGATGGCATAGGTTCAGAGCAATATTTTCCTGTCATTACAGATACTCTACTCAATTCCTAGAACTAATAAAAAAAAATTATTACATGGAGGGTACAGTAATTTGAAGCTCCTATTCCATTACGGATAAAATATTTTATAAGCAAAATAAAATTTCCGGCCAATGGCATTTTAGACAATTGGAAAGCTTTTAAAGTGCTATTAGATATGTTTCATTTACCACATTCAGACATTAGGATTATTAACTTATTTATTAGTCTCAGAGAAGACTGGGATAGTTTAATTACTTCTGGTAGATGATTTGCCTACTGTACTTTTATTCTGAGGTAGGCAAACTACTATAATGATTTATAGAAATTAAGTAGTTTGCATTATATTACAGAAATTAAGTATTTTAGTTTTGATTTTGAATATGAAATTGTATTGGGGGCAAAACCATTTCTAAAAAGACCAATGAACACTGTTTTCACTTCACTAGGTCTTGTGCTTGGATGGTCCCCTGATGTGGGTGTAGTAACAATGGAATTAAAATTCATTTTCATTAATTGCATTACAGTTATCTATTGAGCAGGAAAAGTCTATAACACCACATTGTTTTTGCAGAGCAATCTCTTCCAGCCACCATAGGACAAACGCCCTGTAACTCCTCTCTCAGGTTCGATAATTTATTAATATATTGACTCATTTTATATTTTAAAATCCCAGCCTAGGAATAGACTCCGTAAACATTTCTATTTTTCTTGAGTAGTAGGCACAGATCTTAGCTGCTGTGAAGGGGCAAAGTGCCAGCACCATAAAAGAAAACACATTTATTTATAATGACTGACTTTCTGAACCAGGAAATCTCTTTGATTTCCTTCACTTAAGAGAGACTTAAGTACAGGTGAGGGTAGACAGACAGGCAGATAGAAAAATTTTCCTTATAGCAATACTGAGAGATTTGCTGGGAGTAAGAGGATCCGAGCAAGGGCTTCTTCCATGTGGAGTCATAGGACTGATGCCCCGCTGCCTCCTGTTGCTGTGAGCCTCCAAGAGCCACCCAGCCAGGGACACTGCCTATGTGGTTACCCCTAAAACCACATCAAAGTGGGGCTTACACCACAAAAAGGAAAACAACAAAAGCTACAAAGACCATGTTTCCCCGTGGTGGGAAGAGTAGAAATATCCAGCCTCCCAGCTAGAGGAAGCCCAGCAGCACGCCCTTCCTTCTGCAAGGCACATCCTGCTCAGGGACCTCAGGAGATGATCTGGCCATATAAACTAGGAATTTGGATAGCAGATGTTGGGGAGCCCAGTGCCCTACAGATGGCTCACACATGGCTTTCAATTCCACGCCCCAGTGCTGTATTGTGGCTGTCTTGCCACTGCATTGTCTCAGCAAATTAAATGGGTGGGGGTTTAAAAGAAGAAACAAAGAAGGAAGTTTGGCACTCTACAGGTGCAAACCCTCCAGCAAGGGCAAGATTTGAGGGGATTACTACAGAAATCATGTTAGTTAGTTCAGGCAGGGTATACACTGCCACCGAGACGATTTTCTGCAAGGCTTGTTGACTGGCCCTGCAATCAAACCATGGTTTGAGAAAGCTGTTCCTTCCCTTGAACATTTAGCCTGTGAAAGGTTCCCACTGACAGTATCTCAGGCTGGAGTTTTTTTGTGAAGAAAGCATTTGATTGTTACTAGCTTCTAAGACAGCTACATCTTACTCCCAACCTTGCGTAAGTCTTCATTTTTATCCCCTCCTTTACCTTCATCCTCCTGGGAAAAGGTATCTTTCTTTTTGCTTTGTACTCACAGATAGAAATATCAGATATGTCAGAAGAGCAGTTAATCCTGACTATAGGAGGAAGCAGAATCAATGATCTGGTTTTAGGAAAGCTGACCTGAGGACTAGCTCTTTTCTGAAGCATTGGTAAAATATTATGTTCAGTTACCTACAGACACTGTATGTGGTTCTTAACTCATATGATGTAGTTAGTTCCATCCCGCCACAGTGTGGTCAGGAAAGATGCCTGTTCCTTTCATCCAAAAGTTTAGAATTAAAAGCTATTTGTCACCAACATGACAGTACTGTTTCTTTCTGAATGGAAAATAAAAGTTGAGTCTGCATTTTTTTCAAACTTCATATAAATCTGTATGAACTCTTGGCAGGGAAAATAATCCTGTGTATATGTCAGCATTCCACAGCAGGGTTTTAACAAAGATCACATGCTGCACATTCAGAAACTGAAGTGCAGAAACATTGCAATTAAAAACAAAACCCCTGCATATCTGAATAAACCAGCCTCAAAACTATTAATCTGAACAGCTGCCCTGTGCATGATAGGCAATAAAGAACTAATTCACTCAAACAAAGCATTTAAAAACCTCAAACAAACAAAAAAACAAACCAAACCAAACTGCTACAAGAATATGCTTAACTAAACCAAATTTCATCCATTTTATGCACAGAATATACTGTTCTTTCATTGCACTAACCAATTCTTCCATAACTTTTCTTATTTTGCTTTCTTAAGGTCTGACTGTAGGAAGAGTTTATTACAGTCCACTCTTAATGCTCAGCTTTAGATTAACTTTGTTAAAGAAAATGGAAAATAAAAACCAAAATAACCTATTGTAATTAAGCTATCGAAAATTTTAACCTAGTCATTATTTGATTCAGATTCATACTTTCCAGAACATATAATTATGTGATATGTTTCCATATCACATGAATAAGAAATTATATTGTTGATTCATGGTCCTAAGAAAATTTCTTTTTGCAAAGATTGGACTGTGTTATTGTGATGCTCAGTGAGAACAGTAATTAAAAACATGGTTTTTTTTGTTTTTCTTATCAGTTTATTGAGAGCTTTGGTATTTGAATTTCTGTATTTGTTGATGGGAGAGGTAAAGCAGAGGCAGTGGCTATACAAGTTTGTTCAAAATGCCCTCCAAATAGTCTTTTACCCTGTTTTAATATGCTTTGGCAGAAATTCAATTTACTGATCTATACCCTTCAGCCAATTAGTGCCTGTTCTAGAAGTAGGTAGATGTTTTCATGTGAGTACCGAAGTGTTAGAATGGGAAATGACAGCGCAAATATTAAGATAGAGCAAATTCACCATTATGATCTAAATGCAATTTTTTTTATTATCATGCATTTGCCCATAAAATGCAAAAAGTTGAAAAATGGTGAAAATACTTATTGTCTGCCCTCTTCAGGATAAGAGACACAAGTCTGTTCATACACTGGATGGTGGGGCAAAACAAGTGACCCACATACTAGGATCTGGCACATTTATCCCTTGCAGCAGCAAATTTCAAGTTAGTCAAAAGCTCTTGGCTTCAATTTCACTGCTTTTAGGAGATCGTTTATAGTTTGTGTGTTTGATGGTGCAATGCTGCATGAAAGTATAAGATTAAAAAGCCTAACACAAAAATGCAATTATGTAAGGAGATGGTTAAATTCTGAAAGCTTTATTCATTGCTTAGCCTCAATTAATTAAGAGCAAGTTCTGACTGAATAAAATCTGTGTAAGGATTTTTGGATTTAGATTCTGAGTGTTTTCCCACAACTTTCTCTGAATATCTTTTATTCATGTTTGGGTACTTAGTGAACATCTGCATTTGAAGGTTTGTTTTGGTCAAAAGAAGAAGATTTTTTTTAAAAGTGCAGTTAAATTTAAGTAGTTTAGAGATAAATAGCTTCCTGCTCAGTTAAAATATTCTTCTGTTGCCTCTGTACGTGACTTGGCCCAGCGCTGATTATTATTCTCCCTGCATCACAGAAGTGTGTAGCAAATATTTTATGGTTGCTTAGAACTGGCAAAAAAGGCAAAGGGTGGGGAAGGAAAGACAAAAACATCTTTTGGTGACTTAGCCCTTGAGGGTTTGTCCAGAGAATGAAGGCAACTTGGAAGTCCTTTGAAGGGATCCACACACTTATGTTCATATGGATAAACCCTGTGTTGGTTAATCGTTTATTAGAGTAACAGCCACACTTAAGCCATGAATAAAAGTAGTGCCCCTCAAAGGAACAGAGGCATTGTTAGGAACTAAATTTGGGATGAGACTTTTTTTAAATGTATTTGGAAAAGGAAAATAAATGATTAAGCTCTGCTCAGAACTAAATATTAGATTTGGCTGTTTTAAGTTACAAATTCAACCCTGACATACTACTTGGCACTTGCCTGATACCCATTTTCAAAGGAGAAATAGTCATAAACATAAAATAGGAAAGTTATGTCACTCCTACATGGAATTTTATTGCTTAGTGAATGATGTTAATATTAGCATGCCAGGTATTACATCCATACTATAGCACACTCTTTGGGACACTGGAGGCCAGAGGAAGTTCATACTCCTTACATATAGCCCCAAACAGCCAAATTAAATACAGTGTCTGCAGCTGCTACAGATTCCCTGTAGACCCAAGTCATAAGTCATAGTCCCTCTGATGCTACTGATTTGAGAAAAAGAATAGCTGTGTTTCAGTCCTGCACATCTCAGGAGAGATATTTGATTAATTTTTTATGGGGGTGAATAATGGGAATTCAACCCAGCAGTCCTTGTCTGCACTATCTCTGTTAAAATGGATGTGACCTGATCGTGTCTCAGTTTACTCACTCGCTCACTCTCTCCCACCTGACAGACTTGGGACCCACAGCTTTCAGATGACACTAGTGAGCTTGGGTATTCCCACTATAGACTGCGTGGCTTATGTGAGGATGAAACTTGCACAAAACACATAAGAGCTTGTTGGCTCTGAAAACTTGTCACCTGTCTCAGTAGGTTAGGAGTTCCATGAAGTGCAGTTGAGAAGTGGTATAGATGTGAGCCATGCTGTCCTGAGCCGCTATATCAGGGGTCCTCAAACTACGGCCCGCGGGCCAGATATGGCCCTCCAGGGTCTTCAATCAGGCCCGCCGGTATTTACAGAACCCCCCCGTCATCCCTCCCCCGCCAACTCGGGCGAATCACCAGAGCCCCAGTGCGGCCAAAGTCCTTCTGGCCCCCCACTCCGGACTGCGCGGCCGGGCTGAGGAGGGGGGCGGCAGCATCAGTGAGGTGGGCGACTCCCCTGTCTCTCCCTCCCTCCGTCCAGCTCCCAGTCAGGACAAGCAAGCCAGCACCAGAGGGAAGCACGTGCACCATCATGTCAAAAGAAAAAGAAAAATTGACTCTGAGTGCAGGGTATTCCAAGAAAAGTGGACTTCTGATTATTTTTTCATGGAGTACGAAGAAAGAGCTGTTTGTCTGATAAGCCAGAATTCAGTGTCTGTGTTCAAGGAATAAAATTCATTTTTTTTTCCAAACTATAGTCTGGCCCCTGACAGTGTCTAAGGGACAGTGAACCAGCCCCCTGTTTAAAAAGTTTGAGGGCCCCTGCGCTATATCTACGTAGTACAGTGCAAGAAGCCAAACACGTTTTAATTATCTTAGGTAAATATCATAACTGCTACACTACTGATTAAAAGCATTCTGGAGTAATGCTACTGCTACCTTCTCTTCTGTTCTATTCTTGTGTTTGATGCCTAATATAAATCTTTTACAAGAATGGTTAGAAATGCCTATGGCAGAAACAAACTGTTTCCTGATAAAAAGGGAAGAAAGTCCTTCTGTTTCAGACATTTCTCCCCAAATTTTTATTTTGTTTTACTGAAAATCTATCCTTCTCCTGCTTTGCCTTGATGGTTAAAAACCATAGTAGTCTTCAAGGTTGTGGGAAACCCTGAAAAAACGTGGTGGAGGATGATTTTGGGCAAGGCATGACAAGAGCAGAAGGGGAGAAAGAATTCACAATGGTCTATGCCACTGTTTAGAAAGACTTAGCAATTAATTAGGCATAGAACAAAATACTTCAATGGATACAGGATGAATTTCCCCTTGGTGTCATTCCCCTACTTGGAGGAAATTGAGAAATTTTGATTATAATATCTTTTCTATCCCTCTGAGTCAGAGCTTCATTTGTAGCCAGAGCATGCAGCTGACATTCCCATCTGAAATCAATTCATACTCCTGAATGTTAGCTAGTAAACCAGTGAGCAAACCCAAATGCTGACATTTTATTTTAGCTAATCTTTTCAGGTAGTTCAGAACTCAGTGTAGCAGCACATATTAAAACAGGATATTTGCTTAATTAAACATTTCCTATTAAAGGAAAAAAGGAGCTAAAACATTTGTTATTCACTTTGTTTGGAAATACATGGAAATAGATGGACAATAGCTGAAGTTAGTTTGCTAATAAAAAGCTTGGTTTTGTTTTTATCAGCCAAAAAATGCTTAAAGAATAAAGGGAAACTGCAAACTAAATGCAATAAATCCCCCTTCTCTGAAATGTGCAGTGTAACTCTATGGCTTGTATCTTTCAGCCAAAAATATGTTGATACAGTATCTGTCCATAGGGCAACAGAGTTATGAATACATATTCAAAAGGTGTAAAAAAACAGAGATTGTCATTAATGACTCTTTTATACTTCAGTTTTTGCAGTAATTTGTTTCATAGCTTCATTATTTTCTTCACTGAGCTTTAAAGAATATACTCACTTTGAGTGAGATCTTAAGTCATCCTCTTTATAGTAATTTTTTTATTTCATGCCTGACTATTACTTCCTAGCCAATGAAGTGTGGCTATGAAGTAATTTCTTCACAGAGAACAGAAGATTTGAGGAAAAATTCCATCCTAACTTCAAAGTATTCAACTATGGTTTTAAAGGCTGCAAACCTGGCACGAATTTTTTTTTTCCACCAAACTTGGAGCTTGACTACATTTGCCTAAGATCCCTTCAGAGCAGGAAAACAAAGCAGCCATTCATGCCCAGAAAGCCTTTTGTCCGGGTCCCAGAAAAAGACAGACAACCCATACAGACAAATGATGGAGGCACAATTTGAGGTTGCATGACAGCAGTAAAACAGCCACAGTTTAGCAGAAAAATAGAAGCATGCAGAAGGGAAATGGTCTGTACCAGTCTTAACAGTCAATAGTGGAAGTCCTTTACTACTCCCTTTGTGACAGTACAGATGATCTCTCCTGGTTCTTCTGTGCCCACCTAGCCAGCAGTTGCATGGAAGTTGCTTTTGGCCGCCAAAATCCAAACCAGTGTTGCCAGGAGGGCAACACAAACACAAACGCACAAAGTTGTCTTTGGGCCTTTTTTTCCCTGGCAGTGGAAGCTGGCTTACAGCTTTCTCCAGATAGGACTTACTACCACTTCCAGTGACCCGATCATCTATTAGCTGAATCTGTCCCACAGAAAATGCCTATGGCACATTCAGCTGCAGGAGCCAAGGAGAATAAATTGTTTCAGAGGGAGCCTCTGTGGTCTCGGTGGAGGGGCTGATAAACAAATCCTGTTCCATTCAGCAGCCTGGTGCACAGACATACTTTGTGCATGCCTTGGGCTATGGGATGCATTGTTAATAATCACTTCAAAGTACTCCATGGGCATTTAAAGTTGCTCTCTGTTTGCAGCAGTTTCTTTGGTCTTTTGGACACTTTTGAAGTTCTGGCCAGTGGTATGCCAGCGCTGCCAGCAATACAAACTGTACTATTGTTGCATGGTGCTGCCGCCCTGTCTCAAATACTCCAGGCCTCCTGTCTTGGCATATCGAGTGTGTTTGTGTGTGCATGTTTATTAAAATTGAAAAGCCTTGTACTATTTGGTGCACACTGGAAGAACTTTGGTAATATTTTCTCTAATGTAAGCACAGTGTGTTTGTGTACCACAGAACTGATTAGCGACCACTTTTGGGAGTGGGGATCTCAATGATGAGTATCTTATTTTGTATGTACTTATATCATGCTTTTTGCCTGGCAAATTATCTTAAAAATGGCTTATGAAGAATTTCAAAAATCTTAATTCTTTGGTTATTATTATTATTATTTGGTTATTATAGTTATATATAGTTATTATTTGGTTATTTTAATTATTATTTTAATTATTTGGTTATTATAGTTATTTGGTTTGTTTATTTGACTTAGAACATTTTAAACATAGGTCATATTTAAAAAAACAAACCCCAGGCTCATATGGCGGGGCTCATGCCTGCCTGACAGTAGGTCACATATTATGGCACTATATCACGAAATCTATTTCAAAGATCTTTGCAACAGAACTACCAACATCTACTTTTTATACTGTAACTGCAAGGCAGGGTAACTGTAGATCACCGTGTAGCATAGATTTTATCCTATGTAATGGTTGTGTTAAGTAATGCATACATATGGATAACATGAAGAATGAAGAGGATGACATGGGGTACAGGAGATCCTGATCCTTCATGGTAACAAATGCTGCTGAAGATCTTTTAGTATTGGTGAGGCCAGGGATGGGAGGGTTTATTTAATTTGCTCTTCTGACTATATGTTGTAACATCTCAGCGCTGCTCATGTCCTGGACTTTTTTTTACCTGTGTAAAGATAGATGTGGTTTCACGGTCATTTAAAGAGGATATAAATGAGAGCTAAGACTAAAATGTTGCCTCCTTCCTCTGCTTTCCATCCCCACCTATGCACTCCCATTCCTGCCTTTGTTCTGCCACAAAAGTTCACAAGGCCACACAATGACTTGGATCAGGAATCACCATGGCTGAAAACTAACCTGACAGCAAACAAACAAACAAAGACAACAAATCAACCCCGCCTCCAAAAACCCTCTACTGTTTTTTAGCTAACTCAGTTTCCTGCTGCAGCTCAGCACCTGACAACACTAACATTTACAGCAGTGCAAAGCCAGGGACAGGAAGGACGCAGTCCTTGTTTTGCCACCATTACTGAAATTCCAAGTCAATAGACACTGAAGAAGCAAAGCAGCAAAAGTCTGGGATGAGTTATAGGCCATTTCTTCACTTTTGTCCTCTGGCTAAGACTAGCCAAGAAAGTATTTGAATTTGTAACACTGGCAGTAAAATCATCCTGGATAATATTTATCAGTTAAAATCTTTAACCACTTCAGCATATCTGTTAGCTGGTGAGATGATCTAAGTATCCCTCCACTACTGTCCTAGATTTCAGGTTCTTTCAGAAATATATCTTTCCTAATTCAACCATTAAAGGTTCCTTTATGGACACAGAAGTATAAGATTCTCCTTTCTCTTCTGTCCTTCCTCTTCTGTCCTTCCTAAAGCTGGGAATGGCTAGCATCTCTTCTCTTTCTGTTGTAAAAAATGTCTCTATGTCTTCTGCAGTTAGGCCCTAGGATATATCAGGATGTAGTTCAAGAAATTATCTCATCCACTGATATCTCCTCTCACCTGCAGATGGAGCCAGGAAGGATCTGGGCTGCATTTCAGCCAGATCGTGACTTCCCTTTGCAGAAAGATATGTTCACCAGTATGCCATATTGAGCTGCCTGTTCTGGCCTCATCATAACAGTTTGTTCAGTGGAAATAACAATTTATAATATTTAGGAAGGTATACAGATACTCTGGTCACCTTTAAAGAGAAGATGGAGGAAACATTTTGGCAAAACCGATCATTCTGACTAATAGGCTGAGTTGGTCTTTATTAAAGAAAATGTCTTAAAGGAAATGACAGAGTCTGGTTATGTTAAACAAAACAAAAGCAGCAGAAATAAAAATAATAATGACAATAAAATAAAATAAAATAATAGGTAAAATGCTCCCTTAGAGACCAACTCTGCTGGATTACACTGGAGCACACATTTGACAACCTGATTGATTTTTTAGGACACTTTGGGCTGAAGTATCCTAATTCTCCTTGGAATAATGAGGTATAATTCAACAGACAATAATACCATGATAGCAGTATAAAAAAAGAGATATTAAGAGAAGAGTTGTTTTTTTGAGACCAGAAATTATGCAGCACTGGGGAAAATATTTAAGCAAGACAGTCAGAGCTGTGATAGAAAAAGGTCTCAAAAAGAAAAGTAGGAAGAATAGGTGGGCCTGAAAAAGCTCATTTGGTAACTGCAGTGTTACCAGGATAAAAGAAACATAAGACTGAAACTTGTGACTTCCTATTCCTTTTCTTTGTATTAAAATAATCAAATTCAATCAATGTACAGTTGTACAGTTAGACCTTAGTAATTTTTAGGCACTTAAAAATACTGTCTCTCAGTGCTATTGCAAATAATTTTTGAGGTTTCATATTTTTCACATTTTTCTCTCCATAATGCTGATACATGAATGGCATCCTCATTCATTAAATAGGTTATTAATCTATGTGCAATTCAATATGAACAGTGCATGCATGCATGTATGATCAACCTTTGATTGATTACATTACCAAATTTCATCCTAAAATGCAGAAAGACTTTAAAAAAAAAAAGACAGCACTCTCTGCTTGTACTTCACAAGCATATCATCAGGGCTGGGATGTGTGAGAAGGCAGCTGCTGACTGACATGCAAGTGACTGCAAGGAAGGTGTGTTGGGAGTGTCAGCAAGACCAGAGGGAAACTGAGTGATGAAACACAGGAACACAAGAAAAGGTGATAGCTGATTGATATGTAAGCCTAACAGAGAGCTTTATGTCAGGGTGGATATGCCACAGAGGAAAGTGCAGAGAGTGCCTTTTGTGGTTTTTTTTCTGTCCTGCTTATGCAGCGTTCGAAGTAGAAGATATTTCAAAACAGGTTAAATGTTCAGCAGCCTGACATTGGGGGACATAAAGAAGGTCCCTTAAAAAAAAAAAGACATCTAGAAAGTAATTTATTCTTGGTATAAGGGTTACTGGAAAAGAAAATTTCATATGTTGTAAATGCCATGATGATGCAGGGAGTCAGATGTGATCAAGAGTCTGGTGGGGACCTGCTTCATGCAGTTATGTCTCAAGAGTGTTCTGTCACTTCTTTCAGATTAAATTAACCCCAACCTAAGCTACAAAAAACAATAAAATAACAGCTTGTGTTCAGAAAAATGCATGAAAAATACTGGAACATAATCAGATTTTCCTAAACAGTAGTTTCAGAAAAATCATACGCTTATTATCTCTTGTATCTACAATAGGCAGTGTCTGTGAGAAAAAAAAAAAAAGCCAAAAAACAATGAATAGTCAGGGATTTTAAAAGAACCCATCAGACTCTGTAGTCAGACCTTTTAGAAAATGCAGACCAAAATTTTTCCCAGTTACTTCTACATCAGGCTGGCCTAGCTTCCACTAACTTGTTTAGAGAGAAGTTATGTACTCTTGGAAAAGGTGGTCCATGGCCATAAAAAGCTCAGTCACATAGAAACAGGATATTCTCCAAATCCAAGACGAAAATCTGTGTTGCATCCACAAGGAGTTCTTCAGACTTGTTTTTTCTTCAGTTGCTTTGTTTAACAACTGGGGCAACTGTAATACAGGTTTAAATTTGGTTCTTACTCTCCTAATCAAAACTGGAGAACATTATACAGCCTGAATGCTTGACTCTTAGCTGAAATATTAAGAGGATGATGGAATAGGCTGTTTGTTTTTGTGTTGTTCTCTATCACTGCATTATCTTCGCTGTCCTCTGGATCATGTTTTTGTTTGGATCTTGACTTTATGTTTTATATTTTCTCTAATATTCTTATATGTGAGACAAGAATAAGAAGTCCAGATTATAAATTCTGCATACCTGCTTTTGAATAAAGGAATATTGTCCTTCATCTTATAGGTAACACTTTATCCTTATCCATCTGTACTTATTTTTAATGTACAGTTTTTCAGGACGAATATCAAATATAATTTCTCTTTCCCTACCTTTTGCTTACTGTACCTTTTCAGTTTCAGAATATGTCTAAGCTGCTTTGTTTGTGTCATTTGGTTTTCATTTCAGAGATGAACATCAGTTGGGACCATACACAGTTCTGTGAGAAGTTCACATTCTGGTGCAGCTGAAGTTGCACAGGTATGCAGACTTAGGACATAGCTTTGCCACTCTCTTAAGATTGTGGATCAGTGGAAAAATGCTGATTGATTTTAGTGATCCTTTGAGCCAGACTTTACCTGATATGAAATTAGAGCTGGGATATCATTACATGACTCTTGGTGGAGGATTTCTGAAGACATTGCAAGTTTTACCACTAAAAACCACAGCTATTTGAAGACATAGTAAATAATACATTTTTGTTGAAATCAATAACATCCACTGAGGAACTATTGAAACATTTACATTCAGTGATGTACTAAACATAATGAAAGATACTAAATTAAAGGTTAGCTTACATGACTCAGAACTCCAGTTCCAGATACTAACATACTTTTTCTGCAGTCTAAGGCATGGCTGCCCTCTATTTTGATGTGCAATATTGGTAGTATTTTGACAACATGATGTGGTCTAGGTTAACACTATACTTGGAATTTTTTTGGTTTGCTTTCCACATTCCCTTGCTTCCTTCCTCAGTGAAGCTATTTCCTTCCAAACTGTTTAAATTGGTACAGGCTAGCCAGAGCACAGTCTGGGCTGGTTATCAGCAGGCCTCACAACTGGAATGAGTGTCTCTAGATTTCCTTATCCACCTCCCCAGCAGTTACTGTCATCAAAGCAACTGGATGGGACACAGATGAATAGCTGCTCTTAGAATAGAAATCTGCAGCGAGGTCAATAGTGTTCAAAACAATCTGACCAACAGCAGGAAATTCCCTCCAAGATTGCTAAATCTTGTTTACAAGAGATGTTGTTCTGCAGGATATACCCTACCCAATGCTGTGCTGGGAATGTTACATGATATAACACATTTTCATGGGTAGTCTCAGAAAGCAGATAGGATGAAGTCCTGGCAAAAATCCCACTTCATTCAGTGCAACAGGGTTTAAATGAAATGTTTTGTTAAAAAAAGAGTTGAAATTTCTGGCATCTAAAATCAGTGCTGTCAGACAGTATCTAGACTGGCACATTAGTGGAAGTAGAAGATGACATATGGAGATTCCCTTGCTGAGTATGGGTTTTAGCTAAACCATCCTGGTAGATACAAAATAAATCCTCAACTAGACTATCTTAGTATAATATTTCCTGGAGAAGGCTGAGGAATGGGAGACCGGAGCAGCCACATCCCACTATCAAATACTCTGTTAGGGATGCCAGTACAGTGGCTAATCACTCATCTTTTGGTACCAAAAAACTCAAATAATTTTTTCTTAAGGTAGAAGAGAAACCTGGTGAATACTTCTGTCAAAGACCTTCAAGAAACAGTTATATTTCCGAAAGTCTTTATTTGGTAATCCCTAACATACAAAGGTGCAAACTGACAAATGATTTGTCAGTTATACATATCCCCTCTGTCACAGATACTGGCAATAATTTCCTCTATTGGAGAAAAGCAACTGTGATTAAGGAAACACTTTAAAAGTTCTGGCTGTTTACATTCATTTAATGCAAGTATTAAGACTGGGCATCAGTGTGACAGAGTGAAAGATTATTCTGGGAGGTATTGAAAAACAGCTGGAGGACAATACAGTCGTCAGTCACAGCCAGCAGGGCTTCATGAGGGGAAACTCCTGCTTGTCGAACCTGATTTCTTTCTATGACAAGGTAGCCCACCTAGTTGATCTAGGAAATCCAGTAGATGTAATCTTATTGGACTTCAGCAAAGCTTTTGATACTGCCTCTCACAGTATCCCTCTGGACAAAATGTCCAGCACACAGCTGAATAACTGTGTTACGCCATCGGTGAGCAGCTGTCTCACAGGTTGAGCACAAAGAGTTATAATGAATGGAGTAACACCAGACTGGTGTCCAGTCACTACCGGGGTTCCACAGGGCTCCATCTTAGGCCAGTTCTCTTCAATATCTTCATAAATGACTTGGACCCAGGACCTGAAGAAATACTAAGTAAGTTTGCCAACAACACTAAATTGGGAGGAGCTGTTGAGGGCAGAGAGGCCCTGCAGAGAGACCTTCACAAATAGAGAAATGGGCAATCACCAGCCACATGAAGTTTAACAAGGCCAAGTCCCAGATTCTGCACCTGGTACAGGGAGATCTTGGTTGTGTGCATAGACTGTGGAACAAGATGCTGAAAAGCAGTGCCGTGGAAAGGGACCTGGGGGTCCTGTTTGACAGCAAGTTGAATATGAATCAGGAGTGCCCTGGCAGCCAGGAGGGCCAACTGTGTCTTGGGGTATCAGGCAAAGCATCGCCAGCCAGCTGAGGGAGGGGATTGTCCGGCTCTGCTCTGTTCAAAGGAGGGCAGTGAGAATGATGAAAGGTCTGGAGGAGAAGCCTTATGAAGATCCGCTGAGGTCACTTGGTTTGTTCAGCCTGGAGAAGAGGAGACTGAGGGGAGACCTCATTGCAATCTACAACTTCCTCATAAAGGGAAGCAGCAGGGCACGTACCAATCTTTTCACTCTTGAGACCAGTGACAGGAAATGAGGAAACAGCAAGAAGCTGAGTTGGGGGAGGTTTAGGTTGGATATCAAGAAAAAGTTTTTCACCAAGAGGGTGGTTGAGCACTGGAACAGACTCCCCAGGGAAGTGATCACAGCACCAAGCCCAATAGAGTTCAAGAAGCATTTGGACAGTGCTTTCAGGCACAAGGTGTGATACTTGAAGTGTTCTGCTCAGGGCCAGGAGTTGATGATCCTGACGATCCTTGTGGGTTCCTTCCAACTCAACATATTCTATGATTCTATGATTCTACCCTAAATTCTATATTCAGAGTCATGCAGCCCAGTCCTTGCTGGACTCATTAAGAGACAAGCATGAAAAATGAAGTGCAGTTAGAATGACTACTTGCAAAATTTAAGAATACATGCTTGTTATCCTCAATACTTGGTTAATAGTGTGAAGAATAAATTTTGTAAGAGCTACAGTTTTCTATTAGGATAGTCTTTGACTGTCATTTCCATCTTTGGAGAGGATAATTCAGCTTTATATAAACACATTTGCTCTACTATCTAAAGTTAGCATGAATCAAACAACCATATAGTTTTAAACAAATTACAAGTGATCATGGGAACAAAGGAAAACTAAATAAACAAACAAATACATTCTTCATGCATCTATTTTCCTTGAATCCTTTAAGAAATATTTATGCTATTTCTAGTTTGTGCTTTGGGCAAATGATATGCAGCATTTGCTACTGGTTTAAAGCCCTGGTTAACTTGTCTTTTTGATTTCATACGTGAATTGGATGACCTAACCTTCATAAATAAGAGTGAATAAGGATATCACTCAAAGAAGGATAGGGTGGAGAACACTTTGGGGAGTGATATGAAGAAGAGGAAACAAGGAGACCTATTTAAAGTCACTGTTTGTCCCCTTTAGTTGAAGAAATATGTTAGGTTACAAATAGAAACACTAGAATTAAAATTATCTGTTTTCCTTCCTGAGTAGAGAGAAGGGTTTCTTGACATGTTTTACATAAGACTTGTTTTTCTCGAATTGTTCATGTTTTTCCTCCATTCTAACAAATAAAGAGGAGGGTTTGTGGTTTTTTTTTGGGGGGGGGGTGGTGTTTGTTTTTGTTTTTTTTTTTATGAGTACTGCAATCACTCAGACATAAATACACTACAAAGCTTGATCATGTAAGTCCTGGACTGGACTTGATTCAGAGATTAGCAGTATTCATCATCCTGTAAATGCTGTTTCACCTGGCTGCCAAAGCAGGAGGAAGGATTCAACTGCACTCCAATGGACGTTGGGTCACACCAACGTCAGGTACTGAGCACTGTCTTTAATCACACATGTGCAGTACTATAAGAAAATGTGTGGCATTTTTCATTTTATTTTATCAACTTCCGCAGCTCTGTATGCCAGATGGAAGGAGTGGGAACAATTTAAAGGACTCTTATTTTTGTCCTCTCTGAAAATTTTGCATTGTACATTCCTGGATTAACTTTCTCTCATTTTATTTGTCCCTATTGATTACGATTACTGTTCATCACAAACAGATTGTCTTACACTTTGGATGGGCTGCTCAGCCACATGTATATGACCACTTTCAGTACGAAAACATTTGTCCACACAGTGGCTTCCAGTACATTTTCTAATTACCAGTCTACTACCGTGTGGTAGTCTGTGCTTATGGGATATAGGTGCTATTCAATAAGAATGATCTACTGCAAAATCTTTTGTAGAAAAATATACAGAAGAGAGTAAGAATGGCATTAGGTAGGCAGTATTTCAATTTGATAGCATAACATTTTTTTCTATTTGATAAAAAGTAGGAAAAAGTGCATTTCTTAGAGATTACTGTTAAAGAACATTATGTTTTGAAAACATTTCAGTATTTAAACATGTTCTCTCATGCTGCAAAATAAAAAAAAAAAAAAAGGAAATCAATGAGATTTTTGCCAAGGAATATTTAGCTCTTCAAATTTGGTCCCAGTTAACTACATTCTTAAGAAATTATTTTATTTAGGTTTTCTTAAATTACACAAAGGTTATACCATTCTTTATGATTTCTGCCTCTTTTTCAAAAGTGAGAGCACAGCTACTGATAGAATAGCAGATCCAGTCTTGGGGTTGTTTGTGGCTGGATACAGCTGCAAAAAAATACCAGCTTTTAGTGTTATTTTGAAGGAAACTTAACTCCAGAACAGTGCTGTCTAATCTTTTTATTTACATGAGCCAGATGAGGAGCATCCCATTTCTTCTAACACCCCAGCTAAAGTTAGACACAGCTTATATCAATCAGATCCATAAGTTCGTGTTAAAATATTTAAGTATTTTTAGAAAAAGATGGCTTGAAAACTGAAGTCAGCATATATTAGAAAAACAGTAATAGCAAAAAGCTTTGTTGTTGTCTACCAGTAAGCTTAGCCACATATTTGATATAACAAAAACAGATGTGCAGGCACTACTGAAGGAAGTGGGGCACCTTTGATCTGTTGACTTCTGCTGCTCACTCACAAAGGACAGTTGCTTCCATTAATGAGGCTTTTCTAGTTTATTAGGTTCATTGATTTTATGTGCCTAGAGCAGGAGGGAAATTGCACTACTCTCTAAGAAACCACTTTGATATCTTGTAAATACAGAGCTATAAAGCACGGATGTCATTTATAAGTGGGATACCTTTGTAAACAGCTGGTATGACTGCGTGATGCTATTTAAAGAGTGTGAATGGTGAGAAGGACACATGTAATGCCTCTTAGATGAGCTGATATTTGCTTATCTGTAAGGAGTGAACTCAGGTGGGGAAAGAAAGAATTCATTCTTCAGAATGAGTCAGAATTATTCAGAATAATTTTTGCAGAAAAATAAAGTCTACCAAAGCGAATGTAATTTCTGGAGTACTGGGAAATCAGAACAGATGGCTGAATAAGCTTATGATGTCTTATTTGCATAAGTCAAGGGGGTCCTATTTACTCCTATTACACTTATCCATATACTATATTGCATGTAGTTAGCTCACCTAGTTACAGGATTTAATGAGACCTATATGACCACACACAGTGTCCCTCATTCATGACAGTCCTGACATACATACAAAATGTTTTTGAAGACAGAGTGCCTAAATCCTGCTGATTTTAAAGTTCAGAATTTTGAAGAGGCTTGCAGAGCCTTAGAGGTCATTCTCTTAGGAGTGCTATTTATTGTAGCAGCTGCTAAGAATCTGTGAAAAGATATGCCAAAGACAGGTAAAATGAGATTCATCCACATTGCTGTTTGTCTAGTTTACCAGCTGTTGCTGAAATAACTGGATTACTTAGGTCCTCAGTTTTATTGCTGTTTCACAAGGTTTTACAGAAACAACTAAGTTGAATAGTGAGCTCCTTTCATTCTCCTCCAGTGAATGTCAATGCTGCATCATTTTTGTTTCTGTCTTGTGTTCTTGTGCATGATATTTTGACCTTCTCTCTTTAATTTCCTATTTTACCCTTAGTTACAAAACTGTCTGCCTAATAGGTATGTCTTAGCACAGTTTATTTTTTTTTAACCTATAGTGACATTTCAATTTACTACAATTTAATTAACACTACAGTAATATTTAAAACATCCTTCCATTTAAAATTAATGTACAAGTGGCAAACTTATATAGAAAATCACAACTCAGAAACCAGATCCTGATTCTCCTGGAAGTCTATTGTGTTGCCGCATAATGGAATTGCATATTGAGTATAAAACTTCATTTTGAACACTGCTGTATTATTTTAATGCAAGACTATTTCCCACTTTTAATTTCTCATATCCAGTGAATTGTGGACACATTCTCTTGTGTCCAAGAAATTCAGTGGTAAACCCGTCTGCTCACACTGAGTTTGTGGGGAAAAAAGCAGAAACCCTGCCTTCGTGCTTGCCTGCTTGTAGGCAAAGAGATCAGAGTTTCATTAGCCTGGCCCCACAGGGAGAGGAATAAGGTAAGTCTGAGGATACTTGCTGCCAGCTGAGTGCATCTGTGACAAGCTGCAAAGATTCAGCAGTTTTATTTGCTTCTTAAAAGGAGCTACTCTGCCTAAAAAGCTGTGGCTAGCAGCATGCCTCCAGCCACTGCCACCGCTATGGTACAGTGCTCCTCCTCACCTTGAGCAAAGAGAAGGGTGGTTTTAAGGCTGCATTGACTTTCATTTCTATTTGTATCAACATGTTGAATTTAAAGGGGCAGAGTATTACCAAGGCACTGTTAAAAGGGCTCAAATGTGAGAATAAAGTTTGAATTGTTTTACCATCATGCACACAAATACATACATCACATCAAAAATGTATCTGAATTAATTTGTGTAGCTGACAGTTACTAAAGGATGGAGTTATAGATAAGAATTACAAAATTTCCTCTGCCCTTATGTGAGATGGTGAGCTCTCTAGGGTGGTCGCTGTACTCCTGCACACCTCCACCAGGAGCTGATTGAGCCAGGGCAATTTTTATGGGATGACATCACTACATATGCATGCTGCAGGGAAAGCCTTAAGTAAGATCCTGCTGTCCTATGTGAACAGCATGGCGTTTGCAATTACACTTTTCTGGAAAGGATAGTCTTAATGTTAGCTTTAGAAGGCCTAAACTGCTAGATGTGCAGATTTTCTTCTTTGCCTTTCCCTGGACAGCTGCATTTCAAAGTTGAAATTGTTATTTCTGTGTACATATGTAGAGTACTGGAGTGGCAGCAGAAGTATACATGAGTCTTCCAACATGAAAGGACTTTCTGTATTGATTCTGAACAAGAGAAAAGGAAAACTTGCTCATGTATTGTGGGTCTTTTCTAGTGTTATTCTCACTTTGCTACTGAGTATTTGTTGTAACTCCATTAAAATTAACCATGCTTTCTTTGATGAGAAGACCAGTTCAGCCACAGTAGGGTGTATAGTATGCTCTGGACTGAGATAGTGAGAAAAGGAAAAAATATGTTGGAGTAAGACTTCTCTGCAATATCCAACACAATATATTGAATCATTTGAACCTCCCAACCTCAGTCAAGCTGTGAATTATATTAAGAATTTCTTAATGCTGAAGAAAATTCAACTATGATTGAAACTGGTGTCTTGCTAATGAAAAGGCTGGGTTAAGATTATTTCCTGCTTACTCAGATTCACCACTTCCAAACACTGGTTATCCTGCATCCATAAAACAAGTATATTAATGTAATTTGTTAGGCTTTTAAGTAGAACAAATTCATCTAGTAAACAAACATCGAGGGAGGGGGAAAGTGTGTTTTTTTTCTCATTATAAGTTAGTTCTGGTACACTGATTTATTTGTATTGGTCAGAAGCAGTGTTTTCAGAATGACAAACACAAATTCCTCTGAGACTGTAATATTTTGGAGAGGTTGCAAATGCTTCATGAGAAACTTGTGGAAAAGTGCTAGGCAAATGTCTCAGTCAGATGAGATTCAGTCTCAGTGTAGGAATTTTATTTCCATTTCCTATTTTCTACAAGTTATCAAACTTATCTTCAAAAAACACTTTTCAGCTAAAAGCACCATTTTTTTGCCACATCCCTGTGACGAGTCAGGTGGCTGACAGTAACTAACAACCTGAAGTCAAATACAGTTTTATGGGATTTTCTCTAAGAGTGATGATGACCTTACTTTCTTTCTGTTTCAAGACCAAGTGCCTGTTATGATCTTGTGTTTAATTTCATTATACACCAGCATTCACAGAAATGGGAAGAGACACAGAAGAAATCCATGTGGACACTTTAGTTGTGTTGGTAAAAGTACAGGGGAAGATGTTCCCACTGCCCAGCTCTCATGGTGTTTTAGAAATATGCAAATAAGTGAAACAAAAGATAAAAAGCCCCCACTTGCTGGGTGCAAAATGCAGTCTTCTTTTCAAGAACTGCTATAAATTAATTTCGATCCCATGAAACTATTCCTGTTTTTTACATTTTCTTTCTATACTTCTTAATAATATTTTATTATTTCTCATGCTTTCCAGTAAGTGTTAATGGTAAAAAAGACAGCTGTGCATTCTAACCTTATCTGTTTTGAGAATACAGGAAAATGTCAATGGAAATTCTGGTTTACTCCTACATGTAACCAAACATCTGTGCTGCTCCTCATTTCCATTCAAGTCCTTTTAATTTGAAGAGCTGTGACCAGAAAAGAAATAACAAAATAATAAAGAAGTATAAGATGTACAGCACAGTAGATTTCAATAGTATTTTAAACTTGACACAATTTTGTAATACAGGTAATTCCAAATAAAATGTATTTTAAGCACTACGAAACTGTACTAGAGTAATCTGTGGGGTTTTTTTTGCTATACTTTTTGTGGTACTGGAGTTGGCATTTTTACTGAACTGTCTTTAAAATATATAACAATCATTGTTTCTGATGTTTTTATTTAGATAATTTGTTTAAATACTCTTACTTTTTAAAGATGAATTTTCCTAATTTTCTAATTCTTATCTCTTTCTTGCAACACATTAAACATTATAATATATGCAGAAAAAAATGTAAGGTTTGCTCATTGCTATGAGCCCTCTGTCCTCAAGCAAAACTTCATCTACAGCACTATATGGAGAGATGTAAATATGTTAGATTGTGCTCAGCACCTGTTGCAGGCACTGCATGAACATATGGTGTAATTCATGCTTGGCACGAACAATTTTGTACTTAATATTGTGAACTGGCCCCTGGCAGAACACTGTAATGGTGGGATACACTGAAGACAAAGGAAGAATCAGAGTTAATGACCTTAAAGTGGGTAGAGAAGAGTTAAATCCCTGTGAAGATTTCCCCAGGTGGTAGATACTGAAACCTCATGTTTGAAATTACATCTTGCTGTGGTAGCTCCAAAGAAATGGAACCAGATGTGCTCATCATTACCCATCAGGCCATCATGGCAAGCTAATTTTGCCAAATAGCCCAAATATACACAAAGCTGTAATGACCTTTAATTCCTAACAGCTTCACTAGAACTTATTAAAAGCAGTGGTGGGCTCAGGGATCAGAAACTACTGGTTTCAGCTTTCAAATGAGCTGTCTTAAGATGCTAACCCCAGTGACATTACAATATAAGATGTCTTATGAGCAAAAGAAGTATTATAAATAGTACTAATTAAAACATGGATGAAGAATATGGACTCATCAAAGAAGTAAAACAAGTTTCTTAACTATTGTTTTTGCTTTTTGCAGTCTGACAAAAAAAATAAAAAGATGAGTTTGTCATTTATGTTCTTAAACACATAGATCTGGTGGGTGATTGAACAATATGGGAATTCAGATAGTGGGATACTGGGAAAGGAATTAGGTTTTATGGTCACTCATAAATGCTGCAATGGCAGTAAAGTGTAAGGTTACAAGTTACAAGCATTTCTACTTAGGTTTGCTGAATTATTTCTACTTCTCATGGCTGTTGGAAAGATTGAGAAATGTGGACTATCTTTTTATTGATATTTGAAAACTCATCAAAATACCTATCTTCAATTTGCTCATATTCTTCTGTTGGACTCCATTCTTTCCAAAGTGAAGTTATTGTTGCTTTCACATCATCAAAATTCTTTGCTCTTAGGAAGACATAAGCTATTTAAATTCTCTGAAATTAAAAAGTATTTCTATTTAAGATCATTTAATTTTATTGTTTCACATCCAACAGCCTATTATAAGATACTTACAAAATTTTTAAAGTTAAGTTCAAGTTAGTCATATCTACTATTTGATCAACAAATTGAGATGTTTCATTTTGAATCTAATATCTAATTTTTTTCACTTTCACTGAGTGTCCACTGTTTTAACTCTTCATATCCAGTTGAGGAAAAAAATCTCCAGATGATTACATCATAAATATACACTGGTCAGCTTCAGTAAGGTTAAAATAACATGGAACATAACCATGCGTATTCTTCACTGTACTATGACATTCCTAAGAGGTACAGAGGGAGGTTTCTTTTGAAATGATACAAAGTGGACATATGTAATATTTTACTATGTCAGGTTGCAGGCCAAACCCTTAAAGCCTACAGATGACAACATATGCCCATAAGAAATAGAACATATTTTATGAAGTACTTTCAAAGAACAGACTCAAGACTAGGCTTCAAGTTCTCTTAAAAGCTGCCATGGCTAGGAAACAAGCCAAGGAATCTGTGTTTCTATAATACTTGTGCTGATGCCAGTGATAAATATTTGTGCAGTAATTTTCCCTCTCTCTTGAAGTATGTGAGTGCTTGCTTGAGGGTCCTAACAGACCACAGATAATTTCATCTTCCAATGAACAAAAGACTCAAAATCAAATTACAGAAGTTATTAGTAGAGTATGAAAATTCAGGAAATAGATATCTGAACTCTTAAGTTAAAACAAAATACATAGATTTCTCAAATATGTGCATGTTACTTTATGAGATTTCATGGGATTTATAATGTAGAAGGTTAGAGCTGTGGATCATAATATTCTTTTTGGCCTTAGAAAAGGAAGTGTGGCTATTCTGTATGATCTGAGATGCAAAAAGATGAACTCACAATTGACCAGCAACTCAGGGAATTCTGGACTGGCCCCGAAATTAGACCTAAAGGCAAGGAAGAAGCACTAGTAGAGAACCTTAACAGTTCTGACTACAGGGTTATTTTTGCTTGAGAATTCATCTTATTCACTTCACCCTGTTGTAGAAGTCCAAAAGACTAATCAACATAGCAAGAGTCATACATATATTTATTTATGTATACACTGTATGTACTAATATCTACTACATTGAAAAAATCAATAAAAACTTTATCCTCCTTTTCTTTGTTGATACAACTGTGAAAAACCCCTCTAAATCTGCGTACAAGACTGAATATCAGGATTTTATCAATTCTGTAAGCCTCATTAGATTCTTAGGCTTCTAAAATATGTGGTATGCAAAAGAATATGGTCAGCACTTTTATATTAAAAGCTGGAATTGCAAATTCAGCACATTCTTGCAGAAGAAAAACAAACAAATTCATCAACATAAATGTCTGATTGCAATCTGGTTTCTCTTGGTTCTGCACAATGAGAGATTTTTAGGCAACACCTTTTCATATTAGGAAAAACATAAGAGTTTTTCTTCTTCAGATCTATTACATTAAATTCTGTCCCTGCGTCATCAGTTAAAAGCAGCAGGAGATAAAAAAAGCATGCTGCTCGACTTCTGCAACTGTCCTCAAAATTATTATCCAAGATTTCTTAGCTTTTTGAAACCTACCAAACTTTCATTTTAATTTGAACTTTTTTTTACAGCAAGATCACTCAAATTTATATCCCCCCCTAAATTATTGAGCACTCTTTAACAAATTAATTGAGAGTAACCCTCTCTTAATCAGGCTGGTCAGGAAAGTTGGTTTCATTTGCATAGCAAAACTCGATTCTTTCTTATCATTTTAGTACGTGGTTGTGTATGGCAGTGCTCCCTGAATTTCACCTCTGTGTAGGGTTCAACAAAACAAAAAGAAATATTTACTTAACTACTTATCAGCAGAAATATCATGGCAGATGCATCTCACATGCTTGAAGATTTAATTTATCATCTATAAATGAAAATGTTCAGGATGAACAGAAGTAGGCATGGTAAGAGCTAATATATGAAGGCAAACACAACACAGAAGGAAGCTGTGTACCTAACTGAAGGCAAAATAGAGATGTCTTGACAAGTAGCTGATATGGAGAGCAAATACAAGATTGAGGCCAGGCTTCTTTTGCACCAGCCTTCTGGGAACACTTCACTGTCATGTCTCTGTCCCCCTCAAATCTGAACACTGACTCCAAAGATGCGCAAATGACATTGCAAAGCACAAGTGCAGATAAGAGGACATGTTATACACAAGTCATGGATGGAAGTATACTGCTTACTTTGCCTTTCGAAGGCACACTTTCTTTTCTTTTATATATTTCACAGATAGCTGCCTGGAGATTGGATTAATAAATGAAATAAAAGCAAAAAAGAACATCTTGTACATTTAATGATATAAAAAGTATACACAAGACAACACAATTGCCAGTTTCCTCAGTCTTACAGACCAGAGCCAGTTTAATGCCTTGAGATTTTCTGCTGTGACTGGCAGTGACGGGCAAAGTTACATGCAAAACCCTTCTTGTCCATGGCTCTCCAAGGCAGGCCAGTTGTTCCTTCAGCTGAGATGGCAAGTACTTTGTTACTGTAGGATGGCTGCCAAAACAGAACTTTATCATCAAGTGGCAAGAGTAACATGGCAGAAACTCTGAAAGGATGCTGTGAAATTTGAACAGAATGGAAACTAAGAGCTCTTTGGAGTATCAACAAAGAGAAAGAGACAATTCATCTAAAGCTGAACAATCTTGTGTTGGTTCTGCTTATCTCTCTGCCAGATAAAGTTGTATCAGTATACAAGAGAGACCTCAAAAAGTGAAAGCACAAGAGAAAAGCAGAATGCAATTTTCCTTTTCCTTATGCCTTTTCAGCAATCAGTTTCTGTTGAGGAAGTTCCCTCTGAGAAATGTGCCAAACTCTCATCTCTATTTGCCAGAAACTGCAAAATATAAACCACTCTAATTTATATTAGAGTATAATCCAAAAACTGCAGTCATGGAAGGACTCTATTCTATTTTCACATGAGAGAACATGTCAGATCAAAGGTGCATCTAAAGTTAAATCACATAAGAGATGGGAAGCAAAGCAGAATGAAGTCACAAGATCTTACCTTGACACCATCTTTGCACAACTAGTCACAGCTTTTTAATATATTACATTGAAAATTGCTTCTCATGTCTTACTAACCCCTTGTGCTTTTTCTGCTGCCTAACTGACTGACTAGCTGGCTGCTATCCATTTATTTTGTACATTCTTTTTTGTATGTTTAATTTACCACTAGGAAGTAGAATCTGCCTAAATGTTTCTCTCCTACTATTTTTATTAGCTGCCTCTCTATAAGATTAACATAGATATGTGCACCCTCAGACAAACACATCCACAACTCCAAAAATAAACTGTACTGCTAATTGACCTTCTCACAGTCTGGAAATACTGATACAAATGAGCAACCTCTAGTACAGGGAGATACTTCCTGCACTGAGATAATTGGGCTTGTTTTTATTTTCCCCTCTTTCTCCACAGAGCCCCAGCCTCCTTTGGGTCCCTGCAAGCTGCTGTACATGGCACTGCAGGAGGAAGCTCAGTGGATTGTTAAGTGCTCTGCCTGTGCTGGACTGAGAGACTGCTGCCTTTTTTTGGGTACCATAATATATACTCATATGGCTTCTGAATTTATCTCCTCCCACTGAGCACTGACAGTGGTTGTTTTACAGATTATAATCTCTTCAAAACAGGGCTTTCTTGATATCAATTTATTTAACAGTGCTAAGGATGCTGCTACATTTAGCGAATAAAGAGTATTGATCAGTCAGTCAATCAATGTGCTGTGGTGTTTCTCTCTCTGTCACCTCCCTTCACAAATTTAACTGCGTAAGTACACAAAATGCAAAATGCAAGTTTAGTCAGTTTTTGAAAATCCACTTCAACCTCTTAATGGGATGTACATTACAAGGAAAGCTGTTCCGCCAGCACTATTTTCAGTGGGAAAAAGCTGAAGAAACTAGCCTTTGGAATGGGTTGAAATTCTTGTAAATGCAATTCTATCATATAAAATTAGCAAATATAAAAAAGTTATTGCCACAGAGATACTATAGAGCTGCTTGGATATTTTTTATGTGTTTGTTGTTGTTTTTGTTGGTTTTGTTTTTGGGTTTGTTTGGGGTTTTTTTGCTCTTTTTATTACCAACATCTTCCTTTAAAGAATTATTCAGCTAGCTCCTAATGTGCAGCCTACAATAACTATGCTCTCTCCTGTGCCTCCTGCAATAATGATATTCCCTCAGAGCAATAAATATTCCCTATATGGCAATTAGGTTTAGGCATGACTGTAAATGCAAAGTTCATGATGTTGCCATTAATATTATCTTACATCCTCATTTCCTGTTGTCTTCATAGCTTAACATGTTTACTCTTAAATTAGAACATAATTAGCAAATCATATATCTCATTTTTACTGAAAATAGCAGTTCAGCGAAATGTTTCCTATCATCTGGGGCTGACCTTCCCACAGACTGCATATCCTGGAACAGACCATTGTAATAAGAGAAATCAGTTATTTTGGATCTAGGCCAAAGACTAATTTAATTTCTCTGACTGCCCCCTTCCTTTCCAGCTCTTCTCCCTGATCTCCCCAGTAACACTCACATATGTGAGTTAGAGTTAAGAAGTTTCAGTTGGTAAACAAAACAAAGACAAAACTGCTAAGAAGTTAATGAAAACATCAGTAAGTCATAGCATCTGGATCTCATCATCCACTTCTGACGTAAGGAAGATGTCCAGATGTTAGTAGAACTGTAGCAGTTGAAATATTTTGTGACCAAGACTCCTTCCAAACAATCAGATGCAAAACAGTTCGGTGCTTTCAGCAGTTTTTAGGAATGTTTCAAATATATAGTGGTCTTTCAGATGTGCAAAATGCCTGCTCAGTGCTGAAAGAATATACAGTCTGGGGGGCCACGTCTGGGGATTGTGAGCCCCTGCTTTTGGGAAGTGCACATGAATGTTCAAAGAGCAGGAGAAGAAGAGGCTTCCTGGTTGTCTCTCATAAGGACAGACTTCTAACAGAGCCACAATGCTGCTTATCTTTTGGTATCCAGCATTTAAGACTAGAGTTATAGTTGTAACAATATCCACAATGATGAATTATGAAACTGGGCCTGGAGAGAGAAGACCATAATTTTCATCTTTCTCACTCATTTTTAATCCCCATCTGACAACATGTACCACATACAGGCCTTGCATGCTGAAACGTATAAATGATGAGCCTGTTTTTTAACAGGTGGTTGCCAGGTGTATTGTATTTTTCCTTCCCCTCCTGTCCCAGCTGCCTGATGGAAGGTGATATTTTTCATGTTTGGGTGCTCATTCTCTGTTTGCAGAGTGACACAACTGCTCAGTTCATCTTGGACATGTTTTGTGGACTGCTCTGGGTGTGCTCCTTCCCTCCTTGGCCCATGTTTTAAAGAATCATTTTGGAGTCCCCAAGAAAACAACAAAGTTATTTCTAAAAATTCCCAATTGCCGAAGTATCCAGGGACTGAATTCCTCTAATGCACATTCCTAAAATTTCAGGCACAGGACACGACATAGGGTTGCTGGCTGATTGCTGCAGTCCCTTGGCTACAATGACTGTGGAAAAAACAGAATGCTGAAAAAAGGATGTATTTCCGTAATCCTCTCCAGATGCTGTAATTAGAATGCACAAGGATTTTGTAGCAGCCACTTTTATAATATGCTTAGTATACC
>JAWWLV010000144.1:45159352-45180698 GCA_035041135.1 Platyrinchus mystaceus | reverse complement strand
AAAAAATCCATTACAAATACATAAAGTGACAAAGTATGCACATATTTTTTCCCTATGAATACTCCAACCTCTGTTAGTATCAGACTTCAAATTAGAAGCATGAGAGCATTGGAAACAAGACATTCCAGCAGCTTAAAATAAACAACACTGTTTTCGTGCTACAGGCAGCAATGATCTTTCTGGCACTTCTCTGTATTTTCATATGGAGAGTGAGAAATCAAGAAACAGAACACGGAATAAGAGCCTAAGGATACATTTAATTCCAAGTGCCATTTTGAATGATCATTTTGACTGAAGGACTTTGCCTTAAATGAATTCCAGTCCTTCCAAGATAAAAACTTCGATGCTGAAAAAAGGCATACAATACTCTACATATTTATTGGAAATTTGTTTTGGCAATATTTTCAAAAATTAGACAAGCATATGCTGTGTATAAAATGTATTATTTCTGATTGTATTTGATGTCTGAATTTGAAAGATGTGAGGAATTATAAACCACAAGAATGAAATTGATATTTTCTCAAAAAACATGCTTACACTACAAGTTTGTTTAGTAATTACATAGATAACAGCAAAGCTCTTGAGCACTCTCAGAGGGAAGAAACTTTAATGCGATAAAGATATTTAACCATTCAACCAAAATAAATTATTTCTATATATAAATAATATGTTTTGCACTGGATATGCAACATTTGCTTTATGTAGCTTCTTTTATTATCAAATAACTGTTGTTTACTGTTTTCCTGTTTCTTTTCCATAAATTACACTCTATTTACAAATGTGTATAAAGTTATTACTTCATCATGCTCTACCTCATAGTAAATGGCTATTTTTAATATTTTTATAATAGCCTGAGTAAAACACTAAACCTGTAGGATATTATCTCCAGATTGGGGGTCAGTAATTTTCTAAAAATGCTGATATAGCCAAACAGTGATGTATCTGAAGCTACATATCAAGTGGTCTTGGGTTTTGCAACATATCCATTTTCCAAGACCTTATTTCACCTGCATACATGGTAAATCTTTCTTCAATCTCAGAACAAAGCAAACACTTAGAGCAGTAATTTTTCTTCTGCATGAGTTTAAATTCTGGGGACAGTTCAAATGTAATGCAAAATACTTCACCTTAACTTGGGGCTTAAAAAAATTTCCAAGGATAAAAAATTCCTTTCTTTAGTTCCTTTACTTGCTGTAGATAGCTATATATATGCTTGGAAGTATAAGCAATATCTGGTAATTGTTTAAGAATAAGTAAGTATATATACTAACAGATTTTTCAATCTGTAAATGAGCATGTTTTAAGGCATCAGAATTAAGGGTAAAGTATAAAAGAAAACAGCAATTATAAATCCAATGGAAATACAGGGATGTTGATAATGAAGAACAAATTAGCCATCAGCAAGAGCAGACAGTGTGTTGTAGATTCTCACAGTGACTGTAGTCCAGAAAATTGATATGGCCAGTAGTAAGAAAAATTTAAATAATGGTATAATTCTAGCGAATAATCATAAATTAAAGAATAAAAGGCCCTGCAAAGAACTTCTTCATAACTAGACTCAAAAATAACCCAGCCTGTACTAAAACCATGAAAACTAGATAAAAGTTGACTGATAGTCTTCTAAAAGGAATCTAAATGAAAATGAATTGTTTGATGGAATTACTTTTTCTGTAACCTCAGCGTTCCCTCTGTGGCTCTACATCTTTAGCAATATCTTACAAGGACATACAGAATCTTTCTAAAATATTTAAATACTAGAAAAGTAGGATTAATGAGAATGGTCTGTAACAGATCTTCACAAATGAGTAATTCTGCATTTTTTTGGCAATTAACAGAAAATGAAACCAAGAAAAATATGGGTGGAAAAAGCCCATTTTATTTTTAGTGGGTTAAAAGATACAAAATAAATATTTTTATGGGGTAAATAAAACATTGGGAAGTTTTAATGAACTTTAAATTAAAAAAATGACATAATTGTAAATGATAAATGGTAAGTAGGTAAATAAACAGTACAATTTCAAATAGAAAAGCTGAAAATTTATTTTTAAAACACCAATTAAGTAATGTTTTTCCTTAGACTTTCAATGACTAAGCCACTGCAGCATAACTGGCAGTAATTCACTAAAGTCAGACTACCTACACATCCTTTTTTTTTGGTCTCTTATACCAGATATTTCAGAAGGCAATTTAACTTTTGCATCACATAAACCCCCCTTAATTTAAAAGAGGCATATGAGTAACCAGTTGTACTCAGTGGCTGATCATGGTTTCTAAAAAATGCTGGTGATAATGAAAAAGCCAGGATATTTAGTCATGTCATATAGGGGACATAATGGGTCTTAGTACAATGCAGATAAATGCTACGTTGGGTCATGTTAATTCAGACAACAGTGGAAGTGCTAAGAGAAATGTCTGCAATGTTTTGAGGATCTGTGCATTTCAGAGCTAAGAATGATGCTTTGTGCTCTGTGGAAGCTCGTTCTGCACTGCTGCCCTTCTTGTGCATAAAATCCTGGTCTCTTCTGGGAAGTCTGTCCACTGAAGAAACCAGAAAGTTGTTCCCTTCCAAGCTGAGGATGTGGTCCAACATTAGTAAGGGGAATAAACTGGGAATTCCCAAGGAAATATATCTATTTCTTGTGAAGTTAGTAACAGGAAAAGTTACAATTTTCATGTTGCCTTTTTAGGGACTCTAGCAACTGAAGTTTCATTCTGTCTTTTGTCCTTATTCTTTGAACATTCCATTGCCTTAAATTGTTTCCCATCTCTACTGGGTCTTTTTGATGTCCCAGAAATTGAAAATGTTTAGTGATTTATTTAGTGATTAACTTTCCACATTTTAAGATCACCAGATATGACCATAAACATGCATCTAAGTTTTCTTTGTCTATGTAAACTAAGGAAGAGGAGAAAAGACAGAGTGGAAAACCATGAGCTGTGCTGCCATCAAAAGCAGTTTGAACATGATGTGATTGTGCTGAGCTGCAACTGACTGCTCCTCAGGATAAGTATTTTATAATATATATCATATTTATATGATATACCAAATTTATACAACAGTAACAATATACCATAATGTGTTATGTTAATATACCATATTTAGCACAAGTGTGCTTGGCCTCATCTGGCTGAATCACAGGCTGTTCTGCCACAAGATGAGATGGCACAGGCAGTAACTCAGCCCTGGTGTTAGGGTTCAAAAGCAACATGAGGATGCTGCTGTACAGTGGCCAGCGTAGGAGAGGATGCAGAGGTGATCTGAGAGGGCAATTCATATTGATTTGCATTCCTTTACTGTGCCAGCTCAAAATCAAAGCATTTTTAGCTACAGTCATTTAGTTCCATGCATTTTTAACAGCAACTCAAATACTTTTGATACCACTTTGTCCAGGATTATTGATCCTCTTATTTTGTGTCATTAAGATTACATGATCATAGAAACATATAATAATAGAATGGTTTGGATTGGAAAGGGCCTTAAAGATCATCTAGTTCCAACCCCTGTGCCATGGGCAGGGACACCTTCTGCTAGACCAGGTTACTCAGAGCCCCATCCAACCCTGTCTTGAACACCTCCAGGGATGGGGAGTCCACAATCTCTCTGGGCAACATGTTTCAGTGCCTCACCGCCCACAAAGTAAAGAATTTATTCCCAATATCTAATCTAAACCTACTTTCTTTCAGCTTAAAGCCATTCCCCCTATATGCCCTTGTGAAAAGTCCCTCTCCAGCTTTCTTGTAAAGCCCCCTTTAGGTAATGGAAAGCTGCTACAAGGTCTCCCCAAAGACTTCTCTTCGTAGCAAGTGGAAGAGACATTTTCCATATTTTCCCAACATTGAAGGTAGACAATACTCCCTGTTTGGTGATTATATTAAATTCTATTGCATGATTTTCTATGTCTGTGTGCAGGCTAGAAGTTGTTTTAAAGGCAAAACACTTTTTTGTTTACTTTTTCTTGAATATGTGATGAAGAATGCATATTTCACATTTTCTTCTTTCTTCTGCAAATAATGTGCTTTTAAAAAGGCGTGTCCTGATAACACAAATTGCTGATCTAAGAGGATTTCTTATTTCAGTGTCATGACCCTTCTTGACCATTTTTAGGTAGTCAGCAGTTTAAATTGCTGAAGAACAAACAGAACAGCAACACAACTTGCTGTTTTGTTTCTCTTCCTGAATCTCTGTTAATCATGAAGTATTTTCTGGAATACAACCTGATATCTACTCTGATTACATACTGTACTGCTTACTGCCTGATTATTTTTTGACTTTCTGACTGACAGCAGCCCAAATATACTAGTGGACTGAAAAGCCTACATCACCAGCACAGCCTGGAGAATGGAACTGTCACTGTTATTAAGGGTCCTCTAACATCTAAGCCTTGTATTGATAAAAGCTGTGATGGCTCATAACCAGCTGCCAAGTAGAGTAAAACCATGCCAACTGTTATCAGTGCAGCTAAAGAGGCTAAAGGGTTCACGTTCACTCCTCGTTTCTAGGAATGTGACAGAGTCTCAAGAAATATAATTAGCAGTTGTTTAGCCCCCAAATATTTGATAATCATATACAAGGTTAAATATATACATTTATCAAGGCCTCTTTGTATCCTGATAAAATCTGCATATTTTCATATGTAGGTCACATAGAGAAGTATAAATTACATGTCCTTATATGCTTTCCAGTGTCAACTGACAGGAGGAAAATGATTTTACAGAAGACAGTTGGTAGTAGTTGTCTTATGTGGACACAGGCCAGAGGTACTGTTGAGAGTCTGTTGATGCAAATACCAACTTAATGATAAATTAAAAAGCTTACTTCAAAGCATTCACATAAACATCTCTAGCAGGTGGAATGGAAATGAATGTCAGGGTAAACAAGTGTCCGGCTGACCAGGCAGCACACAGATTAAACAAAAGCTGACTTGGCCCCACCAGCTTCCCTTTTATAGATTTGTGTAACATCCATGCCTTTTTACTCAGAATGTCTTTCCTTTTGGTGCTCCTTCCAATGGAGTTTCAGCAATGGCCCATACATCAGGAACTGTGTTGTGACTGCTGCTTCATGCCCTGCAGTCATTAAGCTACGAAAGAAGTCCAGTTTTATAACACACTTTTGAGAGATGAAGTGGACTGTGTGCCCAGTTCAGTTTGCTCTGGAAAGAGGTTAATGACCAGTGCTTTCATGACACTGCCGTATTTGTGACTACCTACTGAGCACTAAAGTAAATGTGATGCCTCCATCTCTTATGCCCATGAGGTTTACTGTAAAACTGTGGTAAAGCTGAGTTCCTCTGACTAGGCAACTTACTGTCCTTTGTCATCTATGGGAACAGGCACAGAATTTATCCAATCACTAATGGGCAGAACAAGATTTTTATGAATAGGTCTAATTCAAAGCAGGTTTTTGCTCCTGTGTTTCTTGACAGGCCATGGTCACTCACTACCTGACTACCCAGTGTAATCAGTTTTGGAATCAGTGTGCAACCAAATGTCTGTTATACACTTAGCTACTCCTATTTCTCTAAAACATAAGTGAAGGACATGAGGTAAAAGTTCAGTTTACATTAGTGAGCCATACAGTCTGCCTCTGGGTCATCTCATCCTTGATCTTATCATTATTCACATTTCTCCTCCCTCCTTCCCTCCCATTGCAATAAACCACCCCCACTGTAAGTATACAAACAAACTAAAGCAATCCCTCTGGCAGTCACACCCATTGTCCATTTCTGCTGCCCTTTGTGAAACATCTAAATGCCACAAAATAAAAGTAACAACCCCAGCAGGGTGAAAGGGAAGCATTCATCTAACAGACAATAAGAGCAGTGGAAAATAAAGTGAGTTAAATTGGTTTCTTCTCTAGCCCTCTATTATGGTTTGCCTTGAGTTTTTGAGTATTTGCAAGTCAAAATAAAAATGTGGACTGTAACTTTCTAGTTGGCTGGTAATTTATATCTCAGAAGCCCAGCTCAGGCATATCTGACACTCACTTGGAGCTCACAGCACTGAAATCCTTGCCAGAGGAAATACCAGTAATTGCTCAGTGCACAGCCCAGATATTCCAACTGACACACTCCTTGGCTCAAAACACTCCGTAACGCAACTCACTGAAGCACATCACAGCACTAAAGCACAGGGTCTGACCTAACAGCAAAATAAAATGCTTCAGCACACTTTGAGGAGTTTGCACCAAAATACTGGACCAAAATTCATTGCTCCTTTTCTTTTAACTGATGTTTATCTCATCTAGTTAGAGAAGCACATACAGTTCCACCATAGGCATAGCACCGAAGTAACAAGACACACAAACAAAAGGCTGGAGAAATACTTAGAGGCAACACTGGTACTTTATGCAAATGATACTACTAGTTACCATTATTGATTATGATCCCTTATGAATCTTAAAATATATTTATGTAATGTCCTTCTCACCTGCCAGTCGTCTGTCTCTTGTGTTTTTCCAGATAACATCCAAAGCTCTAGCAGTGGAGTCCCTGATGTGATCACTAAATGATCTTCTCAGAGGGGCTTTCACCGGGTGATGCATAATGCAGATCGATCACACATCCAGGTCAAACGGCTGTAGCTTAGCCCCAGGAAAAAGGGCATTCTTTGCCGGGGGATCTGTTTGGATTTCTCTTTGCCAGGCAGTCAGGTTGTTACTTTATATAATTTGTCATCAGCCTTGTGGAGCTTTTCCTTGAAGAGTCAGGCATTGCAGTTCTCACTGCGGATGCAGGAAAGCTCAGACTGCAGCCAGCCTACTGGAAAGCTGCCAAAATCTTACATCTGGAACAGTTTACAAATGAGCTAACGATACAGTCATTTAGATTTGGGGCTTTATTTGTGGATATCTATAGGATTCTAGCTTCCTGTTTAATCAAATAACTTACCAGGCATATACTCGCATGCCCATTTATTAGGATATTATTTCCCTGCTTAGCTGATATTTCAGGTAATTGTTCATGTTTTGACATGAAAAATGTAAGGAATATAAAAGAGATGAAATGATTTTAAGTATCGAGAGTTCAGGTGTTTTATTTCATTACCATATTCTTCTTGTATATTAACATATCTATGCCACAGAAGAGGGCCTGATTCTGAATTCTCTGTATCGAACACTTCATGATGATGCACTAACAAAAGGCTGGAAATACAAACATGAGAGGAAAAGGGGAGGTAAGAAAAAAGAAGAGGGAAATAAACTCCCTATCTTTGCTGAATGGAAAGATAAGGTCCCATATGAAAAATGTTTATGAATGTAACTGACATTAATAACCACAGTAAATTAAGCTATTTGACCTTGTTTATTTTGACATTTTTAATTGTTTACAGTGTCCAGTGGCTTTTCTGAGGGAGACAGGGAGAATAAAGGGGTATCTGAAACTCTCTTGCCCTTCTACTATTATTTATAGTAACGTGAAGAGATGAGAGATGCCAGCCTAAAAGCCTAATCCCCTTTATTATCAGGGAAAGCAAGAACTGTTGAATAAAATTGTCTTCATGTTTATTCTAAGTGAAGTCCTTCTTTTTTTTTTTTTTCAACAACAGCAACTACAGCTGTTAATATCAAATACCACTATTTTCTTGAGAAGTATTATGTTATTATTAAAACTGATTGATTAACTTCTCACAAGGTTGGCACACAGAGACCAAATTATAGAACTGTGAGTTTCAGCCCGTGAATTTCCACTCCCTTTGAATTCCTTCCTAGAACAAAACAGTTTTTCATTCACTTTCTTACTTGTTTTAACTTTTTTTCTGTGTCTTCTCAGTTTCCTTCATTTTCACTAGTCCTCATTTCCTTCAAGACAAATCATGATCTCATTCTGAAAATGAAAAGAAATTTAGGGGATTTGCAATAGTGTAACTGAGGGAAGAATTGGCTCACCATCTATTTAATGCAGATCATAATTTCTTCCCATCTAGGCCTTTGTCTTTGATCTTTATAGAGCATCTACAAACATTAATGTCCTGTGTATGTCTTAGAACAAAACCAACATCAGCGAGGGATCACTACAGTTTGCAGTTGCTTTCCTCATTACACCCCTCCTACTTTTTGAGGCCGGATGGAGAAAGAAGAAGACAACTCTAGAGAAATTCAATATGATTACACACTCTTGAGCAGTTGTGTGTGTGTGGGGGGTTGTTGTTTGTTTTTGTTTGTTCATTTATATGTTTGGGGTTTTGTTGTTTTTAATTATTGTTCTGGCAAAACTTGTAGAGCAAGTGACAATGTTTACATAGGCAAATGCTAATATAGGCTTACATAAGCAAATACTGACATGATGACCACAGCACAGTCTATCTGTTTTGAAACATATACACACTGTTCAGATGAGATCTGCTGTTGTCTCTATTAGTGAACAGGTCAGAAGAGCAGTAATTCATTTTTAAATGAGGATGCAATAAGCAATAACTTAATCTAGAGCTGAGTGTGCACCTCTGTATTTCAGAAGGCAATGAGGGAGAAGGCAGTCTCAGCAGGGTTTTAACTACCAGCAGTTTACCAACAATGTGGTCCAGAAAAAAATGGATTTATACAGCAAAATAAACGGCACCAATGTTTTGACGCATCTCAAGGTAGTGTTACTTGGAACTAGGTCTACCTGCATCTCATGAACTGAATGAATCCTCAGCTGGGTTGGATGTCTGGCACACTATCAGGGTGCATCTTTTGGCTTAGTTTCATCTGAAAGCCATTCAGTTCATGTGCTCCAAGATTGCTTGGAGATGTGAACCAAAGAATGGTGTTGGGAGATCATTTTCAAAAGCATGTCCCTAGACTAGGCTATGATGTAAATAAAAACATGCAGATGAATATTCATTTCAGCAGCTAAACAACTTTTAATAATTTAAAAATAAAACCAGTAATATATATATTGCTAATCTGGGTTTGATTTTTTGAGAGTTACTGTGTGTTATGCTACATGTATAGATAGGTCACAGCTCAAAATATTTAAAACGGTGCAACCAGTTCAATAAAACGGTCTGGAAAATGTGATATGACAAAAGGCAAAAGAGGAATAAACTGTAACAAAGCAGAGGAAGATTGCTAAGAGAGTTTGCTTGTCTGATGCTACAACACACATAAAGGCTAGAAATATGGATAGAAAATAAAAGGACATTAATTTTAGAAAAGTGTAAACTTAGACATCTAATGGGAAATACAGTCAAAGCAAATATATACAATCAAAAAAGTTTAAGATAAATGGCATTAACTATGGTCACAAACTGAGATAAGAATTTGCTATGCAATATGAAAGCACATGATTTTTAATGATTTATAAATCATGTTAAAAGAACACATCAGAGCAGACCTGTGCTGCAGTATCTATTCTTGCATTATTTAAATAACACCCCTTGTGGAACAATGCACTCAGTTTTGGTCTACACCTCTAAATACCTACATGATGCTGAAAAGGCATCCACAAGCACAGTGTGCTGGGATACAGGCAGCTGGTGGCAGCAGGGCCACAGTGACAGTGGCAAGTAGGTCTGTACTGGAAAACACCCGTGTGTTCAGGGTAAAGCTGCCAAACTGCCATGAGCACTGCGCCATTATTGAATACTCTTGTTGAGAGCCTTATCCTGCATTTCAGGCAAGCTCCTCCCACGTTCCCAGACATGTCTCTGTGTTTGGAGAAATGCTACTGACCAAATGATATCTGCATATGTAGAGATATTTTCCGTTTCAGCTCAGACTTGTTTCCTCTCCCCTTGCAGGTGTAGCTGTTTGTGCAGACATCGACCTGAATTACAGACCTGCAGTTATGTCTGGTTGGTTGTATAGAAAAGCTTTTTCCACTTCTCTGGTAAACTCATGCTTACAGTCTGAACTGTGAGAGAAGGCCATTGGTGCCAAGTACACGTGTACAGAACTCAGCTGGTGAAACTTTAACATTGGTCAACAAGATTGTACTACAATAATTTATTGTTAAACCAAACAGCTAAACTGAAGCACTGTGAATGACATTAAAGGATAAAGGTTTGAATGTTGAGATTTATGGATTGCCAAATAACATGTGTTTAAAGAAAATAGCAAAATGTTTAGCTGCTCTACGCAAAAATGTACCAGAAAATCTGAAAACAAATACCTTTCCATAGCTGGGAAATGGCCTAAGCACCCTTCCATTGGTTACATCTACAATTCAATTAGCTGTATACAGATACTACAGCAAAATGCATACAAAAATATGCAAAATCCTAAACCCCCAACCAGCATCTGGATAAAATTTATGATGCAGCTCTATCTCTTGGCTTCACTGTGTCCGGAAACTTACAGATGACCACCATCAGACACAGGTTTTATATTTGAATAATATTGATGGTGATCACAGTCATAGTGCAGTCAATACTCCAGCTACCTTCCAGAATTATTTCATTTTATTCAGTGTCTTCTGTTTAATGGCTGAAATGAAAATTCCGCACCCAAATAAATTGTTATGCTCAAAAGGTAAACTGGCTCAGTCAACAAAGATGTGTGCTGAACTAAAAATAATATGAGGGGAATCTGAAAGAGAGAAGTCTGTTGCTGACAAGAGGGGAATGCAGGAGCTGGTGTTTGGGGAGAGATCAATAATACACCCTCAGGAGAGAAGTGGCTGCCCAGTCCATACATGAGGAGCAGCATGCATGCCCAGGAACAGTTGTTGTGGAATTCCAGAGGCAAATACTTATAGGGGTCAAACCCTACCTTCCCTGCCCTGCCAGCCCTCCCACCAGTTGAGACTGGCCCCACCACTGCCGCTCCCAGGGCAGAGTCTTTCCTGTCCCCCAGGCCTGGCCTACCATGGGGCTGCAACCACTGCTTTCTCCCACTTCTTATTTTGGAAATATTTTTAGAAATATCTTGGTAACATAAGCAAAGCTGGGCCTCTCTGATCTCCCTCTCAAGGCTGGATCTACTTGTAAAGTGCTGCTCATTCTTAAATACACAGTTCTCAAACCAGCCAAGGGCAGGAGGCAGAAGTAATTTCCTAGAACCTTACCCCTCCTCTAGCATTTCAAGCTGAAGGACCTAAGCGTGACAAACCTATCTGTTTTCTGTCCTTTAGTGGTTCTGTCCATGCTTTGGTCTGCAAAGATAACAACAACGATCCTTTTTCCTCTTCAAGGAAAGAGCAGACAGAATGCATCAGGTACTAGGATGGACAGGAATGGTGATATCATTTTTAGTTCTGGCAACATTCAGCTCCCAGAAGGTAAACAAACAGTTGTGCAAGCTTCATGCTCTTGAAGCTTGCTGAAAATACATTGACTTCCCTTCTGAATGTTTACAAATGTACAAATTCTTATGTTTATCTCTGTTTCATCTATGTGATTCTGGCCCCTTGGGTCTGGAAAGATGTATGCATCCAATATATGCATGGCCAGTCAGAGGCACACAGTTTTCTAAACATGATGTCAGTTTGAGCTTTGCTGTGACTTCTGTACAGGCTGCAACAAATGGTGTGTCAAATCCAGACCATCTTTGCTGAGTGGTTTATGCAGCCTGTATGATCTGATGCGTGCAAGCTTCTTTCTGCTTGTTACAGAAACAAAAAAAAGCAATGCCATAACTCTCCATAAGTATCACAAAACAAATGAATGATTCAGAATCAGAATTTTATGTATAATTAAAAAAAGCCTGCTGTGCATATGGCACGTGTCATTGTTTCATCTCTCAGCAGATGTTTCCAAAAGCTATCTAGGAGACCAGGCTAGCAAAGGAGCCCTTTGAATTTTGAATTTGACACGTGCTGCTTTCCAAAAGAAAATCTGGTACTGCAACTTGTGCAGTATCTGAGAAATCTGATACATATCAGATCTTTAGATAAGAAGCAGCCACCAATCAGAGCAGACTGTAAAGATTTAGAGAAATTCCTATGGAAAGACTGGAAAATAAAATGTACTTGTTGAAATATAAAAGTTTCAGTAGAAGCTTGACAAATCTCAACAAAATTCTTGATATGACAAAGCCACATCTTGATTCAATTGGATTTCGTTTGGGAAAAAAAATAAAATCTCAGTTCTTCAATCAGATAAGGTAAAGATATTCAGAAGTTTCATTTAGCACACAGGTGTCCTTTTGTAAGAGTGCAAACAGCTGGGCAGTTGGTCTATCCATGGACTACTCTCCAGTTCTTAGCTTTCCATATGCCTCGTTAGGGAGCAGCCATGGGACCAGGCTGCAGATAGAAGGACTTCACCCTACAGTGGCAGCCACACTGTCATCATCATTTCTTCCCTCCCATCATAGAAGAAAGGGAAATGGGTGTGTGACACCATGGTATTTCCAAAGAGGCACTTTAATAAAAAAATTCTTCCATTACAACTTTTGCTTTGTTTCAAATTGAGAATAAAATTTTTAGAAGGACATTATTTTTTTTCTGATTTCTTGCGCTATGAGTGAGAATTCTGGCATTAAAGAAGTCCAGACTTGACAGGAAGGGTAGGGGTTATAGTGAGGAGGACTATTCTCTCTTCCCATGGTCTGGCCTCCTATTTACATGGTATTGAGCAAAAACATTAGGATTCTTTCTGGTGTCACATATCTCTGCATGATAGAAATAAAATGAAGTAAAAATGAAGATTAGTCCTTGACAGAAAAAAAAAAGAGTAGAACAGGTTGGGAGTCTCCCCAGCCCACAGACTGTATTTTTCTGTTCATTTGTGTATGATGTCCTCTACTCTTCAGCCTCTCCATTTCTTTTACTCCTTTCCAAACTATCGTACAGGTTATTCCTTGCTATTGTTTTTTCTCTTCTACCTTCTAAAGACTGCTCCATTATGCTTTGCACAGTTTTCCTCCCTGTTCCTGTCCCAGCTATGTCCTTCTTCACCATCTGACCTCTGGTTCCTATGGCTGACTGCTCTCCTCCATGTTGCTCCTTTCACCCCTCCCTGCTAGGGTGGACAAGGGCTTGAGAGTATTTTGTGCCAGTGGGAGCATTGCTTCACTGGACAATGCTCTGCTCTGCAGACTGGAGCTGCTCTGCTTCCTGGACTCAGTGGAAGCTGCACACAAGAAAGTAACAGAAGTTTGGGTGGTGATTTCTGCAGAGGTGGGAGAGCACAACTCAACCCTATGTGTCCCACCATATTTTGCACTCAGAAAAGTGCCCGTGTGACATGTCAACACCCTCGAATTAACCCTTGAAAGCCTTGGGGCTTTATGGATGTAGTAAGGAGGAGAGATAGTAGACCATGAGAGAGTAGAACAACAAGAAAGTCTCCTGAGTTTCCTCCACAAAAGGAAGAGTACACTGCCTGGCATCCCTGCACTCTCTGCTTTCCCGTGGTAGTAGGGGTGTGGAGAAGCCCCAGGGAGAGTCTTCCTCTCTCCGAATGACAGTCATTGCCTCTGTACACATTGCTATTGCACCCTGTGTGGGCTTTATATCCTCATACCATGGCCCAGACCTGTATTTTTGAACAACAAGCTTGTTTAAGTTTAAGAAAGAAAATGCACAGAATCCACCTAGCAGAGCAGCAATCCATGATGCAGACTGCAACAACTACTCTTGCCTTTGAGAACATTTCAATGTCCAAAACTTGAAGCCTTCTGCTGGAACACTGAGAAGATCTTGTCAAAATATTTACCTTAATTGCCTTTTGTTGTAAGATAAATACATACTAAGGGGTAAACTGAGTAGAGTAGCCTTCTATTATACCTTTATGAGTTTCAAATTAAATATGATCTCAAATATTAACAATATTTAGCAAATGTCATGGTGTGATTATGGCTCTGCTTTGCAAACAGCCGCATAGCTTAATTGGAGTTCTGTGCACTTCAAAGTGTAAGCTTATCTGGCTGTTTCTGAACTGCTGTCTCACTATCACTGTTTGCTCCAAGAATAATAAATAAACCAACACAGAAACGCCAAAAACATTTCTAATCACAGCCATAAATACAAAATAATAAGTAACTGAATAACATGAAAGAAGATCGGCTTTCAGTTTCAGTTGGACATTTTTCCATATTAACTTGTTTTTAATATAACTGATTATAAACTATTCTTACGTTATTAAAAAAAAACCCCACAAGTCTTGCCCCTGCTGCCAACTGTTTTCTGAAATATTGTATATTAAAGAGAAAAAAATAACACATTAGTGAACATTGGTGCCATAGTTTAAAATTCAAATGAGAAATGAAGTGTTAAAGCTTCATTCTGTCTAGCCATATGTGAAGCACCTGCTTAGAGAAGTTTATGGAAGTATTAATCTATGGAGGGGGTGTCCAAACACTTCCAAATATCTAACTTGAGCCACAGAATTTTCTCAGTTAGTTCTCTTTAATACAGAATAGTAGATAGCAAAAAGCTGTGAACTGAAATTAGTTTTGAGCATTAGCCATGTGTTATGCTTTACCACAGAAAAAGAGTATTAAACAGCATTGTTTCTTCTTCCTTCACAGTGACTGACAGGCAAATGGTCCATACTTAGATAGCTTTTTGTCAGCTGAGCAATACACTATGACTTGACTGGTCCCATCAGTGGAATTAGGGCAGGATGAATAAAATTTCATAGAATAAAATGCATGGCATAAGATACTTCTTTCTTTCTCATGGAAATGCAAATGGGGCTTTATGAGAAATTGCAGTATTAGAAAAATGAAGATCCCCCCTCAAAACAAAACCCCCAACAAAACCAACCAACCAACCAAACAAACAAAACCCACAAAGCAACAAAAACCCCACAAACCCAAACAGCCCAACACTTTGCTGAAAGCAAATGGTTACTATGGTTATTATGGTTCTATGGTTACTACCTGTTCAAATTCTTCTCTACAATCTTCTTTCATAATTAGAATATTTCCTTCCCTGTCTTCTGTTTTCTCTTGCCTAGTCTCTCTGTCCCTCTTTCCTGGTCATACTAAGGTCTTACTAAAATGGTGAGTTCCTTGAATTACAGGCCTCTTTAGACATCCCTCATGCAAATTGCACATTATCAGTGATATGTTAAAGAAATAAAGTTTTTTCACTTGTCTGCAATGGCCAACATGGACAATGATTGTGAGTAGAACCAATTTGATTCAATGAGTTTAAAATAATCTACTGGTGGCAGACTTGTGTCTGTGTACAGAGCAGTGAGCAGAATTGGAGTGTGGGGAGTATTGTGCGAGCTGGTCTCATCTACATCACAGGCCGAGCAGGGAGATAGTACAGAGATCATCCTGAACAGAGAGATCAAAGAGCAGCAAGACATGTTAAACCAGAGAAAAAGTCCCAGTGCTTGAAGGGAAAGACAGAAAAAGCTTATTCCTGAGAAGATTTAGTGAGATTTAAGAGGCTCACGTAAGTCATCTTCATTAGCACATCCCTGTGTAATGTGTGTTTTATTAAGTGATGCAAAGAGGCAGAGCAATCCTCCTGCCTTCTCATCCCTGCTGCTGCCATTGCAGCACTGTGAAACACAATCTCTACAGACTTGTTTGTTACAGTGAAGGCAAGCAGGATGCAACCCTCCCTGAATTGCTGGGGTTTGGCCTCAGTGGCAGAGAAAACAGGAGAAAAACTGGAGTTTTCATAGGAAGCAATGACAAAAAAAGTAGGTAAACTTCTCAATAGGTATTGGAACAGACACCTCATTAGATTTCATTAATTAAAGCACTGCTGGATGGTTTGTGAATGGTAACTTCTTGCGCCATTTTTGTGCGAACATTTATTTACATAGTTAGATGAGGGATTTATTTTTAACACTGCCTAACTTTCTCAAACAGGTTTCTGTTTTGGGTATCTGCCATGCTTAAATCCTTTGTCCTGTGTTTCACTGTGACATAACTTCCTTGAGATACTTTATTTGTGTGTTCCTTTTAAATCCAGTTTTTGGGAAAATGAATGAAAGGATATGCTATTTTCCTGATGTTGAGAAATTCTAGCAAGTTTTACCTAAATACTTGATAGTGATTTGGTACAGGAATTTTCTCTTTTGTAGGCCTATTTCTTCTTTCTGAAAGTCCCTTTGTTGTAGCCATCGGCAAGCCTCTGAGAAATTCTATTTCACAGCAGTTCTTCAAAGCTGGATATTAGCGACCAGCAGATCAGAAGATATTTTCTCACCTGGTTTATGTACAACCTGGGAAGAATTTGCAACCACCACTCTGAACTGCTGCCAGCTCTGCAAGATAAACGAGAGAACCTGTCTCTCATAGGCTTTTACTGATCCCACTTTCATTTCATGAAAGGGTGAAAAACAGTCAGTCCCTCATGAAATATAATATGGAATGAGAAAGTTGTGTTGAGGTCAAGAGGGAGACTGATATATACAGCTTTGTGAAGCAGAGACAAGAAAAGAAGGAGACAGGCAAGGGGAGGAGAGAGCAACTGTATCTGTCATCTACTGTAGTTTTAATTGCTTACCTCCATTTGGCAATTAAAATTCAGCCACTACATGGCTAGTGAGAACTTTCATTAAGTCCTGCTCTGATGGAATTGAATAAAGAGAATTTTAAGGAATTGGTTTCCTTGCACTGAACAGATCTTTTTTTCCAGAATATTGGTTACAATTAGATTACTTAAAAATATTTTGAATAGAAAAGCAAAACTATGATTTTGCCATCAAGTATTGCATGCAATTTTGTAGGATGTCTTTCTTCTGGGGTATGTTATTTGAACTGAAATCTTACTGATTACAAGTTCTAATGCCTAATCTTTAAAAGATAAAGTATTTAATATTTCACTTCACCTTTTGTAAGCTTAATGTATCACAGATGCAAGCTGAAGCTTTATGGGGACTGTGTCAAACATAATTTTCTAGAAGATTAAAGCAGTCATCATCTCAACTGAAAGATACATTCTGTTACCCATAACAAAGTCTTTGTGAATATTGAATGAACACAGCATACCTTAAATACTTACAAAAGAAATCTAAAACTCCAGCTGAAGTTATTATTAGATGTTAAAGTTTTATATTTACTTCATGAAGTTAGCAACACTATTAAATGAGGTTTTAATGAGACACTCTGGTTCGCTATTCTAGGAATTAGATTTCTCCATATCTTTACTTTATTTACTTCTCAATTAATCAGAAAAAATTGCAAACATGCTGTTCCTGCTGGCATGTGATTTCAGCCATGACATATCTGCTCTCTGGAGACTCACTGCAGTGTGTGGAAAATCTTCACTGAGAGTCCAGATTATGACACTTGTATTGAAGGCTGGCTGTGGAAGAATAGTGAGTTTGGACTAGACAGTTTGGGGACCAGGAGGCTGATAGGATACAGCAGTACTTCGCCTAGCTTTTAGGTCCGCAGACTAATTACTGGCTGACAAGTTTCCCTAAATTGGGGCATTTCATTATTATATATCTAGCAAACTCTACACTTCATGGTCTCAAAAGCAAGGTGAAAATGTGAACCTTGTGTTCATAAGGCTGACAGCCTGACTTGTATTTTTTTATAGCTTTATATCTGACCTAATACTGTTTTATTGTCAAACAATTATTTTGGAAAGTAATATGGTGGCATCCCCGTATGAACTGGGTCTGAAATTAAGATTATCTGCTTTGCTCTTCTTCAGACTGAAAATATTGTTGTCACTTGTTGTTAAAAAGATGATGAGCTGGGTTGCATAGAACCTAAAATTCAATTCACTTTCTGTGAACTTAAAGTTTTCAGAGACATAATTACAACAGTGAATTTATTCAGTTCTTATAGAAAATAAGAAATACGCGTCTTGTGCTCAGGTAGAATGTAAGATAATAATGGCTCTGAAATAATCAAAAATAGGCCTTGAAAAAATGTGAATATCTAAAATAACAGCTGCAACACATACATAGAAAAACTACTTACGAATATTAATGTGCGCTAGAAGCAGGTAAGTACAAGTGTTTTTTTAAGTACTTCATAGCAGAAGGGGTGAGGGAAGGAACTAGGGACCTGGTGAAACAGTGGGGAAGTTATTTCATTCTTATCAATAGATGATGTAGAAATTCATAGGAAAAATGTGGTAATTGGAAGAAAAGAATAAAACACTCCCAAAGAAATCGAGGAAGAAAACAAACAAGAAAACAAAACTCACTCTTGAGATTGATAGTTAAAATAATCTTTTAAAGGTATTTATTAAGAATAAAGTATTGCAGTAATGATGAAAGGATATATATCTCAAATGATTGACTGAGTAGTGTGGTAAAATGTATGGCATTTGTTCTTTACTATTTCTGAAGTTTTAATCATAATATTTTTTTTGCTCACCTATATTATAGAAAAATAATTACTATTTACTTTCTCAGTATTTCCATAAAGAACAACCAGACATACTCTGTTTGACACAAATGAATCCCTTCTCAAATGTAGCACGTAGTTTTAGCCTCTCCAGTACCATGAAAATGTCAACAAGTTTTGAAGGAATTCAGATAACAGCAACAAAAATGATTAAGGGACTGGAGAGTTTGATTTACAATAAAAGATTAAAACCTGTTCTGCTTAGCCAAATGACAGCTAATAATGCAAAGGCAGAGTAGAGATAACAGCCTACAAGTATTTAAAGCGTGAGCACATCAAGAAAAGTGTGAAAATGTTTTAAGGAGGTACAAGGTTTCAAACCACTGACCCGGCATTGAGGAGAGTGTTGTATTTGTGTGGTTTTCCTCCAGACTGGAGCTAATTAATATGTAAAGACAAAATAAAACATGTGAGTACAAAATCAAGGGAAAAAACCCTGTGCAAATGTAAAACGGATGCATATATCAGCTGTGGTGCAAGTCCTCAATACAGTATATGTTTAAACATAGCAGTTAGCAAGATCAAAATTGAAAAAGCAAGATTTAATATGACAAATGAGCAAAATATAATACTAGAGGAAGCATATATAAGTACCATGGTATCCTCTTTAGAAAGAGCTGTCCCTGAAAGTAGGTTTGCTTTGCTCAGAAAGTTTGGTAGTTCCTAGATAACCTGCTACCCCTTCCCTGTGAAAAAGGACCTGCTATTCAGACATAAATTTATCATATTAAAATTTAATCCTTATCACTGACACATCATTGGATGCTTTTTTAATGGTTTAAACCAGCTCAGTCCTGTTTGCTGATACTGGCAGCTTTCTGAAGGCATGTAGGATGAATGTGTCTTTAGGTGACATTTGAAGGATATTCAGGAAATTTTTTTCTCATGTGAGTGGTGCTCTTCAATACTTTATGCATAAGGAACAAAAATAAAGATGAGCATTCTTTAGAAGAGGGTGGGAAAGGATGGCATATTTAGATGTAAAAACTTGGACATTTCTAAGTTTTTTTCAATCCAAACTTACTCCCCTTTAGTCAAGTATTAGAAAATATTACGTATGTGGACATAAAATATTTCCTCACATTCAGTGAAAACTTTCACCATAAGTTGTAGGAGAAAATGTACTCTTGTACAACAAGCAAGTATACCCTTCTACTCTTGGTGTACTTTTCTTAGAAGAGCGATTCTAGGCTGCTTTTTTGAAATTTAGAGTGAGCAGCTGTCAGCGTACTGATAACAAATTTGAACTTGGCTAACTGGTTATAAAAGTCAGGAACAAACCAGAAATATAGTTCAAAAGGTCAAGACTAAACTGTAAATGAAATTGCATAAGAAAAAACAAAAGGGCAATTAAAAATCAGGTTTTAATGTAAGTCCTTCAGTATTAAACAGACTTTGAAAAGCTCTGTCCCTACCAAGTCATGACAGCTCTGAGTTTCAATTAATAGGATTAGATTTAGTTACTAATTAATCGAATTTCAACCTAAATAATCTAGCTATTTGATGTTGAAAATCTCCTTGTCTATGCAAGAACTGTAAGATTTCAGCATCTGGACAATCAAATTACTAAAAAATAAATTCTAGCATTTAGGATTAAGAATGATGTATCATTTGAAATAAACTTTCAAAACAGCTCTCAAATATGTTCTTGATAGATATTGAAAATTTTTTTAGATCAAAGACACATTAGATTCTGAATTTTGGCCTTCAAAAGTTAAAGACCTTTTAGTAGTCTTCATCTAGGGGAATGAAGCTATTTCTACAGTTTACCATGCCTTGGAGATGAGAAGACTGCAGAAAAAGTATTTTCATTCTAATTTCAACTGAAGATCCTCATATGTATCTTATGCATCTGCACATGTGCTTGGTACAATGTTTTCAGTAAAGTACCACTGATCATCAGTCAAAACAAGGTCTGTATATAGCTCTCATACCTACCTATGAAGTATTAAACATATATCTCACCAAAACCCACTGCATATTTTGATCCTCAGTAGATATGTTTTTTTCTCTCTAGGAGGCAATACAAATAATATACCCCAAAAGAAATCTTTTCTGTTTTACCGAGGGAGTTTAGATTGTCTCAATTTTTTAAAATATTGTGATTTCTTAAATTTCTTCCATAAACACTCTGCTCACTTATCACATCTACCTTCATGCTAGTTGCAAAACTTCATAATCTGTTGAAGGTTAGATATTTCCACACTCTTTTATGGAAAAATGGACTTTTCCACATTATTGTGAAAACCATGAATGAATGTGTGGAAAACAAACAATGTCATGCAAACATTTGCAGTTACTCTACTTATTTTGCCAATGACATCACCCCATGAAAGAGACTCACTTAGAAAAATAAGGGGAGATCAGCTGCTAACTCCTAACATCTACCAAACAAAGAAGCTCAAAAAAGGCCAGATAAGCGCGGGGCTGAAGCTTGAAAGAAAGAACTGAACTGTGCATTAACAGCAAGGATATGTTGACCTTACATCCATTCTGCTCCTCCTTGCCTGAGAATCAATGTGCTGGATTCCTGTTGGGCAAAGGATGCTGACTTATTCTGAAATGGTGTCTAGAGTTGCAGTAAACACACACTGCTTTTACAGTCCCCAGCAGAGCGCTCTCTGCATGGAGGTTACATGATCTTTATATGCCTGGCAGGAAATAGAAGATGTTAATGGTGGGGACCTCTGCTAGGAACAGTAGCCCTTAGCAAGAACAAGAAGAAGGACGAGAGCACGGTAATATTTCAACAGTCTGTGTAAAGACATGGTTTGATTGAGAATATGTGACATAATTTCAGAAATGCTAAAAGATTCCAGAAAAATCAGGTCAGCCAGAAGAGATTAGGGGACAATGCAATGGACACTGTACATGTGGGAGAGTCACAAAAGGCAGTGGAACAGAGGAAAGTCACATGTACCAAGAGAGTCTAGATGGCAATGGCTGTGCAGCTCATACGCATGCCTCATGACCAGCACAGCAAACACAAGAGTAGAAGGAGGGGATGCTTAGTCTGCAAAAGACAGTCTGTAACAGTCTCAAATCTCTGAAGGGAGTCCATAGTTTCTATTAGATACCAAAGATTCTTTTAGTATCTTCTGAATGCCTGTGTAGCCACATAGTCCTAATTCTAGGTCAGTCAGA
>JAWWLV010000144.1:45135334-45153580 GCA_035041135.1 Platyrinchus mystaceus | reverse complement strand
GTTTCCTGGAGGAAAACCATTCCTCTTACAACACAAAAAACCACTCATGTAATAAAAATATATTCAGTGTACATATTAGAATTGAATATTCAATATATTTTTACTACAAAATACCATTTTTGACACATTAAAGTTGAACTCAATATTTGGATAATGACATATTGCATTACCAATTTGACATCCTGGGCAAGTTTTGATTTGGTCTTTGGGGGTTATGATTTGGGTGAGTCCTACAAAATCAGTGGTAAGGCTGTTATTAATTTTATTGAGGAAAGGGTTATACTAATCAATTTTTCTGTCACTCGTTTTTCCTAAAAATGCTAGGCTGGATCCATGTTTTGAAACACAGGGTCAGACTTCAGTTCTAAGGGCAATCTTTATAAAAAGCACTCGTATGAGATCTTCTTCTAAAAGGGTGAAAGAAATTTTAGGAAAACTATATACTCTCTTTCAACTTTCCAATCATTTTCCAGCCACAAATGCACCATAAATGATGAAATTATACCTGATAAAATTGATTAACTCAATACATATTTTAAATTTTGTACCAGAGCAGGTATATCAGTTACGAATGTGCAATAAAACTCTGCTGAAGACACACTTTTGCTGACACAAAAAATGTTATTCCACTCCAAAGAGTTAGTATGAGCCATACCACCAAAACAAGGCCTTGGCATTCCCTGAGAATTCTGGAGTTTCATCCCTGTTTTTAGAGCCTCCCACAGTAACTACAAGAACAAAATCTTTCTAGTGTAGGCATGGGTTTTGTTCTGTAAAGAATATTCTATGTAAATCAATTGATAGATAAATTCTTGACAAATGTTTCAGTCTTTCTTTTTCTTCCTGGCAGTATGAAGACATATTCTGATTCCAGCATGACATTGTAAATTAGACACCTGCCTGTAGGAAGCTGTAGTTTATTATATTTTTTCTTGCCTTTTTAATAGATATTTCGACTGCTTTTCTCTAATTTCAAGTCTGTATTTTAATATGTATTAAAATTGCTGGATATTTTCCTCTTTGCCTTTCGATTCTGTTTATAGACAGCTACTGAGATATGATATACCTGGCTAACACTGAAATTGGTTACCAAATATTTCCTCTATTAGTTTAAAGTATAGCAGGTGCAATTGAATACACAGTAGATTGGGATTTAAATTAATAACCTACCAATAGAACTAAAGAGAATATTCACACAGAGACACTTTCAGAGAAATCATTTTAGACTGGGGTTTAGCAAACTTCTATTTTCAAGCTAGTTCAGACTCATTAGACTAGAATGATTACCTGCAGGAACAAATCCTCGCAGATTTATAGCTTATAAACCATTTGGCAGTTGTGTCTATCAATAAACTTGGTTTTCAGTTACTTCTTTGTTTGCGATACTTAAAAATTAAGCAAAAATGTCATGCAGTTATCTGATCCTTTCCTAAAATGTCATGAAGAGGAAATTCACTAATTGTTAAAACTAACACAAAGGTAGATTGGCAATGGTAATAAAGCAATTGCATGAGGGAAGTGACTGACTTTGCATATAAGAGTCATACACTAGTGCATTTTAAAGACCAATAACATCTACCATGTACTAGAGAATCAGCATTTGATTTGATTGCCATTTCCTAATATGTGCAAAAGCAAACTAATTTTACAAGAGTGTGTGCAGAGAATATTTGAGACAATAGCTAAACTTGATTAGATACCACAAGTTATTTAAAAATCTCCAAAATAATAAAAAATACCTTTTGTCAATATAGTTGGTATCTTTGAGCTTACAGACAATAAAATGTCTAGTTGCTCATGCTGAACACACTACAGGCAGCAACCTCAATTCTCTCAAAGAGCACTTGCTGTAGCAGAAGACATTTCAGAGCACAGGTCAACAACTCTAATAAGGTAAAAAAAGAATCCAGTCAGAGCAACTTCTGACATCGCAGTTACAATACAGCCCTATCATTGTGCTGCCCAGGATGGTTCCACATCACGAAGATACTTTTCCCCCAGATATGCCTAATCCAAAGTGGGCTTTTAGGTGTCTCTCACCTGAGTTTTCACCATGTCCTTAGAGGAATGTAAGTAATCATGTCTTCTCATCAATCATCAAAGACCTTTCTCTTTTCCCTAAGGATTTGTGAAAAGCAACAAAAAACCCATTCCTGCCTTTGTGGAATAAAGCTCATGCCCCAGGTGATCTGGGACTGAAACCATTTCTTAGCCTTCTGTTTTAACAGATAAAAAAAGAGAAAAGTTGTCTTGCCACATGATTTTAAGGGTTCTAAGCTATTCCTGGTAAGCATTGTTTAAAATGGTTTGGTTTGTTTTTTTTTTTTTTGTTCATCTTCAACAACTCTGAAACAACGTAGCAGTTCAAATCCTATTTTCAAATATGAACACAGGAGCACAGTGTCTTACAGATGTTTTGAATGTTGTCTAGGAACCCAAAGAAGAATAGAAGAGTGTATTAAATTTTTCAGAAATGGCTAGGAATCATCATAATTTTGTGCCATGTTCAGATTTTACTGCCCAAAAGTAACTTTGACTGGGAATCGGTGCACAATTAGCAGGTATCACGACAGAGAGCTTGTTTTTCATCTTCAGGTACCTAAATAACTATGAAAATGTAGCCAAAAGTTAGTTTTAAAATTTGGCTCTAGGCACGTCAGCTTTTCAGAAGCTGACTCTATTTTTGGACACTGAAAAAGAAAGAGCATCACCTGATTTCCAAAGCAACAGTCACATTACTACTTCGGAAATCATGGTCTGATGACTACATGTCAGTATCAATTAGGATGAAGTGAACCAATTTATATTTCATTTGAATCTTTAAGTCTTTACCATGAATATAGTCTGAACAAAATTAGCCTAGAAATAACTTGATTAATTGGTTATCACCATTCTCTGTAGTTCTTGCTATAGCCAAAAAAGAAAAGGAAGAACAACTTGATCATGTTTGCTTTGATTTAAAAGCCACTTCTGGTCAGGGACTACCTCTTTTAGAATGTCCAGTTTAATAAGAGACCACAATTTTGGCTGGATAATATAAATATTACCGAATCACCATGTAACTGATAATTAACTCTATATTGAAAAACAACTTGATTAAGATTAATTATATGATACTAGCCAGAATATACTAAGTACAGGTTTACAGTCTGTGTGGTGGTGGTGGTCTAAAATCTGAGCACATTACAATTACTTATAATGTAATACAGAATTGAACTGGCTGAAAATAAGAAATTCTTAAGTCTCCTGCTGTATTTTCTGCTTTGGCAACAAAAAGCATGATTCTCACAATATTTTTGTTTGCAAGTTGGTATTTGATAATCTGGAAGGGTGGATAAATACACGATAAAAACTGGCTGGAGAACAGCTCTATGGAAAAGGCCCTGAGGTCTTGGCAAACAGTAAGCTGTGCATGAGCCAGCAGCATGCCCTGGCAGTAAAGAGAACTGGCAGCAGCCTGTGATGTATCAATAAAAGATGGAGATGGAGGGAAGAGATTATTCCTCTCTAGGAAGTGTTTGTGAGACCACATCTGCAGTAGTGAGTCCAGTTTCAGGATCCTCACAATACAAGAAAAACATTGATGAAAGGGAACAAGTGCAGGGGAGGGCCACCAAGCTGGTCAGGATCTGAATCACTTGGCCTGTGAACTGAGACTGCAGGATTTGTTCAGGCTGCAGAGATGGCTTTTGGGGTCCTACCAGCAGCTCCCCAGGACTTCACAGTGGGGCAGCAAGAAGATGGACCTGGGCTCTTCACATTGTGCACGTGAGGATGACAAGAGAGAACGGGCATAAACTGAAACCAGAAAGGATCAGGCCGGATGTAAGGGAAACTATCTCTTCCATGGAGACAGAGCAGCAGTGGAGCAGGTGGCCTACAGAGGTTGCACACACTCCATTCATGGAAGTTTCCAACACTGGATTGGATAAAGTCCCAAGCAACCTTGTCTGAACTCAGGATTGATCTGCTTGAACAGAGGGTTGCAGAAAGGACCTCCAAAGGTCTCCTTGAAGAAAGTTATTCTTTGTTTAACTGTTTTTTACTACTAGGTGATGAAGTCTATTATGAGACACATTCTTACAACTTATCAATCTGTGATGAAACTTATATTATTAATGTCAAATATCTTTAAAATAATTTAATGCTAATGCTTGGGGTTTTTTTTCATAATCACATAATTTATGTGATTTAAAAAAAAAAGCAAACTCGCCTTAGCTAGGAAAACACATATTGCCTTAAAAACACATTGGATTGGACAGAAAAGGACAGCTGAAATATTTAGCATGATGACTGGCAGTAGTAACTCCTCAGCTTTATATAAAGCTTTAGTCCTATCAGGGAAATATCTTGATTTAAATAAGGTAACTTTATTACTTAAGAAAAGGCATTAAACCAGCAGAGAAAGCAAAATTTGATTGCTCAACACAGGAATATAAGGCACTAAGGCACGGCTTGTTTCCTCTAAGATAAAAAAATGACATTTTAATATTTGTCAAGGAAATATTTAAAGTTTTCTCCACAATTAACACAATCATCATGCTGGAAAAGCATTAAAATGTATGATGTGGACCAATGCAATGTGAAAAGAATGGCCTATCCTTGTAATTGGCCTAAAATAATTCAGTCAAGCCTCTTTACCGAAGCATTTTAAAGATGAGAATAAATGAGACTTTATTAAAGAAATGAACAAAATTAAAAGCCTTTGAATATAACAACAGCATATTTTGGTTTAAGAAGCTCTTCCAAAGAAGTATAAAAGCAAGTCCATACTGATGGCCCATACTAATGCAGGTGGAGTAAGAAAACAGAAGGTATCTAAGAAATTCTATGCACAACAGGTTCTGTTAGCTCCCAAGTACATGTTACTTCAGATGTACTTTATTATTGTAGAATTTTTTGATGGAATTTGTTTTAGCCTTCCACAAAACATCTGTTTTACTGTCCAGGCATGGCACCTGAATGTTTCTGTCCTTCTCCAAGGGTATACAGCCTTCTGGACTACTTGCTCCCCTCAGAGCACATTCATACTACCTGGCCCTTCTCTTCACTTAAGACTCAAGAAAGTAATATAAAACAGACAACAAGAGGTGTTTTAGGGGTCATCCTGCTTCCAGTGCATTTAGCATGGTTTTAAGTGGACTTTCATGGCAAAGCTGCAGTCCTAGGACCTACTGTTTCCTCCAAAACTTAAAGAAAATAGCCACATCACCTTACGATTAGTGAGACTTTGGCTTCACACAGTGCTACATGCATTTTAAAGTTTATAAGTTTATATCCACGTGCATACAGTGGGGTGACTTTGAAAAGTGAAGTAATTTATTCAGAAGAACAACTACACTAGTGTGTGGTTAATAAGCCACTAAAAATCAAATACCAAAATCCTGACATCAGATATTCTACTGCATTTAGAAAAAAACAGAAAACCAAACAACCACACATCATTGGGAATCCTATCATGAAAGGTCAACGTTCTGTATCTATTGGCATAATGATTTCTTCTAGTAATGAAACAAATGGCAGTGGAATTAAAATATACTTATTAGCATCGGTTAATGGATGGCAGCCATCCATGCATACTCTGGTAGAGCTTCTGTAACTGTTTTTCAGTACGACAGATTGAAATGTGACTGCTCACCTGACATTTTTATTTAGAAAGCAAACACTCGACTAAAACAAATTTTTTAACTGTTGCAACATCGACAGTAAAAGAAAGATTACCTAACTATAAACTGGTACTTCAGACTAAGGTGTCACAAAAGCACTAGTAAGACTGTTCTACCAAAACCAGATATAACACTTACAAAATGGAAAAATTAATAATTAATTTTGCCCAATTTATTCTAGCATACTGGCTAGAGTTACTGTAAAACAGCCAGAAAACTGGTAACTGTGCCAGTTAATTTGTTTTTCTCCCCAGTTTATATGGAAACTGATATCTACTCAAATTGAATTTTTTAACGTTTGCTCTAGGTTCAAAATAAGTTATATATGGATGAACCCTTAATGATTTTGTGAAAACAGAGCATCCAGTGAATAGTGCTCATAGAAAGAATTAATTTATCTGGATCTAGAACATGTTTGTAAAATCTTGTAGAGATTTTCTTTTTTTCCATTTTGATTAGAGCTGCAGTTAAATTAAATTAAATAAAAGACCTCTACCTAGTGCCAAGCACTTTTTCTTTTATGTGCCTTGTTATATGACAGTGAACCTGTCACTACTGAATTTTTCATGTCCTCCTGCTGTGAGTTCTCACAGACAGGCCTGACCCACCCTGTCATCACTCCATCACCTCCTGTTCTGCAGCTCATCTCACCATGGGGCTGAGCACTGAGTGTCCTCTGCTGCCTGACACTGACAATAAAAGTCTGTGAGAGGAAATACCCCATCATTAAGGTCCCTTTAATCATCTGTGTATTTGTATTCCTTGTGAATCAAAAGGACAACCAGGAAAATTAACACCAAAGGACAGTAGAGCCTGTACTTTATTAATTAGTATCTTCACCAGAAATCTAGATTCCATGCAGAAAAATAATGAAAAAAAGAGACTTGTTCACTGCTCGGCTCATATTGTAGTACTACTGGGGAGCTTTCAAACACAGTATGCTGGCCAGAGATCCAATGAGGCTGCTGTGCTTAATATTTTGTCCTCTTGTTGGCTTGCTGATCATCAAAACACAGTTGAGGAATGGTCTATCAAATCTGTTCTCCTACATAACAAATCCTGACACTTTTACTTGAAGTAGACCCCTCTAACCTACTGGATAGAGAGAACACTGAGATTTACCCAAAGAGATTGCGCACTGTTTCTACAGTATGCTTTAAAGCAGGAGGGAATATTTTGATAGAATCATGAAAACTCAAAAGCATATTCACTTGCTATTCTCACTTAAAAGACCCTTTTTTATTTTTAGAGAAGCAACTATTCTAAATGTGTGCTCCACAAAAAAATACCACAGGACAGTTGTTTTATACACAGGAAAAATATTTATTATCATGCTGAACATTATGGACCAATGGTGTTAATATTTATTTAATATTTGTTTAGGGCTAGACTAAACCTTCTGCCCTGTTTATGTGATAGCACATAGTTTGTCACCTCAAGAGAAATGAGCTGTGCTAGTCTGTGACCAGATGTGATATTCACTCTACCTTTCCTGCTGGCTCTGTTATAGCAATGTTTTTAAGTTACAGAGTTCACTATTCCCTACAAATATTTGAGGATACATTGGGAAATCATGAAGCAGGTACACAGAGAGACTTAAGCAATAATTCTAATATTGACTTACAGTCATTTCACCTTTGTTTTGGGAACACTGCTCCAGAAACAAAAGTTAACCTGAATTAGGAGGCTCACAGTGGGTTCATTGTACTGAATAAAGTACCTGTTTTAGGAGCCATCTTGACTTTACAATTACTGGAGAGTTAACCAACAACATTCATGAAGTCTCATCCTGTGATTCACATCAGTAAAACAGATGCTGACATATAGCCATGTGAACCAAAGATTCAGATGCTGATTATTTTAGGTTATAAATGAAGTCAACACCACTAACCCTGACACGGACACATCCATTACTGACAGGTATGATGAACTCCATCCCTCAAATTTCTTTAGAGTTTGGGGACAGAATATGACAATAAAAATCACAACAGTCAGCAAGGTAAGTAAAGGCACGCAAATACATAAATTACTCAAAAGAAAAACAAATGAATCTGAAAAAATAGTGTTTTGAATTTGGTTTCTGGCCTGCATTCTTGATTTACATGCCAGCAGTACTAATCCTGAGTCATCTCTTGGCTTGAGCCCTCATTTTCCCCAGCAGTGCATACTGCTTGATCTTAACTTCTACCTCAAAATGTTATTTTGAAAGATTTATTTTTGTCAACATTGCCAGAAATGTCAACAATATTGAGACTTCTTAAAAATGTGTTACTCAGAAATAGCTGATGCCACAGCACATCATTTGCAAAGCCCTAATCCACACAAGTGGAAGCAATAGTGTACATATTTAGGCATGACTGATGTTCTGCTCAATATACTGATCATTTATAGATTTTTGCCAAAGGGACTCTGCAATTGCATGTTTTACTGCACTTTCCACTGTTAAAAAAATTAACTGGTTATGCAACTCTTGAGTTATTAATTAACAAAAGCAGCAATGTTTTCAGATTATGTTTGGCTTTGCTCCAAATCTTAAAATAGTATGTGTGGGGGTTTTGTTTGTTTTTTTTTTTAAATACCTCCTCTGAAAGTTTGAATTTGATGTAAAAATTTACTGTGTGTTGGAAAATACATAAAATCAAGAAAAAATTTAATTTCAAGGATTAACAACTGCTATAAACATAATCAGTAATGTGTGAACTTCTAGGCTGTTTAAGCAGATTGATCCATTTACAAATCTAAATGTTTGGTTGCCTATAGGAAAAGCATTTGAAATTATCAAAGTATCTGGAGTCTACAGAATACGAAGTCTTGCGAAAAACAAGGTTTTATTTCTGTATATAAAATTTCTAAGCCAGAAACATTGGAATAACAGCCATTCTACTTTCTTTTATTTATTATTCCAGTTGCAGATGGAACCAAACAGTAGTAAGTAGGAAAGAGAGACCTACAAGAAAATTTTCTCAAGATGAGGTATTTGACTAGAAATTTTGAGTTCATTTTAATCCAATTTTAATACAATGCTAGCTAATCTCTTTACTTCTTATGTTAATAGCCTTGCCAGTAATAACATAAACAACTCCTTCTTTTTCTTCTGTAATATTTTGTAATGTATTTTAGCTTATTCATAATAATATAAAGTAGAATGAATTAGATTGTTGGTATTTCCAAATAAATAACAAAATTAGTATTTGTTTTTTTCTCTTACAGCAGACATGCAGATATGCTATATTCTTTTTTGAAGGCTTTCACACCTTACTTACAGCTTTGTCATTCATGACTCTTGTAATGTAATTTCTCTGGTGAAGTGTAAGCAGCAATGATCAAATGATGGCAAGATAAATTGCAAAGCATGGGACCTGAATGTCTGAAGCAAGATCCAATTACATTTGACAAAAATAGCACTTACTACCCCTGGAACCAATGACTTCAGTCAATAGGCCTGATTTTACTAATCATTTCACTAATTCATGCTTAATATTGCAAAAACCCTAACATGACCTTGTGAGCTTCTGAGCTGTAGAGTTAAACAAGAGCCAGAAGTGATTAAAAGGCAACAACATTTTCATTCTCAGTTGAGCTTGTGCTTATGTGCATGGAAATGTCAGCAAACTGACTTCATGTGACATGAAGTTCCACCTAATATTTGTAATATTAAGTATAATGCTGTCCACAAAACCCCATAACACTGAAGTCTGAGCAGAAAGAAAGGAGATTCATATGAATATGTACAGGTTATAAAGTATAGGTCAAAAAACATTGATTTTATACCTTCATCAACACAGACATGTTAAGTAGTTTTGACACTGCAGAAGTAAACATAGAGCTTTGAGTTTTATTTCTAATTTTACAAACCATTAGCTATGGCAAATGTTTGTTGCAGCTCTATTCCTCTAGTTTAAAACTGGGATCATTACAAGACTATGCCCTGAAGATTTTTTAAAAACTTTCAGATAGTTTTTAATATTGTATGGCATGCAGTTACAAAAGATGTACAAAAACTTTCAACATTGCATTTATACTTGACGAATTTATTTGAAATTAGCTGCAAATAGTAAAGCTAGTCATAGTCAATTAGCATGTTGGGACATAATTTAAAAGATGTGGCCAAATATGGACTGCCTCAGAAAAAGAAACTCCAAATAATGCCACCTGTGAAATCTATAAAGAAAAATCTTATTAAGTATGGGTCACAGTTTGAGAACTATTTCTGAACTTCAACACTTAAAATAGCAACATCCTGAGCAGACAGCTCCATAGCTTTTACAGTACTGATTAGAATTGTGGCTTTTCTCTCAAAATATTTTTAACCTATTCCTCTCCCTTAATAAGCAAAAGAAAAGAAATAATCTGAACCAGGATAATGCACGAAAATATCACCAATAAAAATCAGATATAAATCGGAATGCCAGGTGGCATTTGGATACTTTGAGGTATTTTTCAAGCTATATTCAATGGTCAGTAGCAAACTATCAATTAAAATAAATAACAAGAAACCACAGAGATTCTAGAGAACTATAATGCTAAGAGTGGAGCGTTCCCTAGTGTTTATCACAAGAACAAACCCCTTTGACAGTGTCTAGCAGGCAATCACTAATGGATTCCACATACCAACACCAAAGTACATATAGTGTTCAGAGAACACATGTGACAGAAAATAATAGAAAAATAATCTTTTGATATTCTGGAAGTACTTAGACAAAAAAAAAAAAATTATTATCTCCAGTGAACTCCAGGTACTCCAGGTACCTGGAATTTCCTGCCATATTTAAAAACAGGCAACAAAGTTCAGACTAATTTCATTGACTTGAGAAAACGCATTTGCATCCATGTCTGTTAATTGTGACATCTAGTAAATCATAATAGCTGGTTAGTAACTACAGGAAGACTGACATTTACGGAGCAGCTGCAATCCAACCAGGTACTTTGTAGGACAGTTTCAAACATCTTTATTAGTATCACACAGAAAGCTGGACTGCTTTTCAGAAAAATACCCTATTCAGGAAACAACCTTTACACAGACATTTGTCAGATTTGTAATCCTACAAGTTAGAAACCCCACAGTTGAAGCCTGTCTTTTATCACTTAGTTAAGCAACACTGTATTCCAAAACCAAATACAACAAGGAAATATTGACTCACCAGCCTTCTCTTTCTCTGAAATAATTGGCATAGCCTGAAAGGAAAAAGAAAAAAAGAAAAGATACTGCTATTAAAAAACCAATAATATTAGGGAAACATTATAAAATCTTAAGGTAAATTTTATACTGTCCAGAAGGTCTGGAAAGAACTAAGGTCTCACTGTGTTAAGCACTCTGGAGAGAAACATACAGTTCTCATTTGAGTGCCTTGCAATCTATTATGGAACTAATTACTGTTAAAAATGACTAGAAGAGAAGGGAGGAGATGGAGTTAATAAGGTATTCCTATGATCGTATTTTGAAATAATCATCCCAGAATACTTGCCCAAAAAATTCCACTGGGAAATTACTTAATAATTCTGAGGGAGTGAAGACAAAATCCATGTGGCTGAAGATGAGACTGAAATGCCAAATCTTTCTTCTGCAGAAATCAAGTGGAGTTCTGACATTGATTCCATATAATTAAGACTTAGGTTCAAATATATGTTGCTCTATAATATACCAGTTTCTTACTTTTTATATGAATTTTCAGCAACAAGTAATAAAATTGTTTTCACATCAGCTGTAATTGTTTCTGGACTTGGAAAATTGTGGGGGTTTTGTTTGTTTGTTTGTTTGTTTGTTTTGCAATGGATGTAAAAAAAGCATATCATGCTTTTCTTTCTTAATGTGGAAGAATTTTCCGAGTGGATTTTTCCTAAAAAAAAAAAAAGGAGGTTTCAGACTGAATGAATAGTAAAATGGAATTTCTATGACACACATATAAGAAGAATTCTAAAATGTGCATTTATGATAAAGTTAAGAAAGGCTGATTGAGAAATCGGATTGGGTATGCAATGTATGCAGAACTCTCATGTGAGTTGAGGTATCAATTTTACATTGTGTTCCACTATGTTAGTCTAGCCTTTATTCAGCAGATTTTCCTGCTGCAGATTCACAATAAAAGAAATAGGGGAGTGATAGACAGAAATAACGAACCAATAAGCTTCAGATTTGCTATAGATTTCCCAAGGTAGACTTTGAAAATTTTATTTCAGGATTTGATTTGTCCTGCTATATAAAATAGTGTATTATAGCATTTCCTGGATGGTATTTTGCACAAAATTTCAACTAGAACATCTTAGATTATACATATTAATACATATCTTTTGTGATTCTTTCTGTTTCACCTGCACTCTGACTGGTTAAATACCTGTTGTTTGAATTTGACATTCAAAAACATCATACCATCAGACTAATATTTTTAAAAACAACAGTCTCTTGCTTGAAAAACACTTCCCTTGCATTTTGCAAACAAATATTTGTTCAGAAAGACCATTTTGCTCCAGTAATGCAACAAAGGCACTAACTTACATGAACTGAAGAAAATTAACATGCCAAAGAAGCAATAAAATCACAGAGTGAATCAAGGTCTCAGTTTCAAGAAAGAAAAAGTGTCTGATGTATAGATTTTAGTTAAAAAGATTGATAAAATTTTGAAAATGAGTATATAGTTTTCTTCTCTTACCCAGACCTAAGTGGTTAAGCTATTAAGCTATCTACCCCAGATTAAGCCATTGGAGTGTGTCCAAAGGAGGGCAACGAAGATGGTGGAGGGCCTTTAGGGGAAGCTGAGTGGCTGAGATCACATAGTCTGTTCAGCCTGTTAAAGAGGAGACTGAGAGGAGACATCATTACTGTATACAATTTCCTTGTGAGGGGAAGAGAAGGGGCGGGCACTGATCTCTTCTCTGTGGTGACCAGTGACAGGACCCGAGGGAATAGCCTGAAATTGTGTTAGGGGAGGTTTAGGTTGGATATTAGAAAAAGGTTCTTCACCCAGAGGGTGGTTGGGTGCTGTAACAGGCTCCCCGGGGAAGTGGTCACAACAACAAGACTGCCAGAGTTCAAGAAGTGTTTGAATAATTGGGAATGGTTCTGTGCAGAGCTAAGAGTTGGACTTGATGATCCCTTTGGGTCCCTTCCAACTCAGCGTATTCTGTGATTCTGTGATTAACATTTGTAAAAGAAGGAAATTTGTAAAGAGAGAACTTTGTAAAGAGAAGAAGGTGAGAAACAAGCAAACAAACAGGAAAGGAAAACAGTACAAGAAAGAACAAGGGAATGCAAGTGTAAATCAAATGAGAGGGTCAGGAAAAAGGAAGGAAAGATGGGGACAGGTTGTTATCACATCTTAGTGTTTAGTTTTGTTAGCCAGATTCATAGAAGAAAAAAACTTTAAGAAAATCTTAGAGCATACCATTGAGACAGCTGAAGATGTGGCAACAAGCAGTGTCAGCACTGAAGTCATAAGCTGTGTCATGGAAAAGACATAACAGTTTGATGAGGACAGCCTTTGTACAGTCTAAAATGCAAAGCCAAGATGAATAGCTGGGGGAAAGCAGTTACAAAACTCAATGGGGATATGACAATGACAAGTAGAGAAGACAATTTTCTGGTGGCACTCTGACAGACTTAAATGGACTTTAATCATGTTTATAATGGCACTGCAAGTCACTAGCAGTGCCTTTGGCCAGAACGGACACTTCTGAAACAGCTGTCATCATCATTAATATCAACATGTAGATTTTTTTTTTCACATTGGTATATCAGATTTTAAATATTGTTAATAATGCCATTTGTCACAACAAATTATTTCCTGGAAATATACAATATTTCTAATTGATGATCATTAAAACACTGAATTACAAAAAAATATAAATTATAGGGAATTTGTTAGATGGCAGTCTTAAAGGTTGTTAGAATTTAGTGGGTTTAACCCAAGTAAAAAGTTATAAATGGAAATGCTAAAAAGATGTGGATTATGCAAATTATCAAATGTAAGAATTTTTTAAAAAAGTCAGCTGCATGGGAAAAAAGAAATAATACTAGCTCATTCAGATAAAGAAATACATTCAAAATGATAGTATCACTAAGTATGTAAGTTTTACTAGAGAAATTAAGAGAAGGATGTCACATGGTGATGACTACCTGTCGCCACCATTTTCTACTACTCCAGATACCCCACAGTGAATTATGTAAATACAGAGATATTTTTCTATTGCCTCACTTTTCTTCTTGATATCAAACCCAGCCTACTTTTTTTCAGCTAAACATGGTTCCATTTCATAGAATCATAAGGTTGGAAACAACCTCCAAGATCATCAAGTCCAACCTTTGACCAAACAACACCTTGTCAACTGGACATATCCCGTATTTTCTTGAACACTTCCCGGGATGGTGACTCCAACCCCCCCTCCCCCACCCTGGGCAATCTGTTACAATGCTTAACCATCCTTTCAGAGAAGAAATTCTTCCTGATATCCAACCTGAACCTACCCTGATGCAACTTGAAGCCATTTCCTCTGGTCCTGCCACTAGTTGCCTGGAAGAAGAGGTCAAGCCCCATCATGCTACAACCTCCTTTCAGGTAGTTATAGAGAGTGGTATGGTCTCCCCTGAGCCTCCTTTTCTTCAGGATAAACAACCACAGATCCCTCAGCCACTCATCATATGACTTATCCTCCAGACCTTTTCCCAGCTTTCTTGCCTTCTTCTGGCCACGTTCCAGCACCTCAATACCTTTCTTGAAGTGAGGGGCTCAGAACTGGACACAAGTACTTGAGATGTGGCCTCACCACTGCTGAGTGCAGAAGGACAATCACTGCCCTGGTCCTGCTGGCCACACTATTTTTGATACTGGCCAGGATGCCATTGGCCCTCTTGGCCACCTGGGCACACTGCTGGCTCATGGTCAGCTGGCTGTTGACTGGCAACTACAGGTCCTTTTCTTCCAGCCTGCAGCAGTAGATGGAGTTGTTGTGACCCAGGTTCAGGACCCAGTACTCAGCTATGTTGAATCTCGTACTGTTGGCCTCAGCCGATTGACCCAGCCTGTCCAGATCACTCTGCACAGCCTTCCTACCTTCCAGCATATCAACACTCGAGCTCAACTCATCTGCAAACTGACCAGGTGTGCACTTGATGCTCTTGCCCAGATAGTCGATAAAGATATTAAACAGGACTGGCCTCAATACTGAGCCTTGGGGAACCCCTCTAGTGACTGAGCACCATCTGGATATAGCACCATTCACCACCCAACCTGTCCAAGCCATGGGCTGTCTACCGGCTTAGAGGGCCTGTTGCCCTGAGGATAACCAGTCTTTATGTTAAAGACTGAGGCAAAGAAGGCATTAAATACCTTGACCTCTTCCTCATCCTTGGTGATAATCGTCCCCCCCATGCCCGATAAAGAATGGAGATTTTCCTTGGCACTCCTTTTGTTGTGAAGGTATTGGTAAAAATACTTTTTATTATCTTTCAAAGCAGTGGCCAGATTGAGTTATAGCTGAGCTTTCACCTTTCTAATTTTCCCTCTACATGACCTAATGATATCCTTATACTCTTCCTGAGTTACCCGCCCCTTCTTCCAAAGGTCATAAACTCTCTTTTTTTGTCCTGAGTTCTATTAAAAGCTTTGTGTTCAGCCAGACTGGTCTTCTTTCCCATCCATGTCTTTCAGTACCTAGGGATGGCCTGCTTGTGCACCCTTAAGATTTCCTTCTTAAAGTATGTCTAGCTTTCCTGGGGCCCTTTGTTTTCAAGGGCTGTTTCCCAGGCAACTCTCTGAACCAATGTCCTGAAAAAGCCGAAGTCTACCCTCCAGAAGTCTAAGGTAGAGGTTTTGTTGACTGACCCCCTTCCTTACTTCACCAACAATCAAAAACTTCATCATGTTGTGGCTGCTATGCCCAAGACAGCCTCCAACCCCCACATCTCCCACCAGCCCTTCTCTGTTTGTATACAGCAGGTTTAGCAGGGCGTCGCCCCTGGTAGGCTTGCTTATCAGCTGTCAGGAACTTATCTTCCACACACTCCAGGAACCTCCTACGCTGTCTTCTCTCCACTGTGTTGAGTTTCCAGCAGATGGAAAGTGGAAGTCTCCAACAACAACAAGGGCTAGGACTCATGAAGCATGAGCCAGCTGCTTATAGAATGCATCATCTTCCTCTTCATCCGTCTTGGGTGGCCTATAACAGACTCCCACCAGGATGTTTGCCTTGTTAGCTTCTCCTTGGTTCTTAGCCATACACACTCAGCCTTATCATCACTGTCCTTGAGCTCCATACAGTCAAAACACCCCCTAGTGTACAGAGACACTCCACCATCTTTCCTTCCTTGTCTATATCCCTTCTGAAGAACTTCTAACCATCCATTGCAGTACTCTAGTTGTATGAATCATCCCACCACATTTCCGTGACAGCGACTACGTCATTGCTTCCCTGATACACACTGGCTTCCAGCTCCTCCTGTTTGTTACCCACACTGCATGCTTTGATGTAGGGTCACTTCAGCTGGAATATTGATTTCATCTACAACACTGGCGTGCCACCCCTAGGCTCCATGTGCTCTTAAAATTAAAGAACTAGCATTTTCTGATTCAGTTTTAACAATTAACTGCATAACAAAAAATTACAGTATTTTTCATTAATGAAATATTTTCTCAGAGTCCTGTCAATTTAAGTAAAAAAAGAAAACAGAAATTATCTCAACACCCCCCCCCTTTAATAGCATCAAATTAATGAAAGTGAAATATTTTGTTTAGAACAGAATGGGAAGCATATTTTTTTCTAAAGAATATCAATATTTTTCTCACTGTAAAGCCTGCAAGTTACACAAATGCTTGACTCAAAACATGGTGCTGTGGTGTACTTATAAATTTTGAATCCCTCATAACAGTTATGAAAAGTATTTTCCTTAAGATAATGTATATAACCAAGAAAGTATTTACATTAGTTCGCTACAATTTAAGGAGAATTCATATGTTTATCATATTTTTAGCCAAAACTTTTGCTTAGTTTATAGCAAAATTGAGAATCTTCCTATTTTATTAGAATATATTGTACATGTAAAGTCTCTGATTAAAAAGAACCCAAATAATCAAAAAACCCCATCCCCAAAACTACTCTCTTGATCCACAATGTAAAAAGATGTCTTATATGATGCTTTCAAATGTCTGTTTTCTAAACAGAGTGTAGTTCTGCAGAAATAAAATGTAAAATTACCTAAAAGTTCTGTCAGAACATTCTATTGCCGCTCAAAAGCTGAGAAAAAAAAATCTAAATGGACATAGCATCTCTTGAAAATTTAAAATAAAGTAAACCACAGGCAAATCTTGTTCAACAAGATCTCAGACAGTTCTGCTATTGTTTAGCTTTTTGTTAATACAGCTACACATGCTGCTTTCATGCTGTCCAGTGGGAAAACATGATTGTTACTTAGGAGAAATTCTCTCATCTTCAGCACAGTTTTGAATTCACTGGAGACCTTCCAATGAGTTCCATATGTTCCAAATGAATTGCATTCCCAGGAAGTGATTTAACATTTCTGGCAATACAGCAATTAAACTGGATTTTCCTGCTTGACCAGATGGGTTCACTGTAACTTCACGTTATTTCTCACTCTCCTTACAGAACTGAAGAACTGGACTAACAATTTCTGCATGATCAGATCACGTGTTTTAGAAAAAAGCAGACATACGCCCTTTAAAGATTTCAACAAACACCCCCCAAAGTCGGACTCCTCTCTATATTTTTAATAGTATGTGGTCTTAGCAGCACCAAGAAAGAAAAGGAAATAAAAAAGGAGAAAAAAAGAGGAAATCCCTATCAGACCATTGCTGAAATATATTAAGCATTTTCTTTCAAATTAGAGGATGGGATTTTTAACTTCAGAAAATCTCACTTGAAAGGTGATGCTGAAATTTTTTGCATGCATCCTTGCTGTATTGCAACTGATTCACTGTAAGTATATTATGTGTGCAAATATAACTGTAAAGTGCATGTAAAACACTATAGTGATATAGAAACCTAGAATAGTTTGGGTTAGCAGGGACCTTCAGAGGTTGTCTAGTTCCACCCCTCTGCAATTAGCAGGAACATCTTCATCTAGATCAGGTTGCTCAGAGCCCAATCCAACTTGACCTTGAATGTTTCCAGGCATGGGGCATCTACCACCTCTCTGGGCAGCCTGTTTCATTGTTTCACTATCCTCATTGTAAAATATTTCTTCCTCATATTTAATCTAAATTGACTCTCTTTCAGTTTAAAACTATTGCCCTTTGTCCTATCACAATAGGCCCTGCTAAAAAGTCTGTCCACATCTCTATTATAAGCCCCTTTTAGGTATTGGAAGGCCACAATGAGGTCTCCCTGGAGGCTTCTCTTCTCCATGCTGAAAATTTCAAATTTTCTCAGCCTTTCCTCATAGGAGAGGTGCTCCAGCCCTCTGATCATCTTCATGGTTCTTCTCTGGACTCCAATGTGTCCATGTCTTTCCTGTGCTGTGGACCCTAGAGCAGGATGCAGAGCTCCAGGTAGGGTCTCACAAGAGTAGAGGGGGAGAACCACCTCCCTCAGCCTGTTGGCCTGTCCTCTTTTGATGCAGCCCAGGATACAGTTG
>JAWWLV010000144.1:45122769-45135234 GCA_035041135.1 Platyrinchus mystaceus | reverse complement strand
TGCATCACACAGCTTGGTGTTTGTAGGAACAAGCTGAGTCACTCTGCACCTGCATTTAGTTAATTGGAATCAAAAGGGTGGACCGACCTTGGCTAAGTTTTTTGACAGAGAGAATGTTGTGTTTCTCAAAGTGGAAAACCACTTAATGGTCTGCATGACAGTGTGTGTTTTTTCTCTCATGGCTGAACACAGCCACCATATGATGTGAGGTGTATGTGTGGGATCAAAACACCAGTTTAGAACAGTCCTGGAAATTTCGATTAACTAAAAGACAACACCAGGTGCTGTTTATGAGGGAGTATGAATAAAAGGGGAATGCCGAAAAAGATTGGTGGAGAAATCCCGAAATCGAATTTCTGTGTGTGTATGCAGCCTCATTCCTTTCAGCTCCCATTGAGTTACCTGCAAACTTGCTGAGAGTGCACTCAATCCTACTGTCTGTGTCATTGATGAAGATATTAAAGGGTTCTGGTCCCAATATAAACCCTTGAGGGACACCACTTGTCACTGATGTCCATTGTGGCATTGACCACTACACTCTGGATGCAGCCATCCAACCAATTCCTTATTCACTGAATGGTCCAACCATCAAATTCATCTCTCCCCAATACAGAGAGAAGGATGTTTAGGGTGACCATGTCAAAGGCTTTGTAGAAGTCCAGAAAAATGACATCTGTAGCCCTTCCCTTGTCCACAGATGTAGTCATTCTATTGTAGAAGGCCACTAGGCTGGGAAGGCAGGACTTGCCCTTGGTGAAGCTGTGCTGGACATTTTGGATGTATACTGGACATTTTTCTTTAAAATTGCAATTACCTTCCACAGATAGAAGTTATTACCTACTAATACTGGGTGAAATAGCCACTTCCTGTCAATTTTATTAGACATTTGGTGGAAAAGCTGTCTTCCCGCAAGAAAGAAAATGGTGGAAAGTTCTGGTAAATCAAAACTGAAAATAAAATTTTTGCACAAATTAAAAGTTTTGTTTTGCCAAAATCAAAATGCGTAATTTTTTTTCTGAGGTTTTAAGAATATTTTAACAGGAAAGAATAGAAAATATGCAAAAAAACCCCCCAAAAACACAAAAAAACCCAAATCCAAAACCAACCCACTTCACAATTTCAAACAGCAAACATTCATTTTGGCCATGAGCAGTTTTTCACTATGAAAGAAGGAAAAAAAGAATCCCTCCCCACTCTTCAAATTATGTTCCTTCCATTATAAAAATACATGTCAAAACCCACATATTTAATCTCTGCTCTGGGATAAAAAATTAGAACCATAGCTGTCTGTATTAGAAGAAGTATAGTCAATAAATGCATACAGTGGTGAAAGCAGGAGGCATTATCTGCAAAAAGATAGAGTTATGTTTGGGAGCAGTGGTGAGGGTATGCTGAACTGCAAGACTGCAATTGTAAAAAGTTGAGATGCAGCCAGTCTGACCTGAGCAAAGCTTTGCTTTCCCTTAACTGTAGAGCAAAGCTACATTATTGGTATACTGACTCCAAACCTGCAGACAAAGCCATTATGAATAAAATTAAACTAGCTTTCATTTTGTTTCCTTGCACTCAGGTAACATAAACAGCTCTATCATGACTGAACTCATCTGCAAATGGCTAAACTAGATAGCAAAGATTTGTATAAATTGACAAGTTATTGTAGAGGAGTTTGTATCATACAATTTCTGAAATAAGTATCTAGTGACATCTATTTATTTTTGTACTATCTCTTAAACATGTTGAAGTGTTTAAGTGAATGACTCTATTTCAATTTTTGAAAAAAGACATAGCATCTTTATTTTAAATCCATTAAATCCATTTTATTTTGGTCTAGAATAATAGTTCTGCTTTTTTTTGTTGTTTTTTTATATTACAGAAGATAAAGTTTTCAATACTGCCATCCAACCAACAATGGATATTCTACAAAGTCCTTCCATCATAGAAGATTTTCAGCTATTCTGCTTTTTTTATGTATTTGAATAGAAATGCTGGGTAATTCCCTTGCTAATGATCCAGTACATCTTGTTTTGCAAGCACTTCTTCACAATTTTGCCCATGGAGATAATATCTACCACTGTCCAGGGTAAAGAGAAAACTTTAGGGCAAATATTAGCATATGAGGATTTGATTAAGAAGGGAAAATCCAGCCTTCACAGATGACTCACAATTGCTGAGCTCAAGCTGTTATAAATCCCCTTTGTTATTTTTGGAATTGCTTCTATGTTATTCACCTTTTATTCCTGCAATTAAAAATCATGGTCTAAATCTCACTTTAGTGGATGCTTCTTTTATGCAAAACAGAGATAGTAAGAATTGTGTTTTTCTCTGAAATTGTTTGCTTCAAGACCAAATCCTTGTTCCTATTTTAAAAAACTAGAGGCTTTATATTGCATTAGGAGCAGAAGAGACCAATCTCTAAAGTCTGTAAACATAAAAAATAATGTTATATTTAGGTCTTAGAGAGGATCTTTGATTTTAAGACCAGAAACAACTGATTGAAATATATATCTGTTGTCTTTTTTCTACTCAACTTATCAAAACAAAAATCTAAAATCCTCTAAATATGGGCTATCTACTGAACTTCTAACAAGAAAGAAAGAAAGAAAGGAGGTAATATCAACACAATGCATAACTACCAAGAAAGGACTAATGAACCAAATGACAGAGAGTTCTATTCCAGTAAACAAGAGCAAACTCGTACCTGAAAACTGAGGTCAACAATGCTCAGACAGGGAACAAATTTTAAGCATTATTTAGTTTCTCATCAAGTGGTGTATACTCTGTATCATCTGGAGTTCTTAAACAGACTTTGTATTTTATTTTATTTTATTTAGAAGGTGTGCTCCAGTTTTCTTAATTTGGATAACTAGTAATTAAAAATTAACTGGGTTATTTTACAAAAAAAAAATTCATTATCCTTCAGACGGTTTGAAATTAGGGAAATACTGCACTCCATAAACAATAATTTCCTCAGTTATATCCCCATTACACCAAACTCTACTGGTAAATTCTGAGCTTTGGAAAACAAAGCATTTCATGCTAATGAAAGAGAATAAATTAAGAGAATAAACTTGCATTGAACTGAAATCACAGCAATAATATAGAAGAAAATTCAAGAGTGATTAGTTTGTCACTCAGATCTATTCACAAAAAATTATTTTATTAAACTTGTAATTTTTTTTAAGCAAGTTTTTAGTTCCTCACAATTTTAACAATTTTGATTTTTTTTTTTTTCCATCTGGAAGAGGAAAGATTAAAAATAAAACCGTCAACTTTCAGGACAGACCAGCTTTAAAAGGGGAATTTAGTGAGGTCTTTCTCCTTTGTGGTCTTTCATTTTACTGAAGAGTAGAGCAGAAGGCAATTAAAATCCACCACACAATAAAGTTGCATCAATGATCTCATTTTAAATAAAAAATTAATGTCACATTCAGATGTGTCTGGCTAAGGTTATGACAACACTATGAATTTAGTTCTAAAGGAAGTACATGCTTGCCTGCATATGTTCTCCTCCAGTTAGTTGCATGCCACTTCCCACTTTGTTTTCTGACTAGATACTTGTTTGCTTGAGCCTCTTTATGCCACTCAAGTCATGCACAGTTAGACCCCTTCTAGTTAGTGCTGGATGGCTGGCAGTTCCCTTTCCATGACACAGTTGCCAAGAGCCTGCACTTGGGGTGGTCTGATAATTTTCTCTGTCTTTGTCTCAGCTGGCAGAGCGTGAACCTTGTTGGATTGGAAGTGCAAAACAAAGATGCAGGATAACTGTCCTGTGCTCTGTCTGGTGTTATCACAGACTTTCCACAGATCAGGGTAAGCTCCCAATGCTCTGACTGCATGAAACTGGTTTATACGACAGATAAGACAACAGCTTGTCCAGATCATTAGGTAGAATCTGACCACAATACAGAATTAAGTTCTTTCTCTATAGGGATGTTAGGGTCTTCACAGCAACAGCTGCAGGTTTCTAAACATCCCAAGAGTTACTGTCACACATTTTGTGAAAAATAATTATGATTTTTTTTTTAGAATTAGCAATTGCTAGACCTTAGCTTACTTCCATATAAGGACTCAACTTGGAATAAAAGCAAATGTGTAAAATAAACTTATTTTTGATATTTCCCAGGAGTTCACCAGAAAAGGAACTACTCTTTATGTGCTGGGATGGACATACAGTACTTCAGTGTGGGGTCAGTTAAATTTTAGTTCAATGTATAGGAACCTTTATATAGTTTTTAATGATAAAAAAACTTGTGCTTCCTCTAATTCCCCCAAACATATGTATCTCTTTCCTAAAGAAAACATAACTTAAATGTTAACACCAAAGCTGAGATGTGACACACTACCTCTAGAACTGGAGCAGCCCCAAGAGTACTCATGTTTTTCATCAATCACCAGTTGTTCTATTAGTGTTTATTTACACAGAGAGCTTTTTCCCAAGCTCAGAAGTAATATTTTTGGCTAATATTTATCTTATAAAACCTTTTACAATAAAAAACATATCAATAAACCCTGCAACACTGGCAAAACTGAGCTATTTGGGAACCACAAAGCACACACTCCATAAGGCAACAGTAAAAGATAATTAGAGTCTCATGTTTCCCATTTGTTTCAACATCATGTAATGTCTACAAATGTGATTTTTGCCTTAAAGCCCCTAAGTTTGAGGAATGCTTCTACATGGCTGACAGGAATCCCAGGTGATTTCAGTCTTTATTCATCCCCTTATAAATAAAACTTACAACCTTAGATAAGTCCACATTTCATGTAAATAAGAATTCATAGTATCATGCGATGATAGAAACTAGAATTTTTTACATGATTCCAAGTTACTAAATACCTGTGAGCACCTACTTGCAGAGTGAAAAGGCAATTTAAACCCAACAAAATCATACCATTTCTGTCTTTCCCTATCCACCTCAAAGAAATCAAAGGAGTCCTTTACCCTTCATCCCAAGAAAAGCAAGTCACTCTTACTAATTTTGATGGCTGGAGAGATGAAAATGAATATGCTCACCTCATGGCTGCAAGTGCCAGAATCTATCGTAACACTAATGTTGCATATTCATGAGCTAACTGAAAAAAGCTTAGCTAAACAAATCATCAGATATGTAAATAATCAATCTGATTCTGATGACCTTTCTGACACTGCCCAAATCCAGTGGTCAATTGCTATCTATGATTTTGAATTCCACTAGTGTTATTCTCCTGGATTCAGATCTCACTGAGTTTAGCAGCAGTAACAATTGAGTTTCTGGAATATTACATATAAAGCATGGGTATTTATGTTGGTCAAAAAAACCCTTACTATGTTCTTCATGTTCTGCAGAAGAAAATCAGGTGTAGAGCATTGCAGCAACTTATTGACACCTATTGGGAGGGCAGCAACTATTGACACTTATTAAGACTGATCCTGGGTGACTTTGCTCTCTTGAATCTCTGTAGGTAATCCCAGCTGCAGGTACTCTTCCCCTTTTTAGCTGCAGCAGGCTGTTGCAACTGTTTAGAGTTCTCTAAGTAAATAAAAAAGCAAACCCCAAGCAACTAGTTTTTAATACATGGTATGTATGTTTTGGCACAAATCTTTATGCTCACAGTCTCCTGTGGATACAATCACTGCGATATTACTCTTGTTGGACCAGGTGGGAAAGGATCTAAAGCAGATCCTCCATGAGTTTCTTGACCTTGAGCTTTATTCCAGGCATAAAACAATAAATTACTACAAAAGCTACATTTATTCTATGATGATGAAACCCTTACTTTCTGCAAAACATCACTGTTCTTTGCACAGGAAGCTGAAGAGTCACAAAATAGTGATGTTAATCGTGGGATGATGGAGACAGGAGAGGGGTAGCATGCTAGACAGAAACAGTGATAGGTTTGGGAGAGTCAGAGGGGTGTCTGATTATGGAAAAAAAGTGCATCTAACTTCGCAAAGTAGCAGGGATAAGCATAAGAGAGTAAGTGTCAAATTAATGCATTTCAGGAAGTTATCACCAAGCTTGATAGATGTGATAATTATCATGTTTCTTCTTGGTTTACTAAAAGATAAACATATATAATTTGCTTTTACAGTAAGAAGACAGATGACAAGGATTAGAAGTACACAAGATGACAGTGGTTTTATCTTGACAGGAGGAGGAGGAGGAGGAGGTAGAAAGGAGAGGAATAAATATTATAATATTCTACCTGGGCCTCATTTGCTTATTAGAGTCAGTATATCTCTAGGTCATTCAAGAGAAAGAGAGATGAGATGAAATGAAATGAAATGAAATGAAATGAAATGAAATGAGGGGGTTTTTTTTGCTCTCTGCATACCTAGTGCATTAACCTTTAAGCCTTTGTCAAGGTTGTGGGTGAAAGACGCAGTAAACCAAAAATTCGTCTTTTGGGTGAAAAAGTAAGAAAACTTACATTTTAGTTCATTCAAGAATTTTTCATTTCTTTCAAAATAATTAAGTTCCAAATAAGTTGCAAAGGTATTGCTTGCATGAAAACAACTCCCTTTTCCCCTCTCCAAAACAGAAAAAAAGAAACAAAACCATGTAACAAGTAAATATGATAACTTTCTCACCATGAAAGGAAACAGCAGCTTTGGCTCCTAAAAGGGCCTATGGAAATGATGCAAAGTAGGTTTTTTAATCCAAATGTGACAATGGCAATTCTAAAAAATACCCCAAGCCCTTGAAAAACCTCTTTGGAAAACAAAAGATTCATCTGCACAGCTGTTTTATGCTAAAATGCTTGTAAGCTAATATCCTTTTTTTTTTTTTTTTTTTTTTTTTTTTTGGAAAAAAGTTATAGTTATAGCCATTTCTATTTTAATACCTAAACTCCGGTCAAACCAAGTATCAGATGTCCTCTGCTCAACAAATAACAAAAAACCTGGGTCTTCTGGTACAGTTAATAAAACAGAAACACATATGTTTAATCTGCTTTATAGTTTCCTCAGCTGGCAGTATTACCAGTAAGAGCACCACTCCAGGTCTGTGATATGACCAATTCCTATCATATTTTTCAGGGTCTTTCAAATCCTAGCTTAACTGGGTGATATCTGAACTAGCATTTCATAGTTCATACCCACATGGAGAGACACCTGCACAGACAACACACACACTACCTGTCCTCCATCTCTGTGCAGTAATCTCATTTTCTTCTCAGGTAATATCTGTAAAGATAGGATCTTTGATGCCATAATAATCCAGAAACTGATAGAAACACATCTGTGAAGTTTTGCTCATGCTGCTGACATCTTTAAAAAGTCTGGGCGGAAGGAAAGGTTGTTCTGCCATTTACTGCAGGGGATTCTGGGTTCCATTCAACACCTGCATATTATGCTGCAGGTTAAATTTAGGATGAGCTTACTGCATGGGTAAGTTAGTTATTCCTTTTCTTAGAGTAAGACTACTGATGATAGTCATGGTCTGCTATTAAAACATTAATACTAGTCGGACAATCTTTGTGCCACTTACAAATATTACAAACATCTAATATTTCTCATGTTTAAAATGGAAATAATAATAATGCTTTACTATTTAAAAGAATGTTTGGGGTCTTCTGAGTGCCTAAAAAAACACTTCTGCAAGTATTCTGATTGTTGTGATATACCTTCTATGCATCATGTGTAAGAGTGCAGTATTTTACAAGATTAACACATAACAAATAAATTAATTTTATTTTTGAACATATACACTTTTTCTTACAGTTACTAAGTTTTTTTACTCTAAATCATACACCCTCCTGTGTATTTCTGTAGCTTGCATTCCAATGTCAGAATGTTTTCCAGGAGGAAGTTCCATATTTTAGTTCAGTTGCTTATAAGATTTTGATTGTTAGAACCAGTGAGTGTTAGAGTAGACACAGCTCCATGCATCACAAAAATGACACTGCATTTTTTTCTCTTAATTAACAGGTATAATAATTTGCTATTGAAATAATGGCTAACCATAGCTGGTGAAGGATATGCTCTGTCTAAAAAAAAAAAAATCTTTATTTTGTAAACTCTTTTTATGGGGCACTTAAAAGTTGGAGATATTCAATACTGCCATTCATCTGACTTAAGTTCCAAACATTATTGTTTTCTACAGATAATATATTTCTAATTTATGGAACAAAGAAGTCGTTACTGACACAGAGAACAATTCTGCTTCTCAGTAGAAACTTTGCCAGTTACTCCAGTGAAGTGAAGCCTCAAGTTGATGCAGCCTTCCTGTCTGTGCTGCATTCATTTCCTGTTAAAGACACAGTCCTGTGTGTGCATATATGAATAGGCATAAAAGGTAATATAACCCACTATTAAAAGCTAGGATTTCTATCAAAACTTTTACTAATTGCTACATTTACTATGGACACAGCCCTTTAAAAATCCTTCCATTTCCTGAAGTTCTAAAATTGTTCTTCTTTCAGGATCACTTTATTTATTTTGTTCTGAATTTTATTTTTGGTTTCTGCAGTCACTAAGCAAAGAAGTATCTCATCAATGTCTGTGTTCCCACGCTGTTCCCATGAAAATCTCACTTAGGCTTGCAGACAGATGCACTGCAGATCCTTAGAGTACTGAGTGAGTCCAATTCTGTGAAGTGCTGGGCATTTTCTCTATTTCCTCAGGATCATGACTTACTAGCACAGTTTCTTCCCAAACTGTTCCAACTTTCCCCAACTTTGTGTGGCATATTAAAAAAATGTAGTTCACAGTTTCTAAGCTTTCAAAACTTTCCAGAGGGAAACAGCACACAAGAGTTCAAGTACACTTTTGGCTTTTGTACCAATACCAGTTCCCTGAGGAATGTTTGAATTATTCTGTATTTTAGTTGAGGCACAAGTATGAAACATTTTCTGCAAAAAACCTCTTGACTGAATCTTATGTTCACACTCAACTCTTCTAGAATGAATTTTTCACAAGCATTTAAAAATATTCCTGACCGTTAACAATGGTGCAAAAAACTGTAGAGCCACAAATCCCATTTCATCACATGAAAAGAGTAGGTGCTCTTTTGAAAGCAGATAGTCTGCTGACTGGCAGAGTAGATTTATGTGAAAATAGCTGTACTTCATATGAAAAAGATTTTGTGAAAAGAATTATATGAATAAAATAAATATGAAATTTTGTATCCACCCACATTAATCCCTAGTTTTATAAGTAAATTTAAATTACAGGGTAGTCACAGGAAGAGTAGATGTCTCTTTTTAAAAAACTATTTCTTTTTGGTGTCTTGGCAGCAAAGTAAGCAGAAATATGGCTTAGTGAAAACAAAACACCCAACTAACAAACAAAACAACAACACTCTACCAAACCTTCTACCAGTGCCTGTTTTTCATTGGAAAGAATAGGAGAATGCAGTACCCTTGACCACCCATGTACTGCAGACCTTCAAACTCTCTTTGTAGGCTGAACTCAGTGAGGAAGGAATGGTCTGTGTATGCAGCAAGTTGCTCAAGACTCAAGACAGAAGTATAGAATTAAAATTTTATTTATATTTGCCTGTGTTAGGAACAAATGTGGTGATAGCAGTGGAGGGTACTCATCACCTTGAAGTTACTGAAATAAAAAAGACTCTTCAGTAGTTAGTACCAAAGAGAGTGAGAGAAAAAGAAATAAGCTAACCTATAGATAAATTAGATCAAGATTTCTCAGTCTGCCTTTTTAATGCTCATTTCTCCATTCTTTTGTACTTCTAGTCTAGTTAAAATTTGGACCATTCTGATCACTTTTCATAGGTAAATCCTACTCCCTAACACCTGGGCTTAAAATGATTTAGAAACAGAAAGAGACAGACATGAGGAACTAACAGGCTAGGGCCTATTTAGAGCAGCTGAATGTATTCTAACCTGAGAGACTTAATGAATGCTGAAAGAGATGGATGATGTGATTGCAGGGCCACTAACATCAGTGGAAAATGACAACAGCTGTGGGGTGTCCCTGATGTCTGGGAAAGACTTACACCTATACTCAAAGAAAGCAAAGAGGCAATGATCTCTAAGCTTGTAAGCTCATCTCAGTCTAAAGAAAGATCATGGAACAGACTTTGGAATCCATTACCAAAGACCTGAGTGACAGGAAAGCAATCAGGAGAAATCAACATCATTTTACTAAGAGCAAATCATCCTTGACCAACCTGATTTGCCTTTCAAGATGCAATCACTGGCTACGTGGACAAGAAGGAAACAGAGAATATAATATATCTTAAGTTTTGTAAGACTTTCTACACCATCTCCCAGAGCAGTCTCATTTGGAAGCTGGGAAAGTATAAGCTGGAAGAGCAGACAGTGAGGTGGGTTGAAAACTAGCTGGACTGACATCACTCAAAACTGGCAACCACTAAAACTGACATCTTCAGCTAAGGTATCTAATTCAAAACCAGCTTATCTCTTAGAGTTTTTAGAATGAGACAGAACTAATTTGTTCTGAGTTCCTAATGGAATCTGGATGCATCTTGTAGATGCAGGACAAAATGGCTGAGAAGATAAAGCCAAACATTGCTGAACACAGAAAAGGAGCTCTGTGCTCAGTCTGAGGAAGAGATGAAATTCTGTGAAATTAGTGAGATTTCAGGGAGTTCCTAAAATAACAAAGGATTGGGAACTTTTGGAAGCTGAAATAGCTCCTGCTGTGCGTACTGAAGCTACAAAGTGTAAGCTTTTTTTGTGAAGGCATCAAAGAGATGCATAAATTCAAACTTGAAATCCAAGCAGGAAAAATATGTTGGCTCAAAGTATACCCTTACAGTTGCTGCAGATGTGACAAATTGTCCTGAAGTACTTTCCACAGACATCAAGAAAACAAATAATGGAATAGTGGCAGCAGAAAGAGATGGTGTTGCCATAAGTAGTAATAAGAAATTTCCATGGGTTTCCAAGTGGTCTGAGCAAACTCAATTTATGTTTGTGAGAGTGTGACAGTATTTTGAGGTGTACGTAACTTCAAAGCTACATTGAACAGGACTAAATAATCCAAACTTTTGGCTTAAACAACACCACACAAAATACTATATATTTCAGCATCCATTCTTCTGATTGGTACGTGTATTATGAAACCTGAAAATTCCTAACTCAGTGCAGTCCTGAAATACTGGCACTAGAAGCATCCATTTATCTAGTTCTAGAGAAAACCAAACAAATATACTGCAGCAAACTTCCTGATTTTTTTTTCTCCTATACTGAAAACTCCACAAAAAAAGTTAGCAGGAAAATGAGACTAAGGAAAATAGGTCACAAAAGATAGCTTTACTAATTCATTATTGTAAGGTGCACTTCAGGGTAACCTGTATCTTCAAGAACTCTGTTCTCTCATTTGAAGCTATATAAAAGCTGCTGCAGCTACAGATTTCTGGCTTCTATGGAAAATCAAAACATTCTGACAGCATGATAGCAGTTAGATTCTGTTCAGACCATCACTAATTAAAAAGTACTAAAAGTACTGAAAATTATTGCTTGCTCTTATTCCTAATTCTTTTGCAAGTTAATATACTCAAGTATTCTAAAATTTAAAGGTTTTCAATAATGTAGTTATATTTTCTTCTATTTTGCTTGTTTGTTTGTTTTTATTTGTTTCTTTGCTTGTTTTAAGACAGGTCAATTTTCCATCTGAGTATTTTCAGTTTTATGAGCCTGGATGCAATATCAGAGAAATTGAATAAAACAAAGTAGAACAGAGCACCTAGTCTGGCTTCTATGTTGCATAGGCAATTATCCACCATTCAGTTCAAATAAGTAGTCTCCAGGAGACTGTGTTCAGGCAAGATTCAGGTTGCAGGTCATAAATGTTTGGCAGTAAATAATTTAGTAAATTAACTTAAGTAAGCCAGATAGGGGAAAAAAAAAAGAATATTTTATGTAGGACATTATGACGAAGGGAAAGAAAAATAAATCAGTATTTCTAACAGCTGTGTCTGGAGAGTCCTCTTGAAGATTGGTTTAGTAATGAGACTAGATGCGAAAGAGAAGAGAGTCTTCATAACATCACTGGTCTTCTCTGGTCTATATCTTATTTCTATTTCTGACAAATGCTTTAGAGGAAAATACAGCCAGTCTTTTGTCCTTTGAAAACCCTTAACTGCCCAGAGATAATCATTCTGTTCTGATGCCTAGAGGTGAAGAAATAAAGTATGAGCTTTTATCTTAGTTCTTATTTTGCTGAAAAACTAAAGCAAGAAAGTTGCAGACATATTGATTCATGAACAAATCTCGATCTTTATACAGTCTAGGAAAAAAATTACTGTGAATGGGACCTATTGGAACAAGAGAAACTTCTGAAATATCGCACCTTTCTAAAGACAAGTGGGAAGGATGGATCCAATCATGTTTCCTAGGCAGTAACCTAATTCGTTTTAAAGACTTTAGATGCTTTCAATATGTAACCTTCTCTAGTAAACAGTATAACAATTAATCGTCCAATCGTCCTTCTGCCATGAAAATGAGTGTTACCGCAAGGTTGAGCTTTTAATTGCAACCTGTAGCAAATGAATCAAT
>JAWWLV010000144.1:45103087-45122669 GCA_035041135.1 Platyrinchus mystaceus | reverse complement strand
AATCGTCCTTCTGCCATGAAAATGAGTGTTACCGCAAGGTTGAGCTTTTAATTGCAACCTGTAGCAAATGAATCAATCTTCTTACGCCTTTGCTGGCAAGACTTTAAAGCCATTCACTCAGATATCTTTTCCACATTCCTACATAGAGTTATCAAAGCACTCACTATTCTTTGGGCTGATTTCTAAGTGCTTAGAAATGAATGCTTAGAATGACAGATATGATATGCTATAAAAGTGTTCTGAAGTGACAAAATTGACCTCAGTTCCACCTGGGAGTATTTACTTAATTTGAATTACCCATGGATAAATGAACTTTTCCAGGAGTAATCACTGAGCATTATCCCATGTAAAGCCCTGAACACTGTTACAGTTCTACCACGGTGATTTTGTTGATTAAACTTAAGAGAAATCAATGGAAAGCCTTCCTTAACTTTGGCAAACACTGAATCAAGTCCTAGGTCACTAAAGACTATCTTTTTCCCTGATCTTTTCTGATGTCAAATGTTAAAGAATTGATGTTTCTTTAGTCAATTCAATCTCACTTTCATCAGATGTTTTACTTGCCCTGTCAGTTTTACAAGCTGCTACTGAAATAAAGTTTGAGAACCAACTTTGGTGCCTGGGAACCAACTGAATGTACCCTTTCAAAGAAGGATCATCACATGCCTGTGCCATGTTGTATCTCATGGGGTAAAGAAGTGATCTGCTGAGTTGCCTCACGCTCAGAAAGCCTTCTATCACCTAAGTCACGAATCCAATGACAAGATAAAGTCCATCTCCTACTGCCAGCTACATAAAGGAGTCATAAAACAATTAATTAGCCTTTGTGGCACTTAGAGAAGCCATGGTAAAAGGACTCTTGAACCTCTGTTTAAAATGCCTACTAACATAACGCAGCTTATGATACCAAATTATTTGTTATTTGACTTAGTACAGTAATACTTTTGGGCCCCTCACTACAAGAAATAGTGTGGCCAGCAGGAGTGATTGTGCCTCTACAGTCAGCATTGGTGAGGCCACATCTCAAGTGCTGTGTCCAGTTCTGGGCCCCTCACTTCAAGAAAGACATTAAGATGCTGGAACATGGCAGAGAAGGGCAACAAAGATGGTGAAGGATCTGGAGGATAAATCATGTGAGGAGTGGCTTAGGGAGCTGCAAGTGTTTAGCCTGGAGAAAAGGAGGCGCAGGGGGGGCATTTTTGCTCTCTACAACTACCTGAAAGGAGGCTGTTGCAAGGTGGGGGTTGGCCTCTTCCTCCAAGCAGTGGGACAAGAGGAAACAGTCTCAAGTTGCACCAGCAAAGGTTTAGATTGTATATTAGGAAAAAATTTCCAAAACTGAAAGTGTTGTCAAGCACTGGAACAGGATGCTCAGGGAAATGGTAGAGTCATTGTTCCTAGAGGTGTTCAAAAAGCATGTTGATGTGGTGCTTAGGGACAAGGTTTAGTGGTGGAACTGACAGTTTTAGGTTAATGCTTGGATCTTAGGGGTGTTTTCCAACCTTATTGATTACATGATTCTGCTTAAAAATAATTTTCTCAAAGTAATTTAGGACTCTATTACATGGAATTGTTTTGTATGTGTTATACAAACTTTTTGATGAACAACTTACCTATTACCTATAAATGGAACTACCAAAGTCTTTTAAAATTACTTTAGTCCAAAATAAAGTAGGCAGTGGAGTAGGAATCCTACAATGAAATGTCTCTGTCTTTTAGATGAATTCAGCCTATAGGTGAGGAACACAGCTCTCTAGCACAGTGGGATCAGTACAGTTTTAATGAACTGATTGGGCCAAGACTTGAGAGAGTCACAGGCAGAACTGGTATAGTTTTCCTCATGTACTAATAGAAGGACAGCTGCACTATTTGGGAAAGTCTTGTTTAGCTGAGGGAGAGTCAATTCCAGTGTCCAGAAACTGGCAGAGTGGATCTGTTTGATGAAGAGGTGAAAATGAAATGCTTGGTAAACTTCAGAGCTCACAGTGCTGAACTTTATAGCTGACCTGCACTGATTCTTGCAACAGTGGGAAATTCATACATGCACATACATAGCCCATGAGACAAAAATATAATAACAACATAATTACTAGTTTGATTATAGTTACTAAAACTTCAGTGAAAACAGTAAGGAGAGATTTAATAGCTTCTACAGCTTCTGTGGGAACTTCAGATGACTACACAGAATTCAACAGGAATTAGGAAAGAATTTCCCATGCATTTGATGGAACAAGTTGTATATTCCATGTGGATTCACACAGGAAGATGATTTACTTATTGGAAGAACTGAGTCAGTTTCTCATTTTGGAAGGTGATATTGATGGTGTTTTTTGGGCAAAATTTGCTAATAATGCTGTCAGATCACAAGTCAGCAGGAAATGAAAACTTATGCCTCTTTTTTCAAGTAAATAATAGAGATTATCTGCTAGTAGATGACAATGATGTGTGGTTTCTGAAGCAGATAAATGTATAATTTATCCACATGGATTAACGATAAAAATCTACTCTTTTAAAAGCTAGGAGAAAGAGGTTTTTTTAAAAAACTCAAACTAGACAAAATTATGTGATGACTTTTTTTTTAGTATAAATTCTTTAGTCCATTCTGTATCAATAAAAATAGTCTTGCATGTAAACTTTCTACTTAATTCTTCATACAGATTTTCCTATCACAGTTACATATTGCATATGCTCCTCTAATCACACTTTTATATATCACTTATTTATGTATAGTTTATTTATGCCATTTTCATAATGTTAAATATAAATAATTAATTGTATTTTCTGTCTGAAAATATTTTGATCTTCATTTGTAGAGACAGTCAACACCCACAATTTCAAATGAAAATTATCAGGCATCATCTTCATATTTTTCCTAACAGTCCAAATCAGTATCTTCATTGCTATTTTTTCAATCCCTGTTTCCTGTCTTAATTCTGACAAAGATTGCGACCATGCTGATTTGTTTCTTTCTCACAGTATGTCTTCTTTCCTGGATCACAAACATACTCACAGGTGCCTTGTCCACTGCCTTATTCATGTCTTCTTCTACTGGTATAGAATTTTCATACCCAGTTTAGCAAGTACAGTCAATCATGACATTCAACTATTTTTTCCTCAAAGACTATTAATGTCCCTTCCCATGTCAAATGTTGCCCCTAGCCCATTGGTATTTGAAGACAAGATAGTGAGAAAATATTTTAAAAATGTCTTACTCATTAATCTGTGATTTTTTTTTTGCCTGTCTCCTAGTGTGAACTGTCTTATCTTGGTCTTTAGAGTGAAAACTCCTTGGAGTCTTACTGAAATTAAATAGCATACTTGCAGCAATTCAAAAAATAATAGTGATATTGGTAGCCTGCTAGAATTTTTGCTTTAGTTCTCATCAAGATCAGACATGCTTACACTTCACAAACCTATTTTAAGTGGTGACAACATTATTTGTATTACTGAAGCACTCAAAAGCCACAGACTTGGACCACAACCTCATTGTGCAAGATCCTGTATAAACAGGGCAGAAGAATTACCCATACACCAGAAGGAATGTAACTAGTATAAAACAAGAATCCTCATGCAGACTGATGTGGGAGTAGAAGGAAAATGGTAATTTGTGTCATATAAATAATGTTTTAAGTAGTCTGGGAACATGGGAATCTTGACTGATATCAAACTTTTTCAGATACCTCAGCAAAAGAGTACAGTACAGAAAGCACTTGGAACAGTTAATGAAATAGCTTTATTCATGTATGTGGGGAAGGTCCTTATGAGGAAAAGCAGGAAGGATTCCAGTATCCTGTCTCAGCTTTTCCCATAATTTTGAATGCTACACTATAAGTACTTTTCTGAAGCATAATCCTAAACAATAGAACGTAGAATATTTTTTATCTAGAATATCGTCTTTTTTTCTTAATGAACTATTTCATCTTTTTATTTGTAGTGAAACATGAACTGTTGTTATCCTTTCCTTTTCTCACTTCCAGTTTTCTCTCAAAGAGGATCACCCAGTTCTGAAGATTCCCAAACACTCAGCACCTGCAGCACACAGCTGCTCTAGGGGTCAATATGCCCTTATGCCTCTGCTCTCTTTTGCTGCTTTCCTACTCAAAAGGATTATGAGAAATACTGACAATTCTGGAGCTTTTGAAGACAGTGGAAGTATTTTCAAAAATTTTTAATGCAATTAATGTGCTTGATGAACTATACTCAAATGTCTTTATCTTTTACGAATGAGATATTTTCTGAAGTTCTATCACTGTCATAAAGATTATTTTTGTAAATATTTGTGAACTGTCCAAATGTGTGCTAGAGCTCGTAAAAATATGCATTAAAGATTTTATTTTACTATGAATGGCATCATTGCTAAATTAATTAATATTCATTAGCAGCTACTACTCCGTATCTTGTCACAGACCATGAGACTGAAGCATGTTTTTTGTCAGTGCATGCTTACATGCTGAATTTGTTGAAAGATTAGAGTGTGAAATGCCAGTTGTTTCTCTACAATCTTTTACACGATTACTGCACAGCAGTGTAGCATACTCACTGCAATGCAGTTATTGAAGGTAAGACTAATAGTCAAAGGAGACTTAACAGGAAGAGGGCATTCCTCAATAATGTTATCTCTATGATTTAAAAAAAATTATTTACAACTTAAATTTTGTAAGTATGTGCTTACACTAATATCAATCAATGACAAAACACAGTCCTGAAAGCATACAAGGTATGCTAACTGGAAGCAATCTCTTGCCTGTGTTGTGATTAACTCCACCTACACCATTTGCAAGAGATTAAGGAAGTTTAGAATAAGAAAACACATGAGTTACAGAAGGATGGTAATCCAAAAAAGCATTCTGACAGGCAGACACACATGAAAAGCTGCCTTGGAATTCCTGTATCCCAGCTTTAACTCCACCCTACCAGTAGCCTGGACAGGAGCAGCAGGAGATCTGACCGGACTCACGTTCTTTAAGGCCCTGTAGCAGAACCACTGATGACCCCGAGTGATTAAGGGTCAACCAACTTCAGCCTGAAGCAACTGTTCTATGAACTTTGGCACATTCTGAGTTGGCTCCTGCTGGTTTGTTGCCTTTGGCACTTATCTTGCAGTTTAGCAAGGATTGTGAAATTCTGAATAAAGTTACAAGACAGATCGGTTCTGTCTCAGTGACTTAAGGTCTTGCTCTTCAAATGTTCTTGGTCTTCAAAATTCCTTTGGTAAATAATCTCATCTATCAGCTCAACATTTTCCAATAGGTGTGTCAAAGGACTCATCAGAAAAAAAGAAAAAAGGGAAAATTTGTATAAATATATATATAAAAAAGGTATAAATATCATGTGGGGCATGGAAATATTATCAGACAGTCTCTGTGTTAACACTTTAGAAAAACTACCTGCATTCTGTGTGCAGAAACTTCAGTGTGTAATTGAAAAAACTAAGCTTTGAATCTAGTACTGTGTGTTGTTTTCAGATGGATGAAGGGAACAACTATTTCAGAAAAGTGCAAATATCTTTGGAACATGAAAAGACAAAGAGGAAAAGGAGAATCCTTTGATACCCAAATGTCCAAGTTGCTTACAAAAGCAAACTTTTAATATAAAGTCAACTAGACTTCTGAAAATTTTTTATGCTTTCAGGGTAGAACTCTGGGAGAAAATGTAAGTTCTTCCTACTTAAAAGTGCAAGGAGGAGAACATATAACTCCCTGGAGTCCTTTTTTTCTTAACAGTGTTTTTTCTGCCATTTCTGCCAGTGCTGTAATGGAATAGTTAATGAAATAAAGACCTTCAGTGATAGGTAATCATCAGTAGATATGTAAATATAAAAGGGTGCAGAAGTAATAAAATATTAAGTTTTCCTATATTTCTTGCAAATGAGCTACTTATTTCAAATGAGAAAAGCTATTTAATGAGACCTGTGACATCTTTCAGCATACTTTAAGATGTAAACTTAACCAGATTCAGCTAAATAGACCTAGTGCTTCTTCCTTGATCTTTACCTGAAAGAAGGTGGTTCCTACTTGTACGTGTTTTAACACCCAGTCTTTCTTTCTTCTCTCCCTACCCTTCTTCTGAGCAAGCAGGACCAAGAAATAAAATAATCATATGAAGAATTCTGTTCTCCCTTCTTCCTGCTTCCTCAGCTGTGGTAATTGCTGGAGTATTCCTCATTCTAGCAAGGAGCTTTGGAAGAGCACTCAGGTTAAGGTTTCAGTATATACAGTCAGATTACTGAATACACAAGCAAGACATTACCAAGACATTTTCAAAAGTAATTCAGAATCTATATGCTCTGATTTCCCCTTATAATTACTGTATTTCCAAGAAATTATTCACAGGATATGTTAAACAATGAGAGAAACCTGTCAAAGATTATTTTTTTCCTTTCCTAAGAATATAGAAGTCTCAAAACACCCCAAAATCCCTATGCATGTTGCAACATTACTCAACATTGGCAACAGCAAAACTAGATCTTTCTTGAACTGCTTTTGTATTGGCAAAGCAACAAAAGAGAAATGAGAAAAGTTGCATGTTACTGTATGACAAAGTTCCACAATGAGCCAACACGGTTCAGTTTTAATGTTTTGGAAGCTGGATATGAAATTGACTCTATTACTTTCTGTCATGTTTTTTGCTATTTGCCTTCAGCCTATCACCCCACGGATTCTACAATCAGATACTGAATTGCTGAACTTTTTGTCATTCAGCATATCAACCATGTGAGTGTATGGGGAAAATAAACTCATTGCTCCTGTTTAGCAGAAAGGTCTATACCTAATTTCACTTATTCTAGCTAAACCTGTCAATAGCAGCAAATGCAGAATTTTAAATATTGTAATCTGAAAATTCTGTCAGGCTTCCAAGGGTACCTGTCTTGGTCAATCGTTTGAGGTGTTTTGAAACTCACCACATTTCAAAGAAACAGTGTATTTAATTCCACATAATTTTGCATTTACTCATTGATACTTGTAAACTGTGTTGCACACTCCTAGCGCTACAGCATCCCAATATAAAATACGCTGGACTGAGAATGACAGCTTTGTAAAGTAAGTGCCAGCATTCTCCAGGATCACAGATTATTGAGAGATTAATTCCATCAACTACTCCTCTCCCTACTCTGAATGAAACCCTACTTTGTTTTCACATTGCAGTCTTCAGACTCAATGGCCTATAATTTCTCACCAGCTGCCTCTCATGTGCAGTTTTTGTGTCACCTATCAGACTACTTGGGATAATAAACTTCTCTGTCTAGTGCCATTCACATACAGATAGCGTTGTCTTCTCAGAGTGGGAACCCAAAACTTCAGAATGATTTTTGGAGAACCAAAAGATCTCCTAGCTTTTCAACTCAAACAGCACCCTTCTTGCCTTTCTGTATTCTGTATGGCAATACTTTACTATTAATTTCTATGTAATCCATCTGTATTATTTAAAATACTATAATCATGTTTCACTATTTATTGGGTTGTAGGGTACAGGGGATATCTGAAGTACCATTTTAGGTTGCTTGGATTTTACTTCTTTTTTAAAATAGGGACAGTCCAAAAATACCATGAAGATGGTTTGGTAAAAGAAGGTAAATAGAAAAAGAATTTCAGAGCCCAAGCTATGTTTTAGGGAATAAAAACAGGTAAAAATTTTGCTAATCTCTACATAACACAGAAAGTTTCTTCAGTTAGTTTGAAGAAAATAAAAAGTGGCAACACACTGGAATGTACAATTTCTATTTATAGAAAGCCCAACAAACTAGAAGCCTGTGCCATTCAATTAACAATTTACAACACCTTCATTGTATAGTGCAGTGCAGAGAGTGGAAGGCTGTTTCATTTCTGTATTTCCAGACGCGTGTCATTTCCAACCCCATATTTAATAGTGTGTAACTGCCTGAAGGGGAGAGATCAGAATGTGTGGCATGTCTCACTGAGAGGAATTTTGTGCATTAAAAAACCCCAAACCATGCTCTTTCAACTATTAAACAGAGAACTAATCAGATCCCTTGCTTCCACCCTGGCTTTGAAGTAAAAAAAAAAAAAGAAAAAAAGTCAAAAAAAAAGGAAAGACAGGAAAAGGGAAAAAAGAGAGAAAGTAAGCAGTAAGAGATGGAAGAGTGAGAGACAGTAAGATGGAAAGTGCAAGAAATGGGGAGAAGCAGAGCACAGGAAGAAAAAAATTCCTTACAAGAGAGGTATATATAAAGGAGAAAAAGAAATGGTTTTCCATGATGTCACTCACAGCATGTCTGTGTCTGGAAAAGCACTTGAAAAGGCAGACATGGATTTATTCCATTCCAGTAATGCAAACTATTCATGCCACGTTTTCAAACCATATTCCAGAAGTAAAGAATACCATGTACAAGGCATAAAAGAAGATAATTATTTATTCACTACCAACAAGCTAATTTGACCAAGCTGATAATCTAGGAATTGCCATTTCCTCTTTAACATTTAGAATCCATTTTTTTTCCAATTTCCTCCTACTTTGCAATCTGTTTCCCCTCCTCCCCATTTCTTGCTTTTTTGTTCTTTTATCTCTCACCCCCTTAAAGAAGCTGATGTAAGGTTTTTTCCTTCCTTTTTTATGTGCATGCTTCTACTTTCCTGTGCTCTCCATCTACTGGCAGAAAGATTAAACTGTTGTCACTGCTTTTCTAACTCAAACTCTGTCTCCGTCCCCTTGTTCTGTGCTGCTTTATTTGTCTTGGATGCAAGCCTGAAATTCTTTCTTAGATAAAACACAGGAAATTCTCACCAAAAGGATTATTTACATACTACATTGTTTCTTTCCCTTTTAATACAGCTTTTCTTTCCTGAGGTTTTGCATATTCTCTCTTTAGCTAAATGACCATTATTCCCCACCCCCCAAATCACAGTTAAAATAACCACAACTGAAAGCAGAGACATGAATTAGGGAGCCTGATTTCAATACCAGCAAGACTGACAGCTTAAACAATTATTAGTGATGTACTTGTCCCCCAAAGGAACTGGTTTTCAATCCATGGCCTAGAAAACATTGAATACCTATATTTGCTCTAAGTACCAATATTCTACCTTGTTCAAGTCACAGGTAGACATATTGTCCAGTGTTATATTAGAAGAAGAGAAGAAATTCAAATGCTTATAGAAATAGACAAAGCTGTGGCTGTACAATCATTCCAGTGATCTCACTGTGACTGATGTGGTGAAAGACAGCCATGAACTATGGGGAAGAGAAAGTGTAGTTTGGAGCAGGGTTGGTACAATTTGGTGTTAGTAACTAGTGACTTTAATGCAAGATACAAAGCCAGAATAAAACCCAAAAGGTGGAAAATTCAAAGAAAATAGAAGAAAAAGAGGAGAAAACAAAAAAAAAGAGAGAGAGAGAAAGAGAAAACAGAAAAAAGAAACAAAAAATGAAAAAGGGGAAAAAAAGAAAAAGAAACACAAAATAGAAGAAACAGGAAAAAGACCACTTTAATGATTCAGGAGCGTAGCTAAGTTAAAGTAAATAATAATTTTAAGATAATGCTGATCTTTCCTGTTTTTATATAAACAGTTCTGCCAAAAGGGATTAAAATTTCATAACATCTCAACATGGGCCAAAGTTCCATCAAGCACCAAACTTTTGGATATGAATATTAGAAGATTAGTTGAAAACAGTTTTGCAGTAATACTACTTTATAATAAATAGAAAATTCCCATCTAGTTGGGACAACTTTTTTAATATCAGTTTAAATGGTCACTAATAGTTATTATCATTATCGGAGACTAGCATGGCAGACACTCAAAGCAGGAGATTTCTGAATAATTTTTTGGCAGCTCATATGTGATTGCTGTACCTGCAATCACTGTGCATCTCACCTGTTTTTTATGACAGTACTACATGGGGTGGTTGGATAATTTGAATCTCCTCCCTGAATCACGCAAAGGAGGAGACAGAAGGCAACTGCAACCCTAGGCCAGCATTACCTTTCAAATGGACTGAAATAACACTATTTTTTCCATCTTCAAAACACTGATCTTTCCAGCCTCCTGAATTGCTGAGGGGTAAGAAAAGTGTCTTGTGGGTATCAGTCACAAGATGATTTTCAATATCAGCTATTTGGTTTGACTACTTTTCTACCAGTGATCTAATTCCTAAGGAGATGTAATAAGCACTCAAAAAATCTGATAGAGATACAATATATTTCTTCATAGAGCTATCCAAAACTAAAACTGAAGATGTCCTTGGCAAATTACACATTAACCAACGATTCAGCATCTAACAACAGTTTGTCCTAGCTGAAACTCTTGTGCAACACTGCTGGACTGAGTAAAGCTGCAGGCTTTTGTCACCTAGTGGTCTGCTGGCAAAAAGTTCAAGTTTGTTTCATAGCTTTAAGGCCCCTTATCCCCAGTTTCCATACAATCTGCATGCTAGCTTTCTACGGCAAGTCTCCAAGCACCTCTCTTCCTTTCCATTCTGTCATACTGTTCAGCAAGTCCCTTTCTGAAATTCTCTTTCAAATGATTTTGATGGTATCTTGAGTTATTACTGAACAGGATGGAAACAGTCACAAGTGTATGAATAGTTCTATTTCTGTGTGTTTATTACAGGCTTTCACACAGGACATTTTCTGCTCATTTAAACACAGTAAGATGATCTTCAACACTGTTTTAAGCAATTACAAGTAAATACATTAAAAGTCCTTATGCTAGTCTTCTGCATGTGGTGAAATTTATGCCCCAACATATCTTCCACTTAAGTATTTCCTTTCAGAAAGACAGAATTCTAAAAATGGTGAGATGTACAGATGTAATAACTGATGCAATATATCTCAGTACAATTTTAACAGCAAAGTTCAGATTCCTTCTTTTCATCAGAATTTCCCAGTAATGTTTGGCATTTATCACTTGCTGTGAAAGGCTCTATCAGGCATGAAACAGAGAAGGCATGAGTTACCAGGACAACTTATGCTGAGATAAAACTCTATGCAAGAGAAACAGCTTACATGCATAAGAGAATAGCCCATGTAAGGGCTTCCATGTCCAGCTGTCAATCGTTCTGAGCATGTCTATGGTTGTATTGAATCAATCTAGACCATTTGCCTCTCCCCAGACCTGCAGAAGATTAGAGGATGTGTATAAAAACAGAAATCCCAATGACAAGCTGTGATTCTTGAGTCAAATGCAACTCCTGCATAGGACTTCGCAGCATGACTGACAGTAAGACTGTGATGATAATGTGCAGAAGTTTACATCTGCTATTTTGATGGGTTATAAACTTTATCCTAGAAAAATGTCTAAGCACATTTTAAGACCAATTTACTTTTAGTTTCCAAAATATCAGGAAGTTTCACAGACTTAACCTATCACCATCTCCTGCAGTGATCACTTTTGCAAACGTTGACTGATATCAAAGCTAATGCAATTCCACTCAGATGTATACATCTCTGCATTGTAGCCATTTAAACATAAAAAAAAAATCTGTTAATAAAATTTTTCAGCACTTAGTGGACTTTGTTCTTCTTCAAGCAAATAAATTTCTTAAAGCCATTGACATAAGAATAAGTTTAGATATTTAGCAGCAATTTTCCACTCACAGGCTTATAACTAAAAAGGATTTAACATTTTTTCCCATCTTTGCACATGCATGCAACAAGAATCCCATAGTCCAGTTCAGAATTGGAGTTCTTCAATGCAGAAATGCACTATGTAGATTACATACTGACAGGGAAAATTTGCAAAGTATTTAAAAAAACACAACAAACCACAATGATATAAATGTCAGATAGGCTTTTCTTGGCAGGTGCTGAAAAAGAGTTAAAATTTCATACTGACATACAGTTAAACATATTTAAGTAACTTCAAGAAAGAAAGGAGAAACTTGGTAAGGATTCAATTCAATCCATATGGAAGAGCACAGAAGACAGACTTAAACTAAACTTATCAGGCAATAAAATTGGAGAACAAATGGGAACATTTCACATAGTGTCTGACGTTCAGAACATATTGCTATGGAAAGCAAAGCCTAGCAAACTCTCAAAATTCAGACTTGACCAGCTTCATATCAGTGTTGTTTAAATAATAAAAAAAATGCTGATATCCTGACATTCTATAAGACCTACCATGGCTAGAGAAACCGAGCCTTCTCTTATTAATTTCACATGAGGAAAAGATTTCCCTATGAAGAACAACATTTTTAATAAGCTTTATTTTTTTTAAAGTGTAAATACACATAATTTTACACTCAGTGCAATTTTGCTATCTTCCTTCCCAAGTTAATATCTAATATAGTAGGCTGAATCCCTGTCCTCAACACTAGTCTGCAAAATCAGCCTACGTTTGATAAAACAAAGTATTCAACGTAGTTTTATCAACAAGCCCATCTGAAATTTGCTATGTTTTGAAAGTTCTTTAGGCTCTTCATCTTTAACAAAGGGAATATCAATGTCCACCTACTGTTTCCATCACCATAATATTTAAGGTAACCCTTTAAACTAATGGCTACAAATAGCTTTTAGAAGTCATTTACTTATAATTTTCACCTGGAAGATTCCAATAAATGAGACAGTACATGAATATCCACAAACCACTGAAAGGAAACAAGGCTGCCAGGAGACTTATCTGGCAGTAAGTATCATGAGAAGCATCTATTTGCTTGCAAGGGGTGCAAATAACTAAACAGGTTATTTTATCCATGCACAGTAGATAAAATAACTTTTTTTCCTACTTGCAAATTGATGTCTGCATATTTCTTTCCTTTTCCAATATAAACATTGCTTTAGGAACTACTTCTAAATCAATACATGACTTGGAAATTTTCACTTACAATTTTTTTCCTCAGTCAAAGCATTTGGTTATCAAAGTTAAAATGTGTAATTTCTAAATATCAACTGAAAAATAGACAACCAACTAATAAAAACTTATTTATTTATGCATGGCAATCTTTTTATTAGATATTCTATAAATCAGTCAACCCAAGTCAGTAATATGTTGCATACATCTTCATTAATATCAGTTTTCAAATAGCAAGGACTAAACTATGTTATTCAGAATAAGGAACTATGATCACAAATGCTTTTGCAATACTTAACTAATATTATTTATTCATTTGACATCAAAAGGTATAATCATCATTAGAAACAGCAGCAAATTCACCTAAAAGTAATATTTAAACTTCACAATTTTTCCTAAAAGTTTACACTAATTTCTAGCTTGTTCCTAGAACAAGCTTAAGCTATTCCCTAGATAATCCGGGGATGCCTAGCAGTAAATCAGAAGGAGAATCATAAATTGGTGAGACAGTGTTATTTGCTATCACAGTTGTGAGTTTTGAAAGAGTTCTGAAACCCCCAAAAAATGTTCTAAGTAATTAATTCTTTATTATGCATGTGTTTTTCTAGAACACCTCTATTCATAAGCTACATAGAAAATGTCCTTTTATTTCCCCCAGATTCACAGTAATTTAGAGTATGAGCTTGAACTCTTGTATTTCACATGCCAGTTCTTATGTTAGTCTTGTGTTCCAGAGACCTTCTTCGCTGAAATTCAGCCTATCATCATTTTTGTGCAGACACTTGACATGTGTTTTAGATCAGGGTACTCAGCAGGACTGCAGTCACAATGTTACCTCAGTGGTACATTGAGACAGTCAAATAATTAACATATAGAATGATTTCTCTTGACTTTTGTAAGATGGGGCACTAGCAATTCTGTGCATTACACAGTCGTTTCAAACTATGACTCTCATTTACATGATGAACCCAAATGCAAACTTGGGCTACCCTGTTGCGAGTGTCTAGAATAGAATCAGAGTTATTTGGGTTGGAAAAGACCTCTAAGACCATTGAGTCAAACCATTAACCCACCACTGCCAAGTCCATCACTAAACCATGTCCCTAAGTGCCACATCTACACAAATATCTCCAGGGATGGTGACTCAGTCACTTCCCTGGGCAACCTGTCCCAATGCTTGACAGCCCATTTAGTGAAGAAATTTGTTATAAAATCCAGTCTAAACCATTATTTATTAATCAATGGCAAATGAATCAATTCTTTGAATATAGTCGTAATAGGCATAACAGAAGCTTCACAATGTTTGGGAAAGGTTACTTATGTTTTTCCTATTTGGTATTCTGCGTGTATTTGTTAGCCACTGGTCTTTTGGAAGGTCCCATGGCAGGGAGGTTGGAACTAGATGATCTTTAAGATCCCTTCCGACCCCAACCATTCTATGATTCTAGCTTTAGCAATAGCAAGCAGATGGCATTGGAAGGAACATTCCATGTCCTTACAGTAATTAATTCCGATCAGTAAACCTTTAAACTGAGGCACAACGCATTCATTCTGAAGTCTTGTTGATATAAACACATTTAGTCCTGTGAGAAAATGGATTTAACTGCACAGTGAGGTTCAAAGAAACTAAAATTTGAAATTGTGTAACTTTAGATGATTCACATGACTGATGTTCATATGATTTGTTCTTAGACAACTTGGAAAGCGCTCTCTCTCTGCATCTGCTTGTGATCATTTAACAACAACACAGATAATTTCCTACTATTAAGCCTTGAGTATTTAAATTTAGGATACATAGCAGGATATTGGTCCTGAGAGCAACACAATAAAATTCCTCCCATCACAGATTTCAATTGCCATTTCTCAAATATAGATATGGTATTTCTAATAAACACAATGTTCATGTGCAAGAACATAACAGATTTGATTCCAGGTGTCAGTAAATTTAATCTACAATGAATAAATGGTACTGCAAACCATGGGTTTGGAAATTGTCTTGCCCAGACCCATATGTAAAACAGGATGTTAGAGAGCCTGAACTGCAATTTCTAGATTCCCTACCACAATAACATTAATTGAAAATATAATTCTTTCTTTTTTCTTTTTTTTTTTTTTGGTTGGTTCATTTGTTTTTGTTCATGCAGAAAAGATGCAAGATGTATTCACAAATGTGAGCTCATCTTGAGCAATTCTGACCTCTTAGTCTGTTTCATTCTAGGCAGACATAATCATAACACATTTGATTAACACAGTTAAGCATGATACCTTTAAATATAAAAAGAACTTTGCTTACTTTTTCGTATTGAACTACTTGAATATTGGTAACTTCAGGTATAATTATTAGCTTATTATGAATTTTTCTTACAGAGAAGATGTTTCCTATTCTCAAACACAAGAGGCTTAAATAAAATGAAATAAAATAAAATGAGAAAAATGAAAACTACTGTGGATTTTGCAAAACAAACAGAGACTGCCTGTCAGGAAGGCTGTGCAATGTAGAGTTTTTTTCCTCCCAGTATAGTAGACTTAATGGTCTCAAAAGCTTCTCCACATGCTTCTTACAGTGGTACACATGCAGTTGTGATATTATGTTGTGTCAGTAATTATGTAGCTGGCTGGAATGGGATATGTCTTTTATGAATACCAGCATTTAATGTACAAATAAATTATTGCATGCGTGAATATAAAATTCCTAATGTGAAACTTGCATTTAAAGGGAGTCATCTAAAATCTTCCAAGCATCTTCTGTTAATGCAGAGCTGAATTTTTCCTCCATTATTGTATAATCAAATCTTATTAGGACTAAGTGAAATTTTTTTAACATTTCTGAAAGTATCCCCATCCACTACAATTTCCTTTAAAACTTCATTATCACAGCCTTTAGTCTCTTATATCTAATAAATATTCAGAATACATCTGAATAAGATGAAAACTTTGTGTAAGTGCCTGATGTCCCCTGCCCAATGCTCGTCATTTGAAAGAGCTAGACACCAGGTGGCAGCATACGGTGAAAAAAATGTACTTAACATTAGTAACAGCACAATTAGCGATGTTAATGCTGAAGAAGTAATAAAGTTTTGCTTCAATTTATAAAAAACGGTTATCCTACACAATCAGACAGATATAGTGTTGAAGACTGTGTCAGCAACTCTGCAGAAGGAAGAAAACATGAGAAAAAAAACCTATATACAAGCATGGCTGCTACAAACAAGAAGAGACAGAAATGTAAATGAACAACTTGACACCTTGGAAAAATTCAGAAGTCTTCACACTTCTTCACACCCACTTCATAAGCTATGTATTTATTTAGATTCCAAATATTTTGTTGGGATTGAACTTGTAACCAAAAATGGGCAGCCCAATACATGCATTTCCTGGGTCATGCTGTAGATGTATAAAATTGCAAACCTTTCACTGCACTATGCATTTACATTGGTAAATCAGGATTCAACATTGAGGGACAGAAAAAGTGAGGAAGAGAGACTCTTCCTGACCAAAGCAGCACTGCCAAAGGTGTCATAACTCTGGATTCAGTGGTTGCGGTTCAAATTGTAGGAGTAGATGACTCTAATTAAAAAAAAAAAAAAAAAAAAAAGAAAAAAAAAAAAGAAAAAGGCTCACCTTTAAGATTTGTGGTGCTTAAAAGATTCCACAGAACAAAAACCTCTGCCATTTCACTTGAGAAAAAGTAAATACACTTGCTGTTAACATAAGAAGATATACTTAAAACAAAATACTGATTTCTTTGAGGAACAAGCCGGAGTCAAAGAAAATTTTTGAGAAGTTCATGTAACAAACACAGCATAATCCATCTGTTTTCTTATACATGATTGACAAATATAATTTCATAGTAATTTGCTTTCTGTAGGGTGAAATGACAGGCTAATAGAATTCAAATGAGAATGTGATTGTGTGAAAAGCTACTTTCATAATTAATTGTCTTGCCGTGTTTTATAAAACAGTTACTTTTAAACATAGACATGAAAGACAATACTACTTGGTCAGATCTAGAGAAGTATTTTCTCATCTTCTATTCATAAAAGTATTCAGTTTTAAAGAAACAATATTTGAATTAATAGTAAGAGTGTTTCTCCCTGATGCTTACTAGAATAACTTCCAGTTTTGCCTGAATGAGTAAAATAAGAATTCAAGGAACACTATAATAGCAGCAAAATTTAGAAAATTGATATGAGGACTTAGATAAAAAAGTAAAATTTAACATAAAAGTATGATTCAGACATCAAAATCTATCACCTTTCAAATTGCTGACCCATTGGGAAAAATTTGTCAGGACAAATTCACTAACACAGTCTGCATGTGTTTGCATATCTCATAGTTCTTTCAATTTACTGTAAAGCATAATGCAGTAGGAAATGTATGCAGTTCAAACCCTTGAAATAATTCTAATAATTCTTTTTTATGAATATTCAATTCTGAAATCAAGATTTCCTTGTACTTCTCATAAATTTTAGCTTCTTTCATAATTAAAAAGCAGTGTAGTAAAGTAGAGCTTGAATTCTGCTTCGTAATCTACAAATCTCAAAATTATTCTTCACAAAATGATTTGGCTTTCTTTAAAAAGATCAAATTTTAAAATATAATCTGAATCAAAAGCATATGTGAAAGGCTAAATTATTTTAGTACATACAAATGAAAAGTTCACAAATCTGTCATTAAGGTAATACAACTGTCCCCATACAGTAACAAGATTTGTGAAAGTGGACTCGAGCTCATCCAAGGCTTCACTGATACCAGTAACCATGCCTAAAGCCCATTCCAGTGCTCAGCCAAACTAGGTAATTTTATACTTTCAGGCGAAAGTGGTTCTTAAACCACCTTGAGAATTGAATGTATCGTAAATGAGTCATTATAGCTAATCTGAAAAACAATCTTCTCCTAGGTACCAGCTATTTTGGTGATAATAGATGCTTGATTACCTTTGCACAGTGTGATTAAGGCTAAATTGGACACTGTTGAAGCAGAAGGGACAAGACTGCCAAGAAAAGCAGCAGAAAATAATCACAGCTTTTTTTCTTCTTTCACCTGAACAGCAAATAAATAGGCTTTGCAGAGCAGATGTTCAAGGACAAAAATTTGGCTACAACTTTTAGGCCTTAGTTGCTATTGTCATTTTGCCAATCTTTTTGTATAGAGGAGGTAAAAAAAAATAGACTGTATAAAAAAGTTTTAATATATTAAAATCTTTGTCTGTTTGGGAAACTGATTAATAAAATCCCAGAACACAGAGATGTGCTAGTGATAGAAGCGTGAACATTTTTTACTCTGCAAACATAAGCAATATAAGGGTGCCAAAAACATTTCTCATTATCCCATCCTAAATTAAATGGGAAATGTGCCTGTTCACTCATGTGAATCCTTATTTCACAAGAATTGTCCATATGCGCACCTTGCCAAGCGTACAGTTTGTGGATCAAGCACTCTATTGATCACATGATGCTATTTTACCCTGACCATGAAATATAAAAGTGACATCCTAAATTTAGGGTGAAGGCTATTCTGTTGTATGCTTCTCATAAGCCCAAAAATACCAGGTACATTGGCATATCTAAGACTTTCATGTTGCACCCTGCAGAATCATAGAAAAACCTTTCTATAATGACCCAGGAGGAATCCTGTTCTTTGTCATGCCTGTATTCTGTGTGTGTGCATGCATGCATGTGTATGGTTATATATATTTGGATATATACTGTACACAGGCATTTAAACTTACAAGAATGGATTTGACTATCCATACATGACTTTTCAGGAAATGTAAATAACTTGTGTGTGAAAATACACACACAGTAAATTTTATTTAAAAAAATATCTATTATTAATTTGCAAAGAAAATTATAAGTGATGCTGAAATTTAAATACAATTATTTTTTTCACATTTCATAAAATCTGCCCATGAAAATTTTAAATCTCCTGCTTTCCATAAACCAATGAGTGAATCATGTCCACTTGGATTATCAAACCAAGTTCTGCTTATGGATATTCTAGCACGTTGTGATATTGTTTGAAATTATAAAGCTGAATATAAAGCTGAATTAACATGAGTGGACATAGCTTGTCTGTACACAGATTTCCTACTTGTGAACTATATCTTGTGTAGTTAATATCGTTTACAAGTTCTTTATCAGGGACTAGATATGAACCCCTGTCTCTCTGCCCGGCCTTATTATTCCCACTCCCCAGGTCTGCACATGATGTCGTGTTTTAGCTTTACAGTCTGATTTTGATGCGTTCAGCAGTTTGCTACAGTTTGTTTAAAAATACCACATATCGTTCCATAATATAACTAATCACCATTGTACTCCTGTTTACATACTATTAATAAATGCAACAAAAGAAGTTGTCCTTGGAGACTAAGCATCTGGAATCCGTGAAGATCAGCAGTTACAAACTCCAAAAAGGGAGTAAAATCTTTGAAACAGTCCATTACCATTTAAAAGTAGCTTATTGAGTTTTCAGTGCAGAATAAATTTATTCCTGTATCAGCTAGTCTGACAAAACAAACAAACAAGCAAAAAACCTACAACTAAGCAAACAACAACAAAAACAATACAGATAAAGAAAACCAAATCCAAAATAATAAAAAAAAACCCCCAAAACCCCAAAAACTGTGAGGACAGCCTGTCTTACAAGTAGAATACCATGCTTTTAGGATTTTCAGAGGAGATCACTACATGTCACAGAGACATCCCTGAAGTCTGTCCTGGGCAGTGTTTCAAGGACATGCCATTCAATATACCACTTTGAAAAATTCATCCTGAGTAGATCCCAATGCTAAATATGACAGGAAGAATATGTGAACTTCTTTTCTACTAATATAC
>JAWWLV010000144.1:45036842-45102987 GCA_035041135.1 Platyrinchus mystaceus | reverse complement strand
TGAAAAATTCATCCTGAGTAGATCCCAATGCTAAATATGACAGGAAGAATATGTGAACTTCTTTTCTACTAATATACACATGCAGACCAGATGAACAACACAGGCAGAGATACACAGGGCAAGAACGAAGGCTTATTTTCTACTAGCATATTGCAAGAAAACTTATGCTTTCAAATAAAGTTTCACTGTGGGTAGGGAGGCATATGAAGTTTTGAACAGTTGAAGCCACAGCACAGAGAGTACTGTGTTTTTGCTCAGTTTGTGGATCAGAAGGGTACACAATCAAAACAATCTGAAAGCCCAAAGGCAAAAGGAGTAAAAAGAATATCTGAGAGGATCTTGTTTTCCCCAATTTGTAGGAGAACTACACTCCAGCAAAAACTATCCACTTTTTTGTACTTATCCAATATACTATGACAAAAATGAAAACATGACCTTTGTCTGAACATATTTACTAAAAAGAACCTATCCCCAAATCCCCATGTAGATCATGGTGAGTTGCAGCCTGCAGAACTTTAGGAGAGAGTTGAGTTTGGAGAATATTTAACTTCATTTATAAAAAGTTTATAAAATTATGTAATAAAACAACAGTTGCAGTTACGTTCAGCATAATATATTCATCAGAGAAAAAGTCAAATAAATGCTTACTGAAGGTGAATTAACACATAATATCTAACTGAAAGGAAGTGACTCACACTTCTGCAAAGCCAGGTGCTAAGAGTTCCCTGAATGTTAGTAGAAAAATCTAAATTTAAAAGGGATGTTTAACTCCTTAACAAGTGTCTGTGTGCTTCTCAGGATATGGTAAAATAGTATATCACCTTCTAGCATAACATATGTACTTATTTGAGAATTTGTGCTTCATTGTATGTGGTGACAGAGTGCAGAGCTCTCTGTTTGCTATAGTTATGCATCAATGATAAATTACAAGGCAATTTATTTTTGTACACGTGAACAATCCTAAATGTAAATGTTTATTAGAACTTTTGTTACTGCCTCAATCAAAGGCATTAGTTAACTTGCTATTATTGCTGTGCAGTAAATGACAGTTGGCCTCTATTTTACTTTTTATAGACTTGTTCTAAACATGTATATTTATGCTAACCAAACTTTTTATTTTAATATTTTATCCCAATATTGGTTACTGTTCTGCTGTTTTGTTTTAATTTGTGAACAGATGGAGCAGGAGTTGTGCTAAGACTTTTCAGTGTAGGCAGAGCTTAGAAGAGTCTAGATTTCTGTGCTTCTTGAGGCGGTGGAAACACCAAGTGCAAGAGGGAACAGACAGTACACCAAGAGTTTCTAGGACATCCAAGCTTTTCTGCATGTGCTGATGGCTGAAGCATTATGAAGAAACATTCTTCAAAAGATGGACAAAGGGAAAAGAAAGGACCATGCTCCTCATAAATATATGTATCTAGGAATGGGTATAGAAGGCCGTATCTGAGCTCTCAGGCTCAGAAAAGAATCTGCTAGCTCAGAGTCCTCCCCCTGATCATAAGCATCTGAAACCACTTGCCAAATTTTGCCTTAAAATGACATTCTTTCTTCAGTAGGGTAATAGCTCTGCTTGCAGAACACAACAGTTTAACCTTTCAAGAGGACTAGAGCGACTGGGTTCTGACATCATAAATTAAGCCACATAATTCAACCATCTTTTTCTCTGTCTGCATCCTCTATGAGATTTAGAAAATGTTCCAAGCAATACCACTTCAGAAAAACTTACCTTCCTAAATGAAATAGCTCCTTTAATTTATTTTCTCATGTAAAAACTCAGCTTATTACAATCATCAGCTGTTAATAGTGGGGTTTTAAATGTGAAACATCTAGGAATGTTTGCCACTCAAATGGCACTTTGAGACAACCTTCATTATTATTCCTTTTTTTCTTAGTGTCACACAAATTCTGCTGTACCATCCAAGTAATGAATAGTATATTTCTTTATTTCACTTCCAAGCTGTAATCATGAGAGAAGTTAAAAAAATATAACCTTTGTACTCACCCCAGCCTTTGGTATAGCTCCAGAGCTGGCTGCTGAAGAGGGAGATGCTAGGTCAGGAGCATGAATGTTAGGAGATAAGTTTGTTTGTGACTGATTTACTGAAGCAACATCCACTCCACTTTCAGAACCAGATTCAATATCCTGTAAAAAAATGTCGCAAGTCTCTTTAGTAAATGTGAACATGAAATAAAAACCTATTTCTGTTAAATAATGGAAATATTTAGGCAAGCTCACTTAAATACATATGCTTAATTCTCTGTGTAAGAGTAATTCCCCTTACTCATTTCCATTACCTACACATTCATTTGCTGTCCTTTTCAATGTGGTGATTTGCATTAGCTGCTGTTCTGAAATTATAAATCACCTCTAACATCAAAGCTACAATTCCCATAAATGTTAGAATTCAAGGTAAGAAAAATCAGTTTGGGGCTGCAGAAGTTTGACATTTTCCTCTGATGTTCAGTATTTCCTGTGTTCTCCCACCTTCTGTCTCTGCAGCACTGCAAGCTAGTGAACATCTGTGAGCCATTACACAGCTGAAATGACATCACCATGCAGCAGTTTATACAATTCAGAGGTACAGCTCCCTAGTTTTTTTGGAATCAGCAGACACTTATTAGCCAAATACTATTTTTGGTTAAAATGCCCTTACTTTTAATGACACTGATTACATTCCTCTTTTTGAGAATAAAAAGAAGATATATGGTATGTTTTATTGTTGAGGAAGTAAAAATATAGCGCATGCTTGATTTACTGCATAGACTGAGGGCAGGGGATTATACTGCTTGCAGATAAATTGTGATACATGTCTGGCAAAGACATGGCAGTGTGTAGAACCAGCCATATACTGTCAGGATTGTTAGCTGAGGTGCAGCCTGGTCTAATACAGCTACAGAGTACAGAAAAAAAACCCCTAAACTATTAACTCCAAACAACTCTACCCAGACAAAGCCTCAGTTTCCTAATGCCAGTTTCCTAGAATAGGTGAAATATGAGGCAGAGACATCTCAGGAGTTCTACTCCTGAACTGAAAAGATACAGCACCCTTTGGTTCATTAATTCCAGTTAACTCTGTGGTCTACCAAATTAAAGCTGCCAATTAGACAGATGTCTCTAGACCATGTACACAAGTGTGTGGTTTTCTGAAAAGGGTTAGAAATTAGAGACAATGCTGCATTCTAGGTAGGACCATGTATTTGAGTCAGGTATTTCCTGCCGGTTAGTCCTCTGCAATGTGAAGCATTGGGAAATGCAGAAGCACCATGGAAAGGCCTCTGTAGCAGTCAGTTTGGCTACAGCTGCTATTAGAATTTTCTGCTTAGCAGAACTATGCTGCCACAGTACAGAATCATGCTCCCTGCCCTGTCACCCATGTTTTTACATCACATTCAAATGCTTTGTTACTGTAAAATCAATATGAGCCTGAACTCAATACATAAATGCCCTGAAAACCAGATCTTTTGATCCTCTGATACATAATAACCAAAGGTTCAAACCCCCTAGAAAATTAGTGTTTATAGACAGCATATATACCATGTTTGATGCAAACTGTCTTTCTGCATGGCTGCTTTGCTCTGATGATCATGCAGGCTTATTTATACAGATTGCCTCAACTCACTTTATTGCTGTAAGAAATTAGCCAAAATGCTGGCATAGACTGGTGAGATACAGAGAACAGATGTTAAAAGTGTATTTCAGCTTTCCTGTGTCATCAGTGCTCAAGGAGATACTGTGAGAACATTGATATCCATGGGGAACATGTGTAACCGTTAAAAGTGAAATTATGTGATGTCCTTTAAAAATGATATATTATAAAATCTTCACCTGATCAAACCCACTGAAACAGCTTTTTTCACCTATAGGCCACTCACTTAGCAATAACGAAGTCTGTCTTTAATAGGAAAAACTCCTCATTATTTTAAAGAAAATATCACTAACAAAAACAAATGACCTGAACGTTAGAGATCTTGGGGCAGTATTTCTCAGGTTTCTTGAATTGAAAAGCAGCTGCAGCACATGTGGGTGAAATTAACAGGAAGCCTGCAGAACACCTTGGGTCAGCCATTTCATGTTTTTCATAGTTACATGTGTAAACATTTTACAGAAAAAAAAAGAGAATGCATCAGTCATGCTTGTGAGCTGCCCTATCTCCTTTCAGACTATTCTCAGCAAAGAACTGTCCATTAAAGTAAATAAAAAAAAATGACATTTAAATAATTAAAGCGCATGTTTCTGGCCAGAATCTTACTTTAAGTGACAGAGCATTTTCTAAGTGTGTCTCCCACTAGCAGAAAAACAAGACCTGGAGCTCAGACTTACTTTCAGTTCTATTTAATATGTCAAATGACATACATATGTTCTGAGACTGATGTGATCCTGACTCTGTGCTGACTCTTCACTTGCAGTAAGTGATAATGAAAGAGCCAGACATTTTCTGAATCTTTTTGATCTCCCTTTGTTTCCTCTGGGACTTCTGAAGCTCTCATTTATGAAATGATGCCAAAAGAAAAGAATGGATGCCAATATTACTGCCTTCAAAATAAATATACATGCAAACAAAAACACAAGTCAAATTTTTTACAAAAGGAGCTTGGCTTCTGAAACCAAGGAGTTGATAAACGTGAGAACTGAAATTAAAAAAGTGAAGTGAAAAAGGATTCTACTCAGAATAATAAGGAAAATTGAGCAAACTGGCTTACAGGTATATGCCTTCGTTTGTATGTTGGGGTGCTGGATGGCGAAGAGCCTGCACTGAGAGCATTTTCAATATCCTGGTCAAGCTGGTCCAGTTTCATAATTAACAGCACCATTGAATCCAGTCGTGAACGATCTTGATCTTCTGCTATTTCCTATGGAACATAATTGAAACATACAATTGGTAAATCTGTTTCCTATGGATCATACTATTCATAAATCTGAAATGGCAATACTTGAAAAGAATAAGCTTAAATCATAAAAGCTCTATTTCTTAATTTGGCATGAAAGCTCACTGAAAAATAAGCAGATTTTTTTTTTTTTTCAAAATACTGTTTTGTGTAACCAGTTTACTGCGTATTGAATTACAGCTAGGAAAACATTTTATATTAATTTTTCATATCCATCCACTATGGAAAGTAAATTTTTAAAAAAGCTCAGTTTTTTAGCACAAATGCATCATTACTATCCCCTTGATACACATACTTTTAAAACAGCTACTGATTCTAAACATTTCTCATAATATTAACCCCAAGCTGGTTAATTTGATTGTACAAATACAAATGAAGAAGGGTGATATATGATGGAAATTGGAGAGATGGAACTTCAAAAAAACCATTTTGCCAGCTGAAGATAACCACAACTACTTTTCTTTGTGGAACTCATTAGTGTAACTATGTTTTGTCAATTTGTAGCAGAGATTTCTGTCTTGGTTGGAAATTCTTGATTGATATGAAATATGTTCACATAATAGTAAACAGCATCTTAGATCCTCTGAATGGAAAGAGAGAAGAATAAGGGGTACCCACATCACAGCCTCAAACACCTAGATTATTGCAGCTAATTTCCTTATACTCTGTAGAAAATGGAGACAAATATCTTCAAAAGAATAACTCAAAGTAAGATTTTCAGTTAGATACACTAAATAATGCCCTTAAGGAGTTCCTCCCTCTATTTCCCTTTTATAGAGAGAGTTAACACAAAAATTAGCCAACTAGCCTGACTCAAAATTCAACAATATGGAAAAGCCCTACTGGTTCCTGTAAAGATTTTCACAATAGTAAGTTACAGAAAAGGAAGTTCCATTAACTCACTTGAAATAATATTTTTATAAATTCCTCTCAAGAAATGCAAGCAAATACATTATAATTACATCATAGGGCCCAAGAAGTAGGCAATATAAGTGTCCAAATCAGCCTTTTTTTGATATAGTGTCTAAATTGTTTTTCAGGCTGTGCAGCAATTTCTCAAGTTAGCATTCTATTAGCAGGGTTATTATAGACCTCTTCAAAGACATTGCAAAACATGAATCAAATGATTCCTGCTAGAATTAAAGGATATTTAAAGAGAAAATAGTCATAGAAACCATGGCATACATAGTCTTTATGTGAAGATATAGGTGAAAAGTTAGCTAACTAAATTTTAGAAAAGCAGAAATACAAATCTGTCAGTCCACAGCAGAGTAATGAACAACTTACAACACAAAGGTCAAACCCAGGAAAACTGTGTATTTAATTTTTTATTACAACTTGGTATTTTGCATTGGGTTGCTGAAAAAGCTGATGAATTTGCAAGACCTCCTGATGAACTCAGTTTAGAATGATCCTGAAAGAATATTGCCTCAAAATAACTTGGAAATCAATGAAATGGATTAAGTTTCACTTTCTTTCAAACTGAAAATACAATGTCCCAAATGATTAATTGCAGCTCCATGGATCCTAATTTTAATTGATGTTAAATTGATATATGAATTTTGCAAATGTCCGAACATTTATTTAATCTAATTTGTATGGGTACGGAAAGCCCAATGAAGCAACCAAGTGTCTGCTAACAAAGTAGGCATGACCTCCTTTGAGGCATGGGGCCATGTTGCCGTGGTGAGCAAGACTGCAGCTGCTTTACACATCCAGAGTGTGCCAGTACTGCTACCAAAACTAGACTCCTTGTCCCCTAAATCTGTTTTTATTTCTATTGATTTTGCTTGGAAATACAGCACTGTAAAGGCTAATCAAACTAAAATTTACACTTGACTTAAAAACCACTGCCACACCACAACAAAAGAAGAGGTGGTGTCTGGGTGGGGTTTTTTAGTTTGCTCGTTTTGTTGTTGATTTTTGTTTTTCTTCTTATCATATTAGAAAGATAAGAAGCATTTTACTGAAGAAAAAATAAATCAGGAATTTTCCCCAAGCAAATTGTTTGATTCATCTTGCCAATATAGTATAAACTTGCTCTGCATTGAGCAGATTGAAAAGGCTGGAAAAGAATCTGCTGAAATGAAGACATGGCAAAATATTGCTCAAAGTGATACTCAGGCTTGACACAATGCGCTGGCTTTGTAGGCAAACACTTCTTTCCGTAAAACAATAGTATTATCAGTATGGAATTTAGCTATTCTGTTTAGAAGTCTTAACTTTGTGGTTTTGATTGCTGTCCACATCAACATGAAAAATTTAACATTTTAACTACAGTTTCTATTTTTAAAATGTACTTAACAAGACAATAATCACTTTCTGTTTTGCCAGGGCACTATCAGTGTGTATATATGAAAGCCTAAGCAATATATCAAAAGTTTAACACATACAAATAAAAAAAAAGGTTAATCTTTAGCTGGAAATTCATCACAACATGCAGAACCAATATTATTATAAGATTAATTTATGTTTATACAGTTTTAGCCTTGATATTATCTAATAAATTTCCAAGAGCATTATAACCTGTTTATCTTTTTTGTATCTCCTTTTTGTGTATATTCTGAGATTTTATTACTGAAGTGTGATATGATCTAAAGCCAGCAAGGTAGAAGCAATTCATTTGTTGTTTTTTTTTGAAAACACAGTGTTTTCTTTGCTTGCAGTCTTTCACATTATTCCCCACTGATAGCTTCTCACCTTCCAAATTAGAACCCAAAACCATAAATTACATTTATAGGATTATACAGAAATCCTATTTTTACCCTTTTGAAGTCAAAACTTGGGCATTAGAAGATGCCTGGTCAAAGACTGCCCTTACAACCATAATTTCTGCCTTAAGGCATTTGCATTGGACAATTCAGGAATGTGTCACAAACATAAACAGTAGGTCCAACTGGAGATGTTACTTGTCTGGAGATTTTATTTTTAACATGTCTCCACACAAAGAGGAAATACTTTAGGTCATGAACTGGAAAAAACAATATTTCTTTTAATTTGTATCCTCACTGGTGTGATAAAAAAGCTGGTTAAATTTGAATATACTCATATGTTTAGAATAGAAAGCATTATAACAGTTCCTAGAATGAAGGATACTTGAATTACTCCTAAATTAAGTATTAAAACCCCAAATGTTTTTACAAGGAAAACAGTCTACATGTCCTGTTGCTATCATCAGAAAACAATGTTAATTGAATGAAAACATTTTGCCTGCTACTTTTTTTAGGCCCTTTTGTAATTTTGGAGTTTATATCATTATTGACAAGAATAACACAATGCTTTCCCCCTAGTTACTCCCATGTCTTCAAGTGCTTTTGTGTCTTTTTGCTACCAAGTTGCCTTGTGCAATAAATATGAGAACACTTGGCAATTTCTGAATATAATGTCCAGTGCACATAATGTTATACTTATTATTTTGAAAATTTGATGGATAAACAATGCTGTACAAAGGCAGCATTAATCAGACTATTTCTAGAAAGTAATTAACCCCGTCCTTTTTATTTAAGGTCACTAGAGTTTTATACCATATTATCAGTACATCACAATGACTTTAGCCATCTTGAACTGAAGAAACCAGTTAAGGAGTAAAACACTACTTAAGTTTGGATTTAATACACCTGTCTTATCAGGACAAGGGAAAATAATTGATTTGTGGATGCATTTCACCTCCTTGCTCTCTTAAACCCTGTATTTCTCTAAGTGTGTTTTTCCCTTTCACTTGTAGCCACAGTTTTACATCACACACACACTTTCCTACTGCAGCCCATTTTCCCACACACCTCTTTCATCTGAGTAGAGCTGAAGCAAAGGGTACCTTATGAAAAGGTGTAAAAACTGTTAAGCGTAAAACCTATTTGAATTTTCACAGCAAAAATCGTGTACAGAGGCAGTTAGTACACAAAACTAACTGTGCTTTCCCTTAACACCCTCAGGTCGATTGAGTCACTCCCACCTTCCCTGTAAGTGCTCCCTTTCAAAGCATCTACTGATTTCTAGACCAAGCAGATTCCCATCAGTGCCAATGAATGCCCTGTGGTTAAGGAGGGCAGAGAATACCCCAAGCAAAGCATCCCCCTGCTAGGGCCATCAGGGCACCACCAGCCTTGCTCCTCCCTAACAATTTTGTGTCAAGATGCTCATAATTTCTTTGAAAAGGAAAGCTTGGTTTTTAGTCAAGACATTTACACAATTGACAAGGCGAGCGGGAGTACTGACAAAAGAAAGGGATCACTTATGGAAAGAGCTGGCTGAGCTTCACCTGGTATTCTTGATCTTCAGCCAGCTGGACTGACTTAAAATCTTATATTAAATGCTATATATTTCATATGACACTAAATTACTCATTCTTGTCTTTCCTTGCTAAAGAATACCCTTTTTGAAAAAAACAGAAAGGTATTATATATCACTGATTTTATGCTGTGAAGGTTTTCACCTGGAGAAACAAAGAATAATGAAAAATGCACTGTTTTGGAATTAGTCTGATGATTCTTATTAGCAGATGTGCAAATCAGGTATAATTTTAATTCTTCTAAATTGCACTGTACAGTTCACAAACTTTGAAAAATACCTAAGAATTTTATCTTTCTCTAAATTTTACACTATACAGTACCACATTACCATATACCATATCCCTGTCCATGGCAGGGAGTTTGGAACTAGAGGATCTTTAAGGTCCCTTCTAATCCAAACCAATCTATGATTCTATGATTAGAGTCTTAATCTTCATTTTATTGGAGGAATTGCATTAACATTAAAACACAATAACAAAGCTAAAACACTCCATTCTTTTTTGACACAAGACACAAGGCCTAGGCACCAGAAAAAAATCACAGTAAGATTACTATTATAAATCACATTTTGAACTAATATTTAGAACAGACTGAAAATGGAACAAATAATGTAAGCATACACTGGTGTCCATATCACCATATCACAGGTGAGGAGACATGCTCATATACATGCAGCTATTCACCCTACAAATTCATGCATGCTTTTGAGAATGAAGCTTTTCTTCTCATTTTCCTTACAAGAACTTTAGATCACCTACTCAGTTATTCCAAATATGAAGTATTCAATAGCACTGGTTTTAACTCCTGTTAAACGTACAAGTAAGTTATGTTTGTAAAAGTGAAGTCTTCAGAGGCAAAGTTATAGGGATGGGAAGATTTCACAGCTAGAATTGAGGTGCAGCTTCTCCATTTCCCTAACTTTACACAAGATCTTTCAAACATGTGCTGTTCACAGATATGGTCTCCTGAACTTAACTCAATTTCTACTGCAGAAACTTGCCATTTTTCATGTTCAAAGCTAATTTAATCCAAACAAAAGCATTCCTTTGTAGTAACTTCCTTTCTACAGCTGTTTTTTGCCTAAACACATACTCAACCTCTAGACTATTCAGTATTTTAGTTCATGCAGTTTTGATTCTAGTTTTCCATGTTTCATGTCAGCCGAGTAAACTGTCTAGCAGAGATATTTCCATGAAATTTAGGAATTCACTATTGATGAAACGGAAAATCACTCAAAAACGTTGGGGCAAAACAATCTGAGGAGTCATTGTTACACGGCTGTGTTAACTCAGCAGGGATGGCAGCTAGTAGTTTCTCCTGAAGTGGTTACTCTTGAAACAGAACAGCTCTGTATCAAACAGAGTCATTCAGGAACTTTCTTGCTAATGTCATATTAGCTAGAGGTGGGAGGAGGAGGAGGAAGGGGGTCCGGTGTTAGGGTCAGGTTCAGGGTTAGGGTTAGGGTGGGTAGTTATTAATGGAAAATATAGACTTCTCAGACTGCCATTATTGCATTAGCATTATACCAATTCTTCTGCAATATTAATGCAACTAATTGGTGGCACTAGTTCAAAAGCAAACAGAAGCAAAACCAAATGTACAATTAAACAACCAAAAATGTTGCATCTTGTCCAATACAGAAGATAATTAGACTTACAGTACAATTTCACAAGGTATAGATGATGTAGGAAACCCAGGTCTCTGTCTGGCGTTACAATTGATTTACCATAGCCAGTCTGACACCCAACTCCCAGTAATTATTCATGACTTTACATCATGTCAGGCTTAGGACTATGAAAATTTGCCAAAATCAAATTCCATAAAGACACAGAGCTCAATATAAATGTAATCTTTGTTCACTGGGTGGAAAAAAGTATAGTTAAACACAATTAATCATGCTCTTTCCACCATAAACAATATTCAGTTACTTTCCAGCTTTGTTCTTTTTATTTTGTAAAGTAGCATTATAATTATTCTAAAAGTCACCTTTTATGACTACACTTTCATGATTATGGTTTACGAAGTAAGCAAAAAGACATCTTTTTACCTTTATTGGGCCCCATTTCTGTTTGATATGAGGGGAAAGACTTCTGCTTTGTTGAGAATACTATGATAGTAATCTGAGCACTAGTTATCAGACTGGAAAAGTGCTGTAATTAAATAGAACTATGATTAAAAAGAATGTCAATGATAGATGACTGATGCTGCATTTTAATATTATTGCAAAACTACCTTAAATCTAATTATTTTGTGCAAAATAAACAAGAAAATACTTCAGCAAACTTCTTGTTACTTTTCTATTATACATAAATCAAAAAGACTATTTTAATAATCAGAAATTAAATCAGCATCAGTGACATTATGAAATTTAGCTTTGATTTGCCTGTTGGCATGTGTTTTACAAATACCCCAGAGGTGAATCTGTTTGTGTACTTATATGTCTACTTTATAGATTGGTGGAAAGGGAGATGTTTTGTTTTGGTTTAGCTTTGCAGTTAAATTAGAAGGAGGGTTTGCTCTTCAGCAGATACATTCTGGTCCTTGTGATTTTGTTTAAGCAATTTTCAGCCTTTTTTATTTATTCAGAGTAAATCAAGAGAATTGATGCCAATAGTCACTCACAGCATCCTCAATATCTATTGAAATCAAATGAATTAAGAGTAACCTCATGGTAAAAAAAGTTCAAGAGTATCTGAGCTACACTCGGAAGAACATTGTCAGCAGGACAAGGGGAATCCTTCCCCTCTCTTTAGTCCTGGTGAGACACATCTGGGTTCAGTGCTGTGTCCAGTCTTGGACTCCCAGTACACGAGAGATGTTGACATACTGATGCAAGTCCAGTGAAGATGAAGGGTCTGGAGCATCTTTCATATGAGGACTGGCTGAGAAAGGTGGAAGTGTTTAGCCTGCTGAAGAGAAGACTAGGAAGGGATCTGTGTGATGAGTGAGTTAGAGGATAGACCCAGACAGTTCTTAGTGGTACCCGGAGACAGGACAAGAGGCATTGGGAACAAATCAAGATTCAAGAAAACCCATTAGACCTATGGAAAAAAACTGTATTGCGAGGGTGACTGAGCAGTGGAATAGGTTGCCCATAGAGGTTATGGAGTCTCCATCATGCAGAATTGGTAAGAATCTGATGGGACACAGTCCTTGACAACCTGGTCTAACTCTGCTTGGACTAGACAATTTCAAGAGGTGTCTTTCAGCCTCGGCCATTCTGTGATTCTGTGATAGTTTTTAACACTTCTTGTAGTATGATTTTTAAAGAGGACACAAATGACATAGTGAGAACCAGAGTGGCATCTAGGACACTTTGCTTAAACCATTCTCTCCACCTGTGAAGCCCTTGCCTCAATTTTTACACAATTTGCCAGTCTTAAGGTTCGAAAGAGACAAAGAGTAAGTAGATGGACAGAACTAGATAATGATTATCATAGATTAATTGCTTGGATAGAACTTTGGAGGTCTCTAAACCAACCTTCTGTTGAAGGAGGGGCAGCTGTGAGATCAGACCAAGCTCTTTGGGGCTTGATTCTGTCATGTTATGGAAACACTGAAGAACAGAGAATGCAAATTTGTGGGCAGCCTGCTCACATCCTTGACTGTCATTATGGGAAAAGAACTTTTCTCTGAAGAGATCATTTAGTGCATTTCAAACCTGGAAGCAAGGTTTCCAAATGGAAAGCAAACTTTGTGTTTTACACTGCACTGAAGATGATGCAAAGGGAATGGGGGAAGATGAATAAATGTAAAACCTAGTTTGTCCTCCAATTTATCAATGAAAACAGAGAATCCAGGAAATGCCTAGTATCTATATGAAGTCTATTACTGACTCTGCCCCACAATACCTGAAGGTAGTGTAATAGTAGTACTGAGCAGCCTCCTGAAATTAATGGAACTTTATCCAAGATTGCAATGAACTTTGAATCAGGCCTAAGACAGACATGAGAATTAAAAACACTACACACTCTAATTTCTAGGTGAGAAATAGAAGTCCTTGTCCTAAATGGTGTTATGCTACCCTAGTAAATGGAGAGTTTTAAGAATACAGGTTGCACTGTCAACTCAGTCTTTTTATAAAAGATATCTGTTTATTAATATGATTATGACTTCAATAAATGAAAAAAACAGCCTATTAAAAAAAATACAACACAATGCCCTTGTTAATCATACCTTAATCAGTTTGCAAATTATTCATGTGTGGGAGTGTGTGGGGGAGTGATGGTGGTGAAGATTCTTCACTGAGTGTTTCAAGTCCAGTTAACACATTACAGAAAATTTCCTATATTAACTTTTCTTTTGTTTGTACAAAGCTAGAAGGCATTATGGAAGGAATGTGCTATTCTACAAAAATCATTAAAAATATCCTCATATAAGAGGAGCAAGTTTAGCTGGTTACTTAACATTATAATTCTTGACATGAGATTTAGCTTGAAGACTTTCAAGTTATTGTTTATCTGGGGTCTTTTTTGGTAGAAATATAAATATTTAGCTGCTTCTGCCTTTTACTGTAGTTTTATATTACTCTTTTGAGTTCTGTGGCTCTATTTCTACTTCTGTGTATTTACAAGTAACAGAAACACACATGCATGCATGCACTCCGATTTGTACCAACTTCAGAGTTGATGGTGGAAAGAATGAGGTGGGGGATTCAATGTGGAGAGAAGAGCTTAAGTTCTTGGAAAGCTTTAGGATACAGAAAAGTATATGCCAACCATATTGAATTTCATGGAGCCCAAGCAATCCCATGTTTGAAAGGACACGCAGGATCAAGGCACAAAAAGTGTGAAACCAGGTGCATAAGACCTACTTTAAATGAGTCACCAGTTAATCTGCTCTACTGTAGAAGGGACCTACTCTGTTTGTGCAGTGAGGAAAGTATCACAGCATCACATGACAATCAAAACTCATAAAGTACTCTCTAACTTCTTCCAGGTGAGAAAAAGAAAGGATTGTCTTAGATGGTTAGAATGTCTAAATGTATTAACTTTATAGTTAAATTAAGAATGGAGGTTATAAGAGGTGAGGTGATATGATGTGATATGGGGTGCTCTATGAGTGACATGATAAGATACAATTATGATCCCATTGTCAAGATAGGCAAAATATAAGACATAATTTGGGGTGGTTGTTTTGGTTTTTTCCTTTGCTGTGCTATGCACCAGCACTGCAGATCAGATAACAAGGCTTGTAGAAAAACGAAGGAACAAACAAGTACCAGTAGGGTGAAAATTGAGCATACTGAGGGAAAAGACAAGAATCTGACAAAAATGCCTCCCTTCTACACAAAATGAATGTAGCACTAGAACCAAGAAGGATGAGAAAAAAAACCAAACAACAAACATGTACAAGGGAGATCTCCTGAGTCCCACAGCTACTTTGGGCCTGATTCTCTGAGATGCCAAGTATTAGGCAAAGACAACATTCAGGTAAGCATTATTCTGCATTCTTATCAGAATATACAGAGTTTTGTATTCTGATGCTATAAGCAACCTGGGTGTATGAGATGACAGAGCTATAAATTATTACCATGGAGCCCCTGGAAAACTCTCTAATTGTCAGCTCTCAGTATATAAAGAAAAAATATTTGTAAAACTGAATGAAAAACTTAGTTTACTGCAGGGCTTAATCAGTGCAACCCTCCACCCCTTTCATCCTCCAACCATTACAACAGTAATCATACGTATCTCCAAGAATAAGACCTTGAATAGGGACACTGGTGTCTCTTCCTACAATTAAGGACAACATTCAGGAACAGTTGTGGTCAAACTACTCGAAAGCCCCAAAACACAAAGATCTGCTTTCTTGCCACCCAGTTTTGCCCATCACACTGCTGCAAGACTGATGCTTGGCTGTAAAACCAAGTACTCTGCTGAGCTTCTCTATATTCATTATCTGAAGACTGATCTTTAGTATATGTGCACTTATTTTTCCTTCTAGCAATGAGCTGAGCTTTTGTTGGCTATACCTCTTTATTTGTGTAGACTGTTCATTTAATTCTTGCAAAGATTCCATTCAATACCAAGACAAACTTTAGTGGATGTTTGTTACTGCATAGTAAATCCACTACTAAACCTTACAGCAGACAATGACTAAAAATATACTTTCATCTTAGATGATATTAATAACAGTTTAGTATTTCAGGATTCAAGGGTGATCAGAAAACAATTGTTTAGCAACTCTGTAATTTGTTCTGTTCATAGTTGTACTCCAAACTTAGTTTTAAAAAATAGGTACCTAAATCATAATCTGATACAGGTCATGGTTTCATGGTTACTTTAATTTTCCCAAAACTAATGGTTCTAAAAAGTTGCTGTTCTCTCATCTACTTGCCCAGGCTGCCCCTCAGTTCTCCTTGTGTCAGCACTGGTTTCTAGTAGAAGGCCACTGTGGGTCCATCTGAACAGTCCCTGGGAAATGTGTAGTGCTTAGCAGAGTCTCTCCATGCAGCCATACAAATGTCAGTGCTGGCCAAGGAAGACTAAACAAAGGCAGGACAAACAGCTGTACTGACTTTTCCTTTTTCTTGCAAAAACTTAGATTTTTGTTGGTGCAAAGTGATCACTTAACTGTAACTTTTTTTTTTTTTTTTTGCAGGTGAGGTTATGCTGGTTTTACAGACATTGTAGGGTCTGGGGGCTTCTCAAATGATTTTCTTCAGGACACCTATACAAGGAGCATATGGAGTGTGCACATTTGTAACTTGGTGAGGGTCTGAAAGAGGGGCATATTGTGAAAAAAGATAAGCCAATTGCTGTCCCCTGCTCCTCATTTCACCCATGTATCCTTCTTTAGCTTTGTCAATCTGTGCAGCTGATGAAATGCCAGAGATATTTTTTTATGTCACAAGTTTGTAAGCGAACACGATAGCATGAGAAAACCCATTGCTACTTTTTTATAATCAGTGAAAGGAGCTTAAGTGCCTTGTTTTCTTGGAAAAGAGCACATTCTTTCCCACGTGAAAATTGGATTGTCCCAGTGACAATTACTTTCTTGTTAAATTACTTCTGCACAGCAAGATTTAAACTAAGGTTACTTTTTTATCACCATTCAGAGCACACTGCTATTTATGAGAACTGTTATTGGTGACTGAGGAAGTGGTGGTAAAACTCTTGATATTGAATGGGGATAAAATTTGTATTTGTGAATAAGACCAAAGTTAAAGACCAATAAGCTTGAATTTTCAGAACTTGTCTCAGTAAAAGTGTTTCAAAAAAAGGGTTACAAAATTAGATGTTCATATCACACTTCTTAGTTTAACTCCATGTAAGATCAGTCATGGGCAAAACAAACCCCCCCAAACTAGGATGGGATCAAACACATTTGGAGTGGAAATGTTGATCAAGGACATTATTATTCCTTTTCAGCCACATTAAAAAAGAGTCTAGATAGCTCAAAAAAAATCTTCATAAAGCGTGCTCTCTCTTTCATTTTGAATTCTTAGAAAGTATTAACAAATGGCAATTAGAGGTTTTGAAAAATTATAGAATCAAAGGAGGCTGGATCACCCTTTATATGGCACACACCATATTTTACAACTAAGATATTTCCTGCAATAAATAACCAAGATGCCGCAGTCACATAAGCTTCCCTGAAATTCTGCACCAATTCCTGCACGTTTCTGCAGGGACTTCTGAAGAGCTGATAATGGCCCAAATTTGGTAAAAACTACCAACCCCACCTTGTTTACTTCTGACACCCCTTAACAGCATCTGTCTTGTGTATATTGTTGTCTGAAATTCATAAAAGCTAAGTGTCTGACCATGTGGTAAGTGGTTGACTGGAATTTTGTAGAAGACTGTGGTTCAGACAAGGAATTCAGCTTTTCCTTATAATATATTCAGCTATTTCATGTATGCCTTTGAAATATGTTTATGCACACTGGAATTATTCTAGCTATTAAATGTTACTTAATGGGATTGATATGTGCACAGTGCACAGCATTGAGGGCTTGCTCAGACACAAATACTGTCCTGTAAATTAGCCTTTAGGGTTGACTCTCCATTCACATCAAAAGACAGAACCCATTTAACATAGAGAAGACAAAGTTAGTCTGAAAGCCTCATTATTCTGCAACTACCTTTTTGAATCCTTGAATTCATTCTCCCCTTCAAGTGTGCTGCCTAGATTTTTCTGTCATTCACTTTAAATACTCATTTTCCTTTAGCATTTCTATCCTAAATCCTTAGAAGCAGGCCCAAAGTTGCACCACATAATTGCTACTTAAACAATTTTCCATTGCCATTTGAATGAATAAATTTTGGATGCTTGTTTTTAATATTCTTTGCTTTTTCAACAGTAAGTTCAGCTTGTCAAGTATACAGACTATTTTAATCTGAAACCAAACTAACTGCTTTAAATATCACACAATATTAAATATTATACATTTAGATACACTATTAATAAGCTAACAATAGAAAGTCATAAAATCATAAAGAATACAACTGGAAGTGATCTTGAAATGCCATGTCATCCGTCTCTCTCTCTCAATGACAAGTCTCTGATATTTGATGGATGATTCTCCAGCTCCTTTTACAAACCTCCAAAAACTTCCCCAAGCAAAAAGGTCTTATTCCAGTATTACCTTCCTTAGTACTAAAAACCTATTCACAGTCTTTCTCTAGTCTGAACTCATTAAGTCTTATTTTTACTAATTTTTGTCTGCATTACAGACTTTCTTTGTCCTTGAAAATGGTATTATGTTCCTCCCATCCCTGTATTCATATTCATTCCTTCCCCACAACAATTCAATGGCAGGGACTGGCTTCTTCCATCTCTGGCCATTCTCACATCAATTCTTGAGTCTCTCGTCAACTCTCTTCCTGAAGAGCAACTTGCAAAACCCTCTGCTTTCATTACAGGTGAAGCTAATGTAAAAGATGCATCCCCAGGAATGGAAAAGCACAGTATTCTCAGGAAATTTTTCTTTTGTGACAGCAAATAAATATCAGTTGAAGCCATTTCACCTCCCAGCATTTGTGAGGTCAAAACCACTGGCAGTTGACTGGGACCTGCAGGTAGTAAGCAGCTGTCAGGTAGCAAGGTAGCAACAAGCAGTTGAGATGAATGATTGCCAGGAACAGTTCGGATACATCCAAACTTTTCTTGCAGAGAAGTTGTACAGACTCCATTCCTGATGGTTTTCAAGACCGAACTGGATAAAGCCCTGGTCTGAATTCAGATCTGGCCCTGCTTTAGTAGAGTCCTCCTGAGGTCCCTACCAAGCAGTTGCTAAGGTTGTCCTTAAGTTTTCCATTGTTGGATGGACATTACCTATTATCTACAAAAGTCACTGGTAAAACCAGATTGGGTCAAAATTACTGCTACTATTGCTAAAAGCAGCTAAGCATTTTACTTGATGATTTTTCTCTTTACTGTATTTCACTTAGTCTTTGTACTGCTGCTGGACAGGTATTGCTGCTTTTGTATATAGCCTTCCACACACAGGGTATATTTGCCAGTCATACCCTGGAGCCATGCCCACCATCAAATGAATTACACTACATTGTATGATAACTTATCTTCTTTGGAAGGTAAGACAAACACCTTCAAAAAGGAACAGCATATTCTTTTTAAAAACACCCACAATTTATTGCAAGTAAAGTGAAAATTCAGCATCAATAGCATTCCACATGGATATCACCTTACAATTTTCTTTCACATCATAGCTCAGCCATAATTCACCAGTATTGTGTGATCTATACAAGGACTGTCTGAGAATTTTCACTTTCTCTATCAGCAATAACAAAAATATATTACTCCAAATTGTATACACAAGTATTAGATGGGAAACTCAGATTTTCTTACTATAAAATCTGAAAATATCTCTCATGGATGTACCAAAGTGAGGAAAAAATACTAAAGGAAACAAACCACATAAGAAAGATTGATGTGACAGACTATTGTGTATCATACTTGAGTTCTTAACACATTTATCTAAAAAACACAGGCTGTGTTTACACTGTCAATCAATACAACAATAACGAGTACCTAAGCAGTAAATGACAGCCTGAGCTGAAACCTGAGCCCCTACCCCCGGGGAGAAGCTCACTAGAGATGCCCTAGCTGGATGGACTTGAGTCCAGATGAGACTTGGCTGTGGCCACAGCATTCTCCTTTTCCTTTTTATCTCTGAGAGTTTCAGCCAGGCTGCAGCAGATAATGGCATTGGCACTCAGCTCTGACAGCCTGGACTGGGAGGAAGGAAAAGCAATGAGTCCTGCTCTGGTCCCAGCTGGGAGCTGAGCTCCTGCTCCCAACTCAGCCTGCAGCAACTCTACGTGCCTGCACATCCCTCCTCTGTTTTGGGGAGCTGATGACTGACAGCTTCCTTTCACAGCTGCTGCCTTCCAGACAGAAGTGGGGAAGTGACTGCCTTTCGGAAAGGACATGTAGATCAAATTGGATTCAGTTGGTCAGTGTCAGTGTGTCCATCCCCAAAGGTCCCAGTAGCCTACAATTAGGAGCTGGGCAATTTGAATGGGAGGTGAGGTTGGTTACAAGTTCTAGTTTTGACTAACACCCAACATATTTACATTGTAAATATGCCTACAGCATTACAGGAGTTTTATATATATATACACACACACACACACAAATATTACATATATAGGTGTGTAAAAGGGGGAAAGTGGATTCAGAAGTCAACATTATTTCCAAGGGGGGCTTTACTAAACAGGAGGTTTGTGTTCAAGAGTTATCTCAAAGAGGATATAGAATAAAAAAGACAAACATATCTGGGCCAGGCTTAAATTACATATTTTAACTAATGTTCAACAAGCTTGTATTCCATTCCAAACTCTTCTCCAAAACAGTTATTGGGGTGAACATGATTTCATTCTTACAAAACAATTTGAAAATATTTTATTTAATTGTAATATGGTTTTAAGTATTTTCATTTTTTCTGCACCTAAATCTGTATTTCTTGCAAGATTGCAATAGAGGATCCCAATAATTATAGCTAAAAATATTACAAAATCTAGAAAATGTTAAAAAATTTGAAAAGAAATATAACATTTGGAAATATATTAAATTTCTAGTAGGATTTTATGTTGGAAAGACTAATTCTGAATGAAAATGTAAAAATAAACTCTGGCCATAGAATGACAGTTAAAAAAAATAACAAACCCAAACCCAACAAAAATCAAACCAGGAAAAGAAAACTCATTATGAATAAGAAAAGAGCACTTCACTTCTGGTGGATTTTAAATGGAGAAACAAACAGGCAACTAGAAACACTCAAGCAGAATGTTTCTAACAATGAACAAGACACATTAAAAAAAAAAAAAAAGCAGATGGAATGAAACTCATGCATGCCAAGGATGCAATGGGTCTTAGAGAGAGTAGCATTCAGGACAGAAAAAAAAAATCATAATTTTGGGTTTTCTGTTATTCCTCCAAGTTGCCTGAAGTGTCCTGTGATCCATGAAGTGTTAAAAAATTCAGAAATGAACAGCAAATAATGAGGGATATTTTAAAAATACATTACAATTCATTAAAACCATTACCATTTTGAGTAGGTATCCAGTATGACTCAGCTTGGATATGTTGCAGGGAAAATTTATTCACCTGGATTGAATAGTATCTATTTGGGAAACTCAGCATGGTGTGATTGTCATTTCTTAATGGCATGAAAGCTGCATCAACAGTTCAACTAAAGAGAAATAAATAAATAAATAAAAGTACATAATTTATTCAAGCATTTTCAGAAATTGTCCTGCTTCAGGCCAGTGGAAAAAATCTTAACCAACCTCTAGTGAAACGAGCCTACCTGACATAAGCCACTTTTGTTACTTTTGTGTGCCTTGGATCACTAAATGAATCCTTAATGATACACAAGGTCTTGCTGAAGAGACAGTTGGGCTAGAAGTAACATAGATTTCAAGAAGCTCTAGGGTTAATAAACAATGATCACAAATTGTGGATTTCTAATTCAACCTTCCTACCCTCAAGTGAATTACACAACATTGTTCTCCTCTTTAAGGAAGAGATTCCAGATGTAAGGACTGAGACATGCACAATAAAGTTTCCTTTTAGTTCCTCAGATTGAAATATTAAAGTGAGTTTCTGCAAAATAAATGTTTCTCATGAAGCATGTTACTATCACTCAAAATTTGGAGAGCATGATCTCTCAGAGTGCTGGAGGAAAATCCTGTTTCTAAGACTTTTCTGACTTTGTCTCCCTGACTCATTGAGTTACATGCTGTTGTAACAGTCTGTAATGTGTCATTGAGAACATGACTCTAACATTCATGGTTTGTTAATGATTTAATGATTAGTGATTTAATGGTCTTGCAGCCTCAAGATTTGAGCACAAATATTGGGATGTTCTGAGAAGAGCTGCCAGTTTGGGAAGGCAACCAAAGGACTCAGGGAAACATGGAGTCTACAAGAAGAACAGGTTGGTCAGCACTGTCCATAGACGAGTCATCTCGATTCGAGGTAAACATGGGCACTGTGGGCACAGGAGGAAAAAAGTCTTTCCAGGTCCAATGTGCAAGATAGACCTACTGAGTGAGTCATAGCTCTTATGTTCTGAAAGTTGGTGTCTGATTGAAGCCCCAGCTGAGTATAAAAACTGAGTGGAAAATCAGTTAATAAAGCGGCAGAAGGGCTTGTGATTGGTGAAATCACTGACTGGGATATTTAGTGAGAAACTTAGACTGCTGCAGTATTACTTTTCGAATAATGCAAAAGATATTGTAATGTGTAACTACAAAAAGATGGGACAGATTATAGTAGATGCTAGAACTGATACAAATAAGGGATGTAGAAATATTTTCTCTACTGTTCATCAGCATCATGGGAAAACCCCTAGCAGGTCTTTGAAATCCAAATATATAGATTCCAAGAATTCATAATGTTATAGTTTTGGAACAGTTGGAGCACATTAATGGGCCTATGTGGCGTTACTGTTTAAATAACAATGATTGTGCTATAGAAATTCAATGTGTTTATAGACTGGTGTTGATTGAAAAAGATGAAACTATTGTAATTCTTGGGCTTACCAATAATATTAAGGACTATGTTTCCTGGACCCTTAATTATTTAAGTCAAGAGTATGATACCCTAATTGATCTTATAAGATCAAAGTGTAAGAAACTGCAGAAAATAAGACGGATCAATTTTTTACTGTAACTGTGAAGTAAGATTTAAAGGCCCAGCAGTTAACCTGACCTGATTTTCACAAATTCTCAGCTTCTGTTTGAACTACATTTTCAGTAGTTCAATCCTCCAAGTTAACAGAATAAAATTTGCTTGCCATTTCTTCACAATTAGTTTTTCTGAAATCAATAGGACTAGTCTCTGAATATGACCTAATGAATTAAATTCAGTTGGTGGAATTTAGCTATTAAAAATGGAGACACTATCGTGATCAGATACATACAACAGCTACTTTTAAAATTGATACAGTGAGTGTTAGTAAACTGAATTACCAAAGAATAATGAAGAATTATCATGGCGCAGAAAGCAGCCTGTATGCATTAGTGTTTCCAATCTGCATATCTGCATATCACAGCTTAGCTGGATTGCAGTAAAGTACACTTTAAGAATTAAATCTTTTAAGCAAAATTTTATGCTTATAAATCCATAAGTATCAGATCCTGGATAATATTTTGCATGGCCACATCTGATGGTTCTAAGTTTTTCAGTGTCTTAACATGCACAAACACATGACATTTCAGTTATTAAGCTCTTTTTAAAAGCAAAACAAAAATGAAGTTTGCACACTTTTATTTCAGCTGGGCTTTTCCAGGTGACTCATTTCCTTTTGCAACAATGGAATAGGCAGCCTACAGTACATCAGTAAGTGTCTGCTTACATACACAGAGAAGAAGCCATGATATAGTAACAGTAGCATGTCCTTGACAAAAGGTATAAAACCATCCTAGAATGGACTAGACACATTTTTTAAAAAATCTGCCTTAAATGGAAGCATTTATATATTTTTTTTTTAATCTTACTTTCCTTTGTCATAAGATAATGATTTGTTGAAAACAAAGAGAAATGCCACTCTTCATTTTAGACTCAATCCCTTGCTTTTCTGGATTAAAATCTGAGTTTACTATAACTTGCACTTCAGAAATATCAATATTAGAAGACTCCCAGTGAAACACAGTGCCTTTTGGTAAAGGGATTTTCCTTGACTAGATTTTGTTTTTTCAAACATATATATGTATGTATCTCCCATATTCCATATTTAAAAGTGTTGCCCTGCTTTCATGCAAATAAAGTGTGAGCAGTATGACCTGTTAGTTGGACATGCAAGTACAAACTTGCTAAAGTCCCCCTTATTTACCCTTGGAAATGCATGTTAAGTATATACACTAAACCAAAATAGCATTATATATTCTTGGGAAAACAGTATCTATAGGTTGGTTCTTTGAAAACTGTGTAAGTCAGTAGGGCAATACAGTTCTATACCTATTATTTCTAGGTGCATCCATAAGCCAAACAATAACCATCATCACCAGCCAAAGAGTAAATATGGTGAGAAGTTAAAGAAATTGAGACATTCTTGATCAATACCCTATTGACTTCTTTAAAAATAATAATTCATTTTCTGTATGATGAAACACCAACATTACTGCCTTAAAACTTCCCTTAAATTCCCCTATATATATAAAAGCCATAGAACTGTATGGTTATTTACTTTTAATAAAGCTAGAAATAACTAGATGTTTTGGTACACTTTTAAAAAACTTTTTTAGATGGAAGGTTTCCTTATATTAAAAGAAAGAACCACTGTCACCATATTTTGTGACAAAAACGTAAAACATCTTCAAAGGTCAGCATAGCTTTTGCATGAAATATGTCTGCAGAGAAAAAAAATTGCTTGAGAAGGGAAAATGAGACTTTTGGAATAGTTAAGTACAGAACAGCTGGCACAGATTAGCCTATGTCCTCATACAATCAAAATGTTTCTATTAGAGAACTTGAGATAACCAGCTTGAGAGCATCTAAGTATACTCCAGTATTTTGTTTCCCCAATTTAATCAAGCATGAGCTATGACGGCATTATCCCAGTAGAATTGAAGAATTACCAACCATACATTATTATATATATATATATATATATATGTACTATCAGGTATTGGGCTTGATTTTTATCTGTGGTGTATGCCAAGTTTTATTGACTTAACACAAGACACGCCATGACAAAATCAGCTCAGGGAAAGAAAGAAATGTTGCATGAAAACTCTGCCTACTGATTCACAAGTGAGGCCAAAAGCATGAAACTACAGTCTCGGAAACACATAGCAGAAATACACACAAATACATGTCTGGATAAAGGACCTGACTCATTGCACAGCCAAGGCAAGCTGTAGTGAATTTCTAGTCACCACCAGCTGACCTCCCCAAGGAAGAATAGCACTGAGAATGCTGCAGAATTCCAGTGCATTCAAGGCACCCTGTAGCGAGTGCTGCTGGACTGGTGATTGTTCAATTTGAAGAATAAGACATTTGTAATCTAAAAGTATTTAATTCTGTATAGAAATTTAATATTAAAACAAATATTACTATTTTCAAATATGTCCTTCTGCATATGGTAGAAAGATGTATAATTGTTCTAGAATTTCCAATAAAATATAAAGGATGGTTCCATTGTTATTTGTGTTAAACCCCGCTTCCGCTGACTCATAACAATGTGACACATAAATGGCAGTACGGCTGTTCCACTATGTCAATGTGTTTTTTAATATGAGCAAAATACCTTTTGGCTCTTCTTAATTTAAAAAATTAGATAATAGAGTTTTTATAACCAGGCTTAAGCAACTAGATGATTGTAGATGAAATCTGAGGCCCTTTGAAACAACCCAGTTTACTAACAACAAAATTAGGATTTCACCAATCTGATCTGCATCCTTCTGCTATGTGTGTCATCCAAGGCAACCATGCCCAGGAGAAGACTTTTCAGTCTGATAATGTCTGTTGAGGATGCTCAACATTATTGATAATAAATCATTATTGATCCTCATGTTTCAGGCTCAGTTCTGACAGAGTAATCAAATTGGAAAAAAAGTAAATCATAGGGGTTTTCTTTCTATTCATTGAATGCATGTACTGTCTTGCTACATTTAACAATAGAAGGCTGCTCTTTTTTAAAATGTTTTTTCCCTGCTCTCTTCATGTCTAGAGATCTCCAAAGCAACTCTGTGTCGCTTCATGTCTATCAGGGTTTTTTTGTCCTTTTCCTCTCTGAGACAGGAAGCTGAGGGTTTTGACCTCATCTGGACCTTTCCCAGTATTTGGAGGTGGTCTGTTCAAAAAGATTCCATGGCACTGATCTCCTTCTGACTTATCAGACAGCGAGGTCAATAAATAGGTCTCTACTGTTTTTTCCACAGCTGTAAAATAATCAATGGACTCCTTTGAGAGTTAATTATCAAATCTTTTGAGTTTTTCTTTCGAGGAACACACATTATCTTTCCATTTAGTAAATTCCACTGCAGTATACTTTAACAAAGACTATCTAATGGCAAGAGCTCTGGCTCATATGAAGCAGTTCATTTAAATAAAATGTTAACTCTGGAGATTGGTTCCTTCTCAATAATTTTTTCCTTATTTTTTATCAGTATATATTGTCATAGCTATGAAATCTGTTTACTGTCTATAAAAAGATTTTGGAGCAATTGTCATGCCCAATGAATCCACCAACTGACAAACAACAGCATTCTTCTGTATGACTTTTGTTGATGTGGATAATCAAGGTACAGTAGTATGTGATAAATGGACACTATTCCAAATCTGTAATTTTTCTGTCTGTATCCTCCTTACCCATACACCCAGCTTTTGTGCTGCTATTGCCTCCCCATGTTAGCAGCCATATTCTGTCCCAGGTGAGGTGGTTCATTTGGCAGCAGATACATCTCCATCACTAGTTGGAAAACATGCTTTCTGATGCTCTGTGAAAGCAAGGTAAAATAGAAGGCTCCAGTGATTGCCAAGACAACTTCCTTTAAAGATCTATCAAAAGCAGAAGTAATCAGAGAATACCTAAAAGATCATATCATAAAATCATAGACTGGTTTCTGTTGGAAGGGAGCTTACGGATCATCTCGTTCCAAAGCTCCTGCCGTAGGCAGGGACACCTTCCACTAGATCAGACTGCTAAAAGCTCCATCCAACCTGGCCTTGAACACTTCCAGAGATGGGGCATCCACAGCTTCTCAGGGCAACCTATTCCATTACCTCACCACCCTTATATTAAGGAACCTAATATCCAATCTAAACCTACCTTCTTTCAGTTTAAAGCCATTCCCCCTTGTACTATCACTACATGTTCTTGTAAAATGTCCCTCTCCATCTTTCTTGTAGGTCCCCTGCAGGTAATGGAAGGATGCTACAAGGTCTCTCCAGAGCCTTCTCTTCTCGAGGCCAAACAACCCCAACTCCTTCAGCCTGTCTTGGCTTTCTGGGCTGCAAGCCCATGTTGCCAACTCATGTCACGCTTCTTATCCACCAACACGCCCAAGTCCTACTCCTCAAGGCTGGTCTTGCAGCTGGGCTCTGCCCAGCCTGGATTTGTGTTTCTGATTTCCCTGACTCAGGTTCAGGACCTGAGTTTCTGGCTACCAAAGGCCAGACAATGACCATAAGCTTGCAAAAAATCCCCAGAATACATCCAAACTCTTTTTCTACTCTCTTTCTTTTAGTTTCTGTACATTATATTATTTCAACTAGGATATTCCTTTTATAAATTACATATCTAAAATTATTCTACTGAGTAATGAAATATAAATAATAATAAAGTGAACATTTTGCCTGCATGTGATATCTTCAATGTTTAATGAAGTAACGGAATTCAAGGAACTCCCAAGTCCTAACACCAGCTCCCTCTTTGACTGTAACTTCCCTGTCTTGATTTATTCATGCTTGCACTGATGTTGTTATTAGTAACTCTTCTCCCAGACTCCTAAGTTTTGGTTAGATTCCCTAAACAACAACTCAAAAAAGGTGAGGGTGTTTACTGGAGATTATGTGATAAATATTATATACTGTTATATACTGCTTTCAAAAACCTTCTACAAAGATTATTTCTTGCAATTTTTATACTACCTTTTAAAACACAAATAATACACAGATAGATATCATTTATACAGGACATATTGAACTAGAACAAATGAGTACTTGTCTTATTTTCCCTACAGAATTTGTGAAGTGATATAATCATAAAACAACTGTTCCACATACTGCCAAAAATAATCAAAACAACTGCCACATAATACATGTGCATACAATGTGGAGACACACAGAAAGGTAGAATTTTATGCATTGGTCATGGTAGAGAAGACAAATCTCACTATTTGTCATGGAATAACGGGAACCACTCAGGCAGAGAATGAACAACAATGTAATCAAGTAGATGCCATAAATTCCTCTTGACACAGAGACTCCTCATATATTACTGGGTTAAGTCACAGTTCACATTTGCTGTGCCTGCGAAAACTGTGGGCTGGGTGTAAATTGCAGTTGATGTTAAATAAGAGAGAGCAATCCAAATTAGACAGATGGCTCAAATTCAAAATACCCACTATAAACCATACTTACTATTAGAGCGTCCTATGCACAACAGTTTTTTAAGCTGTCTGTACAGAATCCCATGTCAAATTAAATCCAAGCACTGTATAGCAATGAATGAAATGTTAGGCTTTATAATAAACAAATAAAGATTCTTAAAATAAATTGTATTTCCTTTGAATTTTTGATTAACAGACCCCCACCCACCACCACCCCCAACTGCCTTGGGATGACCAGGCGAGTGCAATGATTTCTAGCTGCTGAGTTTCTCTTTTGTTTTGAAGAATCTGGGATAGTACTAGGGATGAAGCCGTCTCTATTTTCAGCTCCTTTAACACTTGCTGTTTAATAATCTCACAAGCCATTTTTGGTGAAAAATGTGTTCCAAGAGGGAACAAATCAGCTCTTTCTGGTTTAGTCTGCTCATACACTTTCTAATCCTCCTGTACAGAAAAACTTTACTTTTGATACTTACAATTCTATCCTTATTATCCTATTCAAAGACTGAAATTAATATCAATGGCAATGTTGGGGATATTATTTGCTTTACTATAGGGTTCTACTATCAAGGGCCTAGAGAAGGGAACCAAAGAGCTCCCTTCTACTACAAGCAGTAAGAAGAGCAAAGAGAAAGCTAATTATGACAGAGACAAAAAAAAAAAACCCAACCCAACCCAAACCAAAAAAACAACAAAAAACCAACCAAACAAAAAAACCCCAACCAAACAAACAAAAAACAAAACAAAAAAACCCTACACCAAACCAAACCCTATTATAAAAGATACTATCTCTCCGTTTCTATTTCAAACACACAATTAAAAGCAGTCTAGTGCTTATACTGTGTAGTATCTATTTCTTCACTTCTCACTTATTCAGACTGAGTTTAATTATGCTTGCATTATATTCCCTGTCTAGATTGCCAATGCCACATAGTTTTGCTTTCAAAAAAGTTTTATGTTGAAGTGGAATAGGACACTGACTTGTAAAATGCTGGGAAATGCACATCAGGAGGATGCATTCATGGAGAGCTGAGCAGCTAGCCAACAGAACGAACACATTACCACAAGACTACTGGGAATTAGTGAGAGAACTAGAAAGCACAAGTACAGGGGGAAAAACTAGTTTTATATTGGATCTGATATATTTCAGACAGATGAAATAAAACCTATAAAAAATCTCAAGAGACTGCCTAGTTTGTTTAAGGGCTAAATTTTAACCTCAAGTCAGAAATCTGTATTATTCTACCAGGGAATATTTATCAAATTCACATAAAAGGAAACTGTGATGTTCTGTTCTCTTTTAAAAATTTGTATTCCGAAGACTTTTTTGGTACTCAGTCTTCTGCAGTCATAACAGTTATGTATCTTGCAACCAGTTTGTTTGGAGTAGAGGACAGAGTTGGATGTCTTCACACTGCAAGTGATGGGAGTGTAAAATCCTGTGACTATGTCTGATAACTAGTCTTTCGGTTCATACCTCTTGCATTGTGCAGATATGAATCTGCTACCTTCCTAATATCTGAAAAATTTTCCCCATTGACAATTCCAAAATACAGCTTTTCTTTGTGAAGCAATGCATTAGATCTGTCAAATTTGCCCTACAGCTATCAAATCAGAGAGTGCGCCTAAATCCCACTATCTCATATCATTCATGGTCACTTATCATGCTCTATATCACAATCAATCAGTAAATTCCCTCCGAAAGAATACTCCTGGCCCAAACTAAAACACAACAGAGCATAGGTACCTTAACTCAGTAGCACAAACTTAACTAAAACTTTCTGTTTCTCTGGGAACTGCAACTCCCATTTTAAAATTCTGGTTGTTGAATAACATTCAATATATTAAATAATTCAATATATTCAAATAAATTCTAATTTCCTCATTTTGAGATTGTGATTTAGCATCAAGAAGAAAGAATATAGAACAGCTTAAAATTTATACCCTTCCATTTTCACAATTATACGATTTTGCTGAAACAAAAATAGCTTACCTTACTGTATAGTCAAATAGAAAAGTTATACAGATATTCAAAAATAGAATAATTTTAAAACACAGATCAAAATTGCCAGATCAAAGGATTCAGTAATACTTTTTGTTAAAAAAAAGTCACATCCCATAGAATTTTGCTAGTTCAAAGACTCAGAATTATGAAAGCAAAAGCATCAGTGATAGGCCTATTTAGGATAAGCCCCTTCAGCCAAACATCATGAATACTCTGGCAGGTAAAAACAGATAAGGCAGAAAAACCTCACAATTATAATAAGAATGGCAGATAAGTTTGGGGTTTTTTTTCAGCAAATCAGACTGCTGAATTAAGAGGAAACTTTTGACACCTGCCTTTTACACCAAGCTTGTTAATCACACAAATATTATTTTGATAGATGGAATCAAAAAAACATCTAAGCATCAAAAAAGGATTAGCCTCTATAGTTCTTGAGGATTCTGATGTGCATAAAACAAAAAGAAAAATGTATCCATGGAATAAATGAAAGAAAAAAAAACTATGCAGGAAAAGAAAACAAAAGTTAAGCTCCAGCTCCCTGGCATCTGTTCTTGAACTTCTTTCTCTTTTTCTGTCTCCCAGGAATTGCTTGTGTTGGTTTCTGGCCTGAGTATTCATATGAATACTCAGAAGTGATATTCAGAAGTACAGACAGGTTGCTTCATATTTTAACAGACTAGTTACTAGATGCAATGGGGTTTTATTGCTTGTGGGATTTTTTAATTTTTTTTTCCTCCTGGAATTGCAGAGTTGTGACATTAAGAAGCACATCTGTAGTCAAAGTAAATAAATTTCTCTTTTTTATTTGTTGGTACTGTAACATTAATTAAAAGTGTACCTATAATTAAAAAACCCATATATTTTCAGCTATTAGGTCTATGAATTCCTCCTGTGACGTGCTTTAGCACTGTAAGGTGACATCATTAGAGGTCACAGACAGAACTCAAGAGTTTGACAGATGGGCTATTAATTGAGCTACCCCTCTTCAGAGAACACAAAAATTTTGTAAGTTTTTACAACGCTTCCTTAAAACAGAGGTCGGTGGAAACCATAGGGACGGAAAATCTGTTGCTATTTCAGTTGTGTATCTGGTAAGATGGAAAATTTTTCAAGTCTACACAGATGGTAAATAAATTTCTGCTACATGAGGCAGTTCCTGGAATAAAGAAATTTTCTCAAATAACGAGTGCCAATTTTTTTTAAGCAAGACTTATTTTTAACTTTCCCAGGGACTTGTTGAGAGAGCTGGAGAAGTGTCCTTTCACCTTCAGAATCCTGGTTTAACTCCAGAAATAGCTTCTAATGTCCTTCTCAGCATAGACAAGTTTTCTTTACACTTAAAAAGACATTTCAAAGCAAAGATCAAAGATTAAAGCTCCACAATTATACTTTGCTGCTGGTAAGCACTCCCTCTGAACACAGTGGCTAAAAAGTAAGAAACTTCTATTTAAACCCTAAGACAATCATCAATGACTAACAGTGCTGACATTTAAACTGCTGTTATTGTGCTTCATGAGGCAGTGCTGTTGACACAAGAGAGCTTGTCCTCCACGAACTAAGCATAATGGAAAGAACGAAGAGAGGGAGCCCAAAATCAGGGACAAAGTCACTGCAGCTATACCCTCTAAGGAAGCTATGAAAAAGACACATAATTGTTAGGTTTTTGTCAGACTCTTAAATGGATTTGAGTACACATTTTACACAACTGTAGAAATGAATGCTGGACAAGGGCACTAGGAATCACTATCACTACTAGAGTAATGCTAGAAATTGAGAGTGTTTGAGACCACTCTCCCCCGACACCAAAGTGGAGCAGAGTCATGTAAGTAGCTCACCCTTTTCACCAGCAACTTCATATTCCCTTCCTAATCTGTTCATGTGACTGCAGAGCTCTGCTTGGCTGCTGCCTTGAGCACAAAATCAAACCCTGTGAAATGATGATACTTGAAAGAATAAAATACACATTATTCTCATGTCACCAAGTGATCTTTCCCTTATATACACATAAGCTCCAAAAAGCTAAAATGTTTAATATTGCATTCAGCTTAGTACTTGAAATGAGGGAAGTCAAACCCCAAAGCATTTGTGAAAAGGCAAGGGTAAAGGGAAGAACCAGTGATCTTAATACACTTCCTAGAATACTCTGGCTGAAGAAAAATTTCTTGTGTCTGACAAAGAGTGCGGATAACCTAGAGAAATTCTAATCTTAGGCTACTTTTACTATTCCCAAGAGACCAAAATTCAGGAATATATGTATTTCTTCTGAATCTGATTAAAGCTGATTTCCCCACAGTCATAACTATGCATAGTCTTCAGTCTGCAAAAGTACAGTCCAATGATTTAAAACATGTCTTCCAAAAATTAAAATATGACATTTCTAACAGTTTAATAAATTGTTTGTAAAATGTGATAGATTATGAGTCCTATAGAATATTATCCCACAAGAATATTAATCAAGGTACAAATATAGAAGAACTCCCCAAATTATCTTTGACTTTGACATGAGCAGGATTGAGAAAGACCTGGAAACAGACAAACTGGTCAACTGGGAGTAATTTTCATGAGCTGGAAAAGCTTTGTGGAATTAAGAGTTTAATTATCACTTTGCAAGGAAAACCAATGAATTTTCATCTATTTATTTTCTAGTCTTGTCCCACCTCTCAAGATCTCTGTCCTTTTTCCCTTATCTCTTCTTGTATTCACTCTCTGTGAATTTTGCTTCCTGTAAGCGTAAAGCCTAAACAGCACAGCATTCATTTACCACATCATATTGTCATCATCTACCAAACAGTAGAGTATATTTGTAAACCTGCTGGAATAAATTCAGCAGATGTAGTGAGGTGTAATGTACACATACGGTCACTACTAAATTTGTGTGCGATAAATACAGCTTGGCATTTATCAGAAGTGTGCTTCAGAAAATCTGGGTGAAAGAAAGTAGTTTAGATTCCCAAATTTTTACTTGTGGCCATGCTTTTTCATTTTCAATATAGTAAAGATGGCAGCTTTTATTTTGAAGCTACATGCAACTATTTACATGCAACACAAGCCATGAGCTTTAGCACTGCTGAATTTTTTCATGCCTTCATATCAAACAGCCAATGATGACTACTGCATGCAAACCATCTTTTTTTAAGAAGGTTGAGGATACCACCCAAGAGATTAAAACATGTAGTACAAGAATAGAATCAGCTCCTTAAAGATTTTTTTTTAATAGGTGTATGAGATAATACATTTTATGTTAAAGCAAAACTTTCCAGATGATTAAGATGCTCCATATCAGATATTCAAATAGGAACCTTTGTTTAATTGGATCTGCTGTGTGCAAAAAAGATTTGGGAGCTTGGGATGGAGGCAACTTACAGGAAAGGGTAGATAAACTTCATTTAACATAAATATTTTACATATTACATTTGCTATTCTAAGCCTTATGTAAGGTGAGACTGCAAAAACAATGTGAAACAAGATATGAAAGTTATTGCTGTAATATATCACATTATTGAAGGACATCCTTATGTTACAGTGAGCTAATTCCTCATTAATGTTGTGTGCATAAGCCAAGTTCTTATGTTCAATTGTTGTAAAAGCATTGGACATTAGCTGTGACAGAGTTCTGAAAAGCAGCAAGGATCTCGTATACAATTGCTATACATTTACCCCAGTGCACACAGACGCTCACACATGTATTGCTGCCTAGATTTTTTTCATGGGAAGAAGAATATCCCTCTAAATTTGACTTCATAACCATTTTAGGCCATATCCTCTGCAGCTTGGAATAGTTTTTGGCAGCTAAAGCAGTATTGTTTCGTTTTGTAAGCCATATTCAATACACCCTGTGTATTATCTGTGGCATAAACCTCCTTGTCTTTACAAACTTTCTATGTTGCCTTTGAGAGAGACGAGTAAAAGGACATAAGCATAAGCAGCTCATGTTTAGGTGTTTCAATCACATGTGCCACCATGATGGGAAGCAAAACAAACAAACAAACAAACAAACAAATGCAAACCAAAACACCACCAACAAAAAAACTCTGTGGTAAACACTTTGCAGATGGCTCCCACCTTGCTACAGTTCAGCTCATGAGGGCGGCTCTCTTTGCTTGTTTGCTTTTAACTGTCACATGGAAATTGGTCGGATACCTGTGGACTTATCCACAGCCATACTAATATGGCCAAATACTCCTTGATAGCAGTCACAAAGACCACATCACTGTAAAGCCTCAACCCTCAGAGATGGCTAAGGTGGGCCATTCTTCTCTATCTCCTCCTTTGACACAGCCCCACTGTACATAAAAGCTTTTGCTTTTAGCACAGGTCATGTCTGTAAGAGAGAGCTGTGATGAAGAAGCTGCTCTGCCATAGCCACAGCTTCAAAGGCTCTTTAATATAGGCTGTGGTACTCCGATACTGACTTTTCTGGTTACTGCTGTATTTGCTGTTTTTTGATGGAAGCTGCTTCTCAGTTTTCTTCTTAGATCTCTCAGTTTTCACTCGATTAATTCAAAGTGAATGTTATGCTTGCGTTAGTGCCAGAGGAATAGCTCTAGGAAGCAAAGTCCTTTTCTAAAAAAATTTTTTTTAACCAATGGAAAAGTGTGTTGTGGACAGTGATGTCATGTAGTCCAGAGGGTTTTGCTCAAGCATCTTAACTCCATTTCCCATTTGTTAAAGGTTTCACATACTATTTCTTCCAAGACAGCTTCCCTTAAAAGTCTGATGTTAATTAAAAATCTGGTGTCATTTTAGCAAGGGGTCACTGGTCCATTTAATGTAACCTACCACTGGGAATTTATAGACTGCAAACAAAAAATAATTGGCCCTTACCATTAAGGACTTTTTACAGATTCATTTTAAAAACAAAACTAAAAATGTTTTAGAATTTTCTTCCAGTTAATCTTGCAGAGCTGGACAATATTAGGAGTCTCTGAGTGTGCAATGCATGAAACTAAAATTCTCTGGTCCCTGGAAGCACGTAGTATGATTTTGGTGAAGCAGTAGTGTGTGATTATGAACTGGGTATAAATACAAATACTTTCATGACCATTTTAGGTAGCTCAGCTCCAAGCATAACTTGATGTGCAACAGGCTCTTGGTTTGCAGTCTAGACAACGCTGTCAGCTTTTAAAATTTATTGCTGAACAATGTCACAAAAATGTGTCAAAGTAAAATTTGCATAAAGGTTATACTGTAATAGCCTGGCAATCATCCCATTCTGTTCTGAGCTTGTTTTAAATACTTTTCACATTGTTTAAAATACATCATACTTCAGTCCAAACACAAAGGAAGTCTGTGGGAAAGCATTCTTTAGCTTCCCAGATGTAGATAATATTTATGTTACATATTATTGTGAGAGCAACAGGGAAAATTCATGTAACCACAATAATAAGAGTGTTTTATGACCACCACTTTCTACAAATTACCATGGATAATATGTAATTTTAAAAAATGTAAATCCAACTGTGTTAGTCCATTTCTATTTTTGAACCATGTTCTCATTGCTAAATGGTAAATTTAGAAAGCAAGTTTTCAATGCAGAGGAGAAACAAATATTCATGACAGCCAAGAAGGGTTTTTTTTTTTCAAAGAAATCATAATTTGTTTTGCTTTACTTGCACTTCTTGCCAGATTCTTCCCAATGCCTTCAAAACTATGACTGTTTAATAGCAATGTGCAAATGCAGCAAATTCTTTGTGGTGAAGCAACTATGGATTTCAGTAATAAGTGCCCACTGTACTACTACTACAGACTATCTAAGCTGTGGATAGCAGCTAACTTCTCGAAAAGCTGTTGTGGCTTAAGATCTCTCATCAGTTTTTGATGGTGTTTGTATCTACGTTGTGAGTTCGGAAAAACAGAATCATGCTTTTTTCTAAAACCTTCAGAAAAATTTGAGAACTTTTGAAAACACCTATAGAAAGTTCAAAAATTATAAGAGATGCAGAAATGGTACAAAAGCAAATCCAAATTTCACACCTGATGAAATAGATTTCTGCTGTTTGAAAGATCTATCTTTAAAAAGAGATTATCACATTTCCAATATTTGCATTTGCCATTGTCCTTCACAAAATTAAGAAAAAAACATTTCCTAGATGCCACATTATATTATTAATCTCTGTACATGAAAATTAATCTACTCTGGTAGAAGTGTATGTCTGAATTGTACAGGAAATATAGTTAGAAAACCATATGATTTGAAAATAATTTTGTAGTGCTAATACCTCTGTAGTAACTAGCTTCTCTAGTCTCTAAAGTTACTGACACATATTTGCAGACTGAATCTCAGAAAAGGTAAATTCAATTCCCTATCGCAAAATCAAGATACAGCAAAATGCATGTTTCCATTTTTAATGAAGATTTTCTGCACATTCCTGTTGTTTTTATTTGTTTTTCTTAGTACTTTTATCTTCTATGCTTGCCTTTCCTGTGCTGACCTTGCAATGCAGCACCAAAAAGCCTACATATTACTACTTATGTAGCAATATTTTAGACTGTATCCCTATTAAACCAGCATCTCTAAAATAAAAACAAAAGCACTTTAAAAATCTTAAAAGCTAAATTAAAAATGGTTATTAAAAAAAATAAATCATTAAATTATCCCAATTCAACAAAGCCTGAACTGAGGTAAAGGGAGATTAACACTATAGAAAGACATACGTGTGTCAGGGCTGGAAACTTGGTCTCTGGTATATTAACATAAATGAAATAAGAGAAATAACTAAAATGTGGGATACTGTTGTTCACAAAATGCTCACATCACTTTTTAAATGCTCAGTTCAAAAGGATTATGCAACGTGAATAGAAGAGATGGCATGGAAAAAGTTGCAAAGAAACAATTTCTGTAAAACAGTTAGCTCTTACGGCTTTTTGGGAAGCTTTCCTACTACCTCTGCCAGGTACCTTAGTGGGAACCAGCAGGAAAAGCTCCACAGGTTTCATGTGAAATCAGTTTACAGGGGGATACAAACAGAAGCTCCTGGAAGAACCTAACTTTCTAACTTGACATAAAAAGCATAGGCCTAGCGTTGTAAAAGAGGATTTAATTCTGATCGTAAGGGAAGAGAGTCAGCCTTCACGTCTCATGCAAACATATAATACTCAAGGAGCCAATGAAGATGGAAAGGTCTGAATTCAAGTAAGCAATTTTTCTGTTTTCTCACATTAGTATAATTATAATGGATGAAATAAAGAATTAAACTTTATTGCAACAGTACAGGAAATGTAAAACAATGTTTTACAAACTCACAGCTTTCCTGTGGGGGAAAAAGCACTGTTCCAAAGACCTATGTCATCCCAGCTCACCTGCTACCCAGCTTTCTTTCAACATTCACTGCAATTCTTGTTCTTAAATTAATTTTCATCTCTTTGACACTGGAAGCTGCTCTTATTAGCTATGTCCCTAAATATCCTTTGCAAACCACTCAGCATTTGATCTAGAAATCTTAATTAAAATAATAGCAATAATAGCAAGCATTAGGAATAGCGCTGTCTGTTATATTCTTTGGTCTTGCAAGAATGACTCTGAGATAACATCAGTTTGAAACTGGAAAGCTTCTAAGCAGGCCACCATGAAGAATTGCAAGCAGTAAATATTAAAAGCAAAAGTCTCATATAAGAGAGATGAGGAATTTGTACACCAAAAAGGGTTGATTACAGAGCAACAATTTTTTTTCTTATATCTTTACAATCTGAAATATAAAACATAGGAGATAAAAAAATATTTGATTATCGCCATAAATGACAGATTTTCATTAAACTTGTTTACTTGCAAGTGTAGAGGCATTCAAGTGTAAATATCCTAACTAAGAAAACAATTGATCAGATAACTAACAATTTTGACATGTAATTGTTCATTTGTGTATATTAATTCAGTTGGTTTTCTTCTGACATTCAGATATTGAACTACATTGTATTAAAGCAGCCCATATACATGTGAGTAATGTCTCCTGCATTTACTCTGGATCAAATCAGAATATGCTTCTTGTAGGTTTGTGTATACTGAGTGAAAAAAATCTGTTTATCTTTTCACAAATCCCCCCCTACCCCCAAAACTTTTGGTACTAGCTTGTGGATTTAATTTTGGTTTAAATATTAAGTACAACTTCCTGATCCTTATTAAAAAACCTATTAATAGTAGTTCTTCTCTTTTGCATGCAGAATGATTTTCAATCCTTCATCTCCACCTCCCCTTAAATACAGGGATATTATAATCCTCTATGCATTGAACCCAATGCTAATTCCCATTATATATGGTGGTTTTGTTGCTTCTTTTTTTCCTCAAAGTCATAAGTCACTTTGCATTTTATTAAAACTAAGAGGTAATATAACATTATCCTACAGGAGAGAGAAGTGACCCATCACAGTTGGTTCTGTAGCTGTTTTCTTCGCATTTGAATGATCTCCAGAAATAAAATATAAGGGAGAGTGAGAAAGAACAATGAAATATAGGGAACAACTAAAATTTCTTTTGTAGGTGGAATTCATTGATGTTTTACTTTTTTTTAAACTTCATGGATTTTTATTCAAAATGTTCAGAGTGATACTTCACAATGATGACTTTATATACCTTTACTGATCCATCATTCGAAAGAGCTGTTTTAGCCTTGTTTTAAAAATTGCATTTACAAAATGCTGATTATCACTGGCTGCAACACTGCAGTTGTGATTGTGTTTGGGAAGTGAGTAGTGACAACGTACTGTGAAACTGTATGCCTCAAACCACCTTTTTATGCTGATGCTGAATAAAGTAGGTTTCTTTGTGCTGTAAAAGAACTGAAATTAACGTGTTAGAGTTCTGCTGCATTTGTGCATCTACTCAACGTACCCCAGAAAGGATTTTTCTGGCTTTGCCTAAGCTTGATGAGATAAGCAGCTTGGAGAAAGCGTAAAATGAGGCACATGCAATAACTTGAAAGCTTGTTTACAAGATAATGGCCATTTTCTTCCATTTTGAAATCAGTGTATACTAATTAAATATTCTCCTTTTGTTTGTATTCTCTTAATAGTTGATATTCTTCTGGTTTTGTATGATATTGTTCTCTAAAAGCTCTGTTGCCTTATGCATATAAACATATATGTGAGCTGTTGCAATACCTCAAGCATTACAGCTTGCTTATTATTTCTAAAGGTTATTCCAATCTTTGGAAATTCAGAATGCACAATTCTCAAGTGAAGTGACTGTTTTAAAATTTATTTAAGCCAGGAAAGCATACAGAAGGGTCTAGTTGTTGTATCCACATACAGTTAATCCATTTATGCTTCTGCTACTCTGAACCGTTAATAATCATAAACTTCATGTTGTGGATAAACTGAATTGATTATCAGTCAACACAGAAACAGGAAAGCTTGATTACTGTGTATCTTTAAATTAGACCAAACATCATTAACTTGTCACAATTAAATTCAGGTTCTTCCTATTTCCGAGCCTTAGGAAGTCTTTCTGAGAAAGCAAAGGAAAAGAGGGTGCTGTGTATCAACCATCTGAACCCTGGTGACTTGAGGAAGTAAAGAATGCTGCAGCAGCTGTTTGAAAAAAGCATCTTCAGTGTCAGTATATCCATCATGACTAAAGCAATTTACTGATATGGAGATAGTGCTGGTCAAAGATGCTAAAGTTTAAGCCCTTAAGCCCTCAAACCTGCATCCGTCTGCAGAGCAAGCATAGCAATTCCACACTGTCTCACCTCAGCTTCAGTTTGGAGACAGCTGATCTAAAGATAAGAGGGAAGGTCATGCTCTACTCCCACAATTAAAAGCAGTTTAAAATATGTTAATGAGGAACAGATTTTCAGAAAAATTTACTACCAGCAAGAGCAGAATGGTGTCTAGTCAAAGGTCCTAAGTTCTGTCATGGAAGTGCCTGAAGATCAGCACCTTTCAATGAGCACCCAAGGTGCTACCTCGAGATCTGGGTGCCCAAATACTTTCAGCAATTCAGCTCCATGTGCCTTTTCCCATATTTTGACCTTCATAGGCACATATTTATATGCAACTATAATTGACACCGAGCATTAATCAGACAGTGGTGTGTTTTAGGCTTTAACTGCACTGTTTGAACTGCTGACCTTGAGAGAAAAGGTTTTATATACCGTTCCCAATCCCTTAAGTCTTTCTGTCACTGCAAAGCAAATACTTGGCTTTTATGGATGGATTCAGTTTCAAGTCTAGTTTTTTAATGTTTTCTTAAAATTACAGAAGTGGCTTTCAGGAGAAGTTTATAAACATAGACACATTTTTCATTGCACACTATGACCAATACAGACAGACTTTTGTAAAATAGTGGATGGTTAGATATAAGTGATAAAATCCTGTATGCAAGGAATGCTGTTTGTAGAAGTCCCTGCGAACTCAGAGATAAATAATACCACAAATGATAGCAGATCATATCTTTTCCTGTTTGCCATACATTTCACAGTGACTGGCAAAGATTTCTTTTACCAAAGGGATATGAGGTCTCCTTCAGGTTTACAGACTCCAATCCCTTTCACATTATACAACTTCACAGTTGCTGCAGCCATGTAATGCCTAACCTTCCTTGAAGCAACTCCTTGTTTTGCTCCTTTTTATGCTAATGTCCTTTCTTAGTTTTTCTCACCATTAATCTCACTGGAATTTTTATATTCTGTCTTTTAAAATATTTAATGGCACAAACACAAATAGTACATACATTTTCAAATATTCTCATAAACGTACATTTAAAAGATGAGTACATGACCTAAAAAAATACAAGGAGATAAATGGAAACTAGCATGGTCAAAGCTATGGAAAAATACAGCATGCTAACAATATGAAATGTATACATGTACATCAGCAACTACACTTAATATAATTGTTTTTACTTTTACACTTAAAAAGAAAATGCAATGCTAAAGTAGAGCAGCTGAAAATATGGTTATAGTAGTCAATTAGTTCTCAAATATTATGTAAATTTGGTTAATTTTCTGTTTTTAAACTTGAACCATTTTCTACAGATATATGTTTAGCATGTCTGGTACTGCTAGTCAGGTTTCTGTTTCTTAATTGTAACTCTGAGCCATACTTAATGCGAGATCAGGTGAGCAGTTACTGCATTAACTGTGATTGCATGAACTAAAAAGGAAGACTGGCTTTGATGGCTTCTGAAACCTTTTGAAAAAGTTCATTATGGCTTCTAACCATATCAATCTAGTGTTAATACTACCAAGGGGTCTACACAAGGAAGCAATGGCCAGCACCTCAGGATGCTGTGTTGGTACAGAGTACTTTAGGTATGTGAATTTGTGCTTTAGTGAAACAGCTACTGAGGCACTGTAGCTGATAGAAGAAAACCCACACAATTAATAGAAAGCAGATTTATTTAAAAAAAATTAAAAACACACACACAAAAAAACCCCAACAGAAAAACGAAGCTGGATGATGTCAAATGTAAAAAGGCAGAGAGAAGTAAACAATTACAAATTGGTTATTATCTAGAATAAGCAGCATAGCTGGAAAAGCCAGACTTCAAGATGAATTCCATAGTGCCACAGTCAGCACATTTCCTTCCATTAAAGTCAATGGGAGTTTTATTGCCAGGGAATCTGCCCATTAAAGTTTTGTAATGATACCCCTCCTTACTCTGTAAAGACAGCGAAACTCTCTGGTTACTTTAAAATTACAAAACATTGTTTCAAAATCAGCAATACGTGTTTTTGCAAGAACATAAGCTCATGGGGCTGAGCTAAAAAACAAAGAACTACTGCAAAATGTTTCTGCTCCTTTTTTCCCCCTTTAAAGTTTTGCTGCACTTTTTCCCTGTTCTGTTTTTTCAATAAGGCTTCCAAACTCCTGGACACAATGACACCTGATAGCAGCAGAAAACCAAAAATAAAACCAAACCCACAGAAGACACTTTTATACTTGAACAGCATGTATGAAATATATAAAATAATATATATATTAAGTGAATATAAGGCACCATCCAAATTTATAACTCAGCCATTTTTAGACCTTAAAAAGAGCTCCTCAAATTTAGTTGTTGTATAGACATAGGTGTCTTGAAACTGTTTGAATTTGATAAATTGATGAAATACAGATGAAAATCACTTTTTCTCTGATATGAATTAGGCACAGTATCACCATCATAAGAAATTGGGAGAAAACATTCAAAAAAATATCTGCAGTCTGTAAGTATCCTACCTTTCTTTTGCGCAGTTTCACTTGATTCTCTGAATATTCTTGTGTGGTCAAAAGATTCCTTACATGTAAACACTGAATGTCTTCTGCTGAACTGACATTTGACAGGCATTTGTTTTCCGGGGCCACTTGAGGTTCTGTGAAACCTCTTTCATCCAGACCATTTTCCACTGCTGGGATGTGAGAGCAAGGAGGAGATTGCATAAGACAGATGCTGGATTCCACTGCTGAACAGAGCTGTCTATCACTACTGGTACATGATTCAGAAGAAATCCCACTCTCTACCACATTGCACTCAGACTTTCCAAGACCGTCTTTGAAAGCATCAGATTTCCGGCGCTGTTGTGCAATTACAGCAGAATGAAGCAGCTGCTTCCCAGGCATAATAATTTCTTTCACATTTGAAGAATTAAAACAATTTTCTTTCTCTACATCTACTACTTCATTTAAGCCTTCATAATTACAAAGCTCCAGGCTTTGGCCAATATTGCCACAAACATCTTCTTTTTTTATCTCCTCTTTATGAACTGTATCACAGCCAGGTTCTTCACTTATATCTCCAATTATTCCAGATGATTCAGCTGCCTTGTTACCCTCTGTTATTGGTACCATCTGTGCTAAGGACACTGCTCCATTTAAACTTTGCCCTTCATCTTTTGGTTCACTTCCTACAGCAGTGATGTGGTAATTAACGCTATCCAGGTTGAGTGCTGAATAGTCATCATCATCATCAGACACATGAACTAGGGTTTCTGTGCTGGCCTCCAGAAAATGCTCCTCGTCCTCATGGTTATCATTTTCATCCACCTCCTTCGAAACATTTCCCAGCTGCTTTTCAGGGAAGCCAGTCATCTCCCCACTATAGCAGCACTCTGGAAAGGAAGCACATTTTTCTTTCCGGTCCACACTCAAAACCTCATCTTTTTCCATAGTTGTCTGCAAGTTATCAGCTACAAGTCCGTGACGACATGCTGTATTATACTCCACAGACTCCAAAGCCAATCCCATCCACTGGGTCACATGCTCTTCCCAGCTTTTCTTTCTGATTGCTAGAGACATGTCATAACAGTTCAGCAGCAGGCTGCAATGTACCTTCCACAGAGGACCAGAGATGTCATGGCTGCTGTGCACTGCTCCAGAGGCAAAGAGTGTTTCATCATTTCAACATCTGCAAGAAATAAAAAAAGACTGTGTTATTGAATCAACTCCAAATAAAAAGGAAAAAAAAAAAAAAGGAAGGAACAGTTTAAACAAAAATCTAAAGCAAGATAAGATTGCAGGACCAGAAACAAATGAATTTAAATGACTATTTTAAGTTTTAATACTTTTAATACAAAACTTCACAGCACTCATAATTCAGTATAACTTTGTTTTCTGATTTCTTTCCAATATCAAGTAAACAAAAATGGTATAAACAGGCACATGGGCAAGCAAGTAGCTCCAGAGCCAAAATTTGATAACAAGCTTGTCTTAACTGTATCTGTTGTAAGCTACTAATTTCAATGGGTATAAATGGCATTAGATCTTATGGTTGGCTTGCACACAAAGATACTTTTATTTCCTCCTCATCCACAGATATCTGTGGAGTGCGAAATTCCGGCTGTTTCCCAAAGAGGTAGAGTAGAACTTCAGGGTTATTCTGAATTTATCAAAGTTATAAACCACTTATATGGCCCCCATTTTTATTGTTATTATTCATTCTCTTCAGGACAAGCTGTAAGTACAAATGTTACATGCAAATGCAGAGGCAATCAGTTGCTGCGTAGTAATAAAAAAATAAAATCATAAAATCATAGGATAGTTTGGGGTGGAAGGCATCTTTAAAGGTCATCTAGTCCTACCCCTCAAAATACAACCCTAGGAAAACTAATTTAAGCTTTTGATGTATTTCTTTACCTCAAATACATTTTAAAAACTAAAAAAACCCTATCTTCTAGTGTAAGGCAAGTGTTATTTAGGACAGGACTCTCCAGAAGGTGGCTTGTGAGACAGAGTGGTTGCCTGTAGCTTTGCTGTTTAACCTGGACTGCCTGGCTCTGCCAGAGTCCACTGTCCCTGCTTGGTTTTCTATGTGGGTAATTTGCACTGACTGCTGTATTAGGCATTCTGGATGATGGCATTTGAGATACATTAATCTTGTGTCATTGCATGTGTATATTAGCACAAAGAAAATATCCCATATTAATTTATGCATTATAAAATAAAATTAACAAGTTTGTTGTCAAAGAAGAAAACAAAACTTCTAGCGAATGAAACTTTAGAAGTTCAAGGAGCAGACACTTCTACTTTTCTACTTTTCTCTCTCTACATAAGAACTGTCAGCACTTACCATGGATCTGCTTATTGATTTCAGCAATAAAGAAGATTAAGTACTGAGTTTGTTCTGGGTCGTTTCAGTCCACTAAGGCAAATTCTGATTGCCCACCAGGCCACAAAGCTGCCTTGACAAATCACGTGCCTGAAGGTATTAAAGTATTCATCTTGAAAGAAATGCAGAATTATGCCTGTGCAACTGAACCTCTGTAAATTATGTCTTGACAAACTGACTTTCAGGATAGACTTGTACACGCTCCTAGATCTTTAACCTCCTTTTAGGATGGCAAGCTTCATTTCACATTCACATTTTCCACCTCTGTGGAGACTCTGCTTAAAAAGAACATATATTCATAGGGTAAGAGAATTCCATGCAGAAGTCATTAGCGTGTGGGAGGCTGAGCAAAATGGAAAATAACACACAGAGCCAGGCCAAAAAAACTGTTTGCTTTCAGAGGCAAAATTTAGTAGTAAGAAGTTAATACAATTTTATAATTCTGTCTTCTTTGCTGTCAGATATGACAGCAAGCCTAAATATTAAAATCTGAAGTCAAATTATTGTATGAATTGCAGCACATTTGCGTTCTTATTCTGACTTCAATTCATCTTATATTCTCCTGCTATTTCCAAGTGTGTGTGGTCCAAAATTACCACAGAGTGCAAAATCAATACTGAGAATAGTTTTAACTTCTGCTGCACCTTTTTCTGATGGGCACTAAAGCTCCTCAAAAACAATTAAATTAGTTTTACAACCACCACTGAGTTTTGTTTTGACCTTTGAAAAGAGGCATGTTTACTAGAAGGGGCTCAATGATTTTTACTATTCCTTCATTAACAATGTTTGGAGTTGCACCTGGGTGTAACTCATTTGCAGCTTCCCTCTCTCTTCCCCTATTAGAATAGTAGCTTTACTACTATTTTACTACTCTACTATACAGAAAATTAAACATGGTTCCTACAGCCATATAGGGAAATTTATGACAACAACAAAGAAAAGACACTAATAATATTAAGGGTAAAAAGCTAAAAAATGCAACTTCCCAATGACATACATGCATCCACCTACCTAAGATTTAGGCTGCTTTTAATGTGCAGAAGGCAGGTTCTCAGAGAGTTAATGGGTGTGTGTTAATCTTGCTGCTGCGAAATGGAGTTACACGTGTGCAGAAAGGGGAGAACAGATCCCTTACTGTTATTCATTTTTTGGATGTGGAGAGTTATATTTCATGGGGAATGAAAAACAAATAAATTTTACTTTAGGAACCCTTCTGTTTTACTCACACTATCACTAGTTTTGGCTGCCTCATAGACTGCAGAAAAATGATTAAACAGAAGAATATAAAATACTCTGCTTGAAATGCAAGACAAATAAGTGTATGACAATGGTGCTTTCATTGTTCTCTAACATACGAGCATATGTAAACACTAAATATGAAATATCTACTGTACATATGCCCCATTTCCAGACAGCTTCACCCACCTGTTCCTGAAATCCCCTCATTCCCAAGGCACGAGAAGGAGCCCATAGTTTGGTGGAAGCCTACTCAGCCCATAGTTTGGTGGAAGCCTATTCTTCTTCTGTTCCCTCTCCACTCCTCAAAGACTGTGTTAAATGATTTAGTTTAGAAATTATTTTCCTGCTCTAATTGCTTGATACTTAAGGGCCAACAAGGAACTTTTTTCTTTTCTAGCTCTTTATTCAGGACATGCAGGCACGTAAGTTATGCCTTGGAGGATTCACCACTCCAGATCTCTGAATGAAATTCATAACTGTGTTCCTTTCTTCTCTTCCAGAGAACAATGTGCACTGCCACTTTCCAAAGAAAGTGTTCCTGCCTTGGTTACTGCTTTTCTGCTATTGCTGCTTTTTTTCTTGACATGCAGCATCTTTTGTCCTCTAAAAAATGCCCCTCCCAAGTTGATTTGAACTTTCACCCAAGGAAAGAAGAATCCCCCTTTCTCACTTTCTATTCTTGCTATCCCACAACTAGAAACCTTTATATCTGATTTCTCCAGAATTTTATGACAGTCAGATGAGCCATTATCAGTGTGTTGAAACGTTTAGCAGACCTCTTCTTCTGATTGAAGCATCTGTCAGTATACCATCCACTCAGCTGTTGCCATAATTCAGACACGTATTTTGCTTTTACTTTTCAATAGCACTTAGTACTGCTTAGTGCTATTAACTTTCTGAAAAATAAAGGTTTGAAACAAAACCATGAATGATAAGGATTTCTCCTGGACTAAATTTCTTGATTCTGTGTTTGAACTAAGGAATATTGGCAACACTGACCCAATAGACAATTCTTGACCAAAGAAAATGGAAGTGAGCAGTGGGTGATCATACTACAGCAGAACCCCCTTCAAGAACCTTCTGTGATTTACAAAATTAGATGCCATTTTAAATGGAATTTATAATAATTTACTGACTGTCTCCTTTCACTGTAAAACACAATGGAAATAAAAACCAGGCAAACTTTTATGCTAGCTTATTTTTGGAAGCTTTGTATCTAGTCTCACAAAACTGATAGCTACTTTACAACTGATAAAACACAAAGTGATGATGAACTGGTCAGCTCTCCTATAATTAGATTGTCTAACACTTTACTTTAATTAAGGTTCCTGTGATTTTTCTTCCGAGAAACTCAAACTGTTTCCAGCAGGCTTCTGAAATTCAAAGAAGCATCTTTGTCTCATGAAATTCCATTCAGGTTTGGCTATGCCATGCATTTTTCAATACACATTTTACCTTCTCTTGCTTCTCTCCTGAAGGAAACATGGTAGTCTACAAGAACTATCCTTAAACAGATCCAATACCTATGACTGACACCTGCAAAAGCTGCAAAAGCTTCAGCAGGAAGACTTAGGACTCGGAGCTAGAGTGAGAATGGAAAGGGAAGGATGGAGACTTACTCAAATGCCTATATCTGTGACTACCCAGACCAGTCAGAGCAGCTTCCCTTCTGGGGCTTAGGACAGGACACAAAAACATCCAAGTTACAAGAGTGGGAACGCAGAGGCACATAACCAGGGCTCTCTGGTCCTCCATCTCCTCTCTCAGCCTTCCAGGACACAGGAGTGGAGCCCACTGTTTTTCCCAAAGTGAAAGAAAGAAGTAAGGACAGAAACATGGAGACATTCAGCAGTATCAGCCACCACACAAGCTGAGACAGTGAACCCCATACCATTAGGATGGAAGGGCTATGGCAAAAGCAGGCATAAGGTAGACACTGCTACGCCAGAGGACACATCAGAGGCATCCACGTATGGCCAAAGCAAGGACTGCCACTGACCCAGATGTGACATCTCTGCTTCCTTCACAAATTCCACCATACTGACAATTCACTGAACCATACACGACCTCCTTGTTGGAATAAATAGAAAAGTTTTGGAAGGGACAAAGTTGCAGAGAACACAGGAGAGTTTATGAAGTCTAAGTGGCAGGAAAGTTTCTGAGAGGGCAGCCCAGGCAGTAAAGTCCCACCATCATGCCAGGGCAATTATGGTTTTGCTAATGCTTTATATGGGATGCAAATCTTTTCAGTTTAAATTAAAAAAAAATAAAAATTAGGCAAAGCATTAGCTTACAAACTGAAACGAAGATGAAAGACTGTTTCATTACATTTTTTACATAGCAGGCATATGTAAGCAGCGGAGATCAAGAAGAAATATTTATTTTGTTATCATTATTTTATCTTCATTGGTCTGTGACCCCAGTCAGCAAACTTTGTTTAAGGAAGTCTAAGTGAACAGGGTCTGTTTCCTATAAACTCATCTCACATCTTCCTGGTCTGGCTTACATACAGTTCTTTCAGTAATGTCATACCAATCTCTGAGAGAGAGTGTTGTTTACAAATAATTTGAGATAAAACATAAGCCTCTAGGTCTTCACTCAGCTATTTATTTTAAAATATCTCCTGTTTTTTAAAATGCAATCCTTCATCCTTTTATTTCCTGGACATATACCACCCTTTGGATTTTACTGAAGTGGAGGATCACCTTGTCTACAGTTTCTACATAAGCAAATCTTTGTAGTGCAGGGTTATAGACCTTGCTGTCCTGGAATACAAATATAAGGATCATTTGTTGTGGGACATTAATCTAGTGAGTACCAGAGGCATTTTCTCTAATTTCTTTTATATATAAAAGATAATCATCTAAGATCAAATACTAAAAACTGTTTTAACTAATAACTATTTTGAAAATATTTACTACTTTAAATACCAGAAAAAAAGCATAAATCTCTTAAGAGAAGTATGTCTTCAGAATGAAATAAAAAATTGAAATATTTTATATAAATTTTAATTGAGGTTTGCATGTGTACGCATACGATGCACTTATAAATTATAAATATGAACACAGACTAGTAATATAGCTGATGCTGATTTTTGTAAAGATAAACACAAACATACCCCAGTAGTGTCTTTTCACATGGTACTTGTCTTTTTTTTTTAATGAGATCTCTTACTGTTTGTTGTCAGCCATGAATCACTGGACAAAAATAGAGGTACATTCTTTGTGAAGCAGTAAAAGGTGGTAAGTTATTAATATCTGACAGGAATCCACACCCCAGGTCCTGTTGTCTCCAAGAGTTTGAGCTTCTACAAAAATATGCAATGAATACTTGATAATCCCACTTTTCAAGAAAAGCTAAGCAAGTCCTGCCTACACCAAGACAAACAGGTATATTAAAACTGACTGACTCAGGTACCTTGTAATATATGCCTCTGTTTTAAAAGTTGCTTTTAAAGGACCCAAATCAAAGCAACCCCCATAACTATAGAGATGGTACAGCTTACTAGACACTAATCAACTGAAGTTTTTCTCTTCTGCTTCATTCTGCATGCCTTTCAGGACCAAAATTGTTGGCCAGCTGTAGATCAAACAACATCTGAAAAAAGACAACTGTTTCTCACCCTCTGTGAGAAACCAACTCATATTGAAGCGCTTATTAGAACAGATTCCAGGACAAGAAAATAAAGTGATCGCGAACCAAATGTTAGAATTGAAAACCAATACTCAAATGAGATATTACTGCACTTGTAACTCTGAAAGGTACCCAAGTTACCCCCTCTGAACACAGGAACAAAAGGGGAGACACATAAAGAGGGGGAAATCTGGGAAACTGCAAGAGGGATGTTCTTCCAAGTCTAATGGCAAACACCTTTGGAGTCAGAGATGAGCTTTGAGGGAGAGCCACCGAGCCAGAAGGGATCCTGAGCAGGGACTGGAGCAGATGTGGGAAGTATAGCCTTTCTAGGATAAGAGATAGACTTTTTCCAATCTTTTGTCTCTGATCATTGAAAGGAAGAGGAAGCAGAGGGATTTCTGGCCCACAAATCCCCACCCAACTCCTTACTAGGCCTCTTGAGTGGTATTTCCACAGAATGAGAAGGCGGGAAGAACAGGGGGAATTGCTCTTCACTCTTAGACTTGGAGTGCTGCAAGCAATGACTGAATACACCAAAAGCTGGTTTAAAATCAAATCATATAAAGACCACTTGGTCCTGAACTACATACTTGCAAATATGATTTCCATATGTAGTAAACTGCCTGCAAAATCTAATTAAGAATGAAAAAAAATTAAAAAAACACAGACACTAAACAGAAAGTCAGAAGTGAGAATATGCAATCTATTTATTTATTTATTTATTAATATAAAGAGGGAGATCATGAACAGATTTGTGAAAGCAGCTATTAGAACCTGTGCTTTTTATACTATTCGGAACAAGAAAAGTAGTGAAATGATGAAATTTGTTAATTTAACCTAAATGCAGTGAAGAGCTAAGAGATAAAATTGCATATGAAACTCTGTTACTAAATAAAATGACATGCAGTGGTTAAAAAAATACTCCTAACTATAAATACATATTACAACTCTCTATGGTATCTGCTCTCAATGAGGAAAACAAACCCAAAACTAAGTCACTGTGGCTGGTAATTTGGAAAAGAATTTCAAACTCAGTGAAAATTACAAAGAATGTAGCACAACAGGCAAAAGAGAGACTGAGCATACAGTAGCATAATAAAATAATATTTTCTAAACTCTTATGCAATGAATTGAAAACTATACACATTTTTGGTAATTTCATTGCAGAAAGAGAAATAAAGTGGGAGAAGGTCTAGCAAAAAAAACAATAAAAAGGATTATAAATATTATATAGCTTCCATCTGAGGAGCCAGGAAATACCTGAATGTTTCCTGCCTGGGAATGAGAGGATTTAGAATCACATAAAAATCACCAGTATCATGAAGAGAGAGAACATTTATTTATTGTGCCTCATATTACAGGAACTTGCAGAAGACCAAAGTAGAAATAGAAAGCAGAAATATTTTTTTTGCTTAAGCATGTAAATAAATAGGAGCTATAATGTTCAATAAATATAAATTATATACTCCAAAAAGTTTGTTATTTCTGATGCAAGAAATACAACATAAGCAGTTAATCAAGCCATGCACCAGAAATCATTCTTCTGACTTGATAAGGATTTTCTCTTTCCTTCGAGGATCACTTTCATTACCCCTTTAGCTAACTATTTTCTTTTCTGCTTTACAGATTCTGACATATGTCATATATGGTCATTATACTTTACTGCCAGTAAAAATGTGTAATATGCTCAAGGTAAAGAAAGGATGTTAACATCCTTTCATTAAAAGACAGTTAACATGTTACAAAAATTGTGATACTGTGAAGGAGTATTATAAAATCTCAATACATTAGATACCACAAAATATAAAGTCGAGTTGGCGAATTGTTCATTCAGAGATATCCAAAGTCTTGCTTGTTTTGTGGAAATATTATTGCCTCCTAAGGTACTAGCCCAAACTTTGTCAATATGCCTCATTTATTGCTAGAAAACATAATGGAGTTGCTTTATTTTCTATTCTTCAAAAAGTAGCTGCATTACCAGTGCTCATCATCATACAAAGAAGAGCTTTTACTTGTAGCCAACATATGATTACAGTGGATTTTAGTTTGGTTGTATTTGTATTTGGTTCATTTCCAATGCTGAGCCTCAGATTAGCTGAACCTCTTCCTCAAGGATGAGAAAGGGGAAATGACTGGATCCAAACTGATCCACAGTTATCCAAGCTTACTAAAGATCTATGTTATTTACACCCAATTTAAATATATATAAAAAACCCCAAACAATTAAACCCCAAATTTAAAATACCTAAGTTTTTGGTTTTGTCCTATTTTGAATACTCGATAAAATAGTGAAATACTCTTTTCTCAAGAATTTCTAGTGCAATTATAGCATTTGTTATATTTTCATTAGTGGCTTTTTAGTACATTATTAAGTACATTTAATTAGTACAATTAATAATTAATTACTAAGCATCAACCTCTTATTAGCTCTTACACAAATCCATTCCCTTCACCACAGTATCATCCCAAAGTGACAATACAGCCATAATATTTATAATTGCCCACTAGAAAGAGAAAAGGTTTTAAGCCAAAAGTAATTTCTAGCATAGACTTTTCAAGAAGAAAATCAGAGCCACAATATATAGTAATTCTGATCTGTAAGTCTGCTGGTCTCCAAAATCTAGTAGTGTGAAAATTATATATATACTGTCTTGATTTCAGAATATAAATTGCTCATTTCTTTGGAATAAAGAAAAGTAATCCAAGGTGTAAAGATTTATAGTCCTTTTTTTTGCCTAGGAGGGCTTCTATATGGAAAGTTCATCACCATTCCAATTCTTCCCCAAAATCATTTCAGCTCCCCACTCCCAGAGAACAGAAATGATATATAATTGGCAGATTCCTTACATCTCCTTTTACACATGGCTTAAGTGTAAGCGTCTTGAAGAGAAGACATGAAATGAGAAAAGGCCATCCCATGAGACATGGAAACCTAGAAAACTGTGGCTATTATTTTTGGTCCTGCATTAGGGTAATAAGATCAACACCCCTTCTCTCCTCCCCCCTCTCCCTGCTTTCCCCCAGAATAGAAGAAATTCCATTTGCTAGCCAACTCTAATGAAAAACTAATTTTTTAACTACATGAGGTCCTTTTGAGAACAATATAAATTAACCAGATGTATTCCTATTGCCTTTTAGACTTAATATTCTAATATGGTGCTTCCATTTAAAGAAAAGTTGCTGTTGCTCATTACAGCCATGAGCTATGAAATTTGTGGCACTAAGAACAATGATTTTGGCAACCAGCCTGCTTACTGAATAGCAGGGGGCACGTTTTCATTCCTGGTGCAGACTGAAAAATATTTTTGACATTATTGTGCCTATACTTTGTATATAAAGAGCTGAAAATCATTTTCTCTGATTGAGAAAGACAAATATTTTATCATTGAGAGTCTACAGAGAATGACTACTGAGATGACTATGCTTTTTGGTGGGAATGAACCACTAACAGTATCATTTGGAATCCCATTTTGTTGCACCTGTGTAAAAGTTCCATGAGCAAACTGAGCAAATATTTCTGGAATGTAGCTGAAGATGTGAAAAGCAAAAATTAATCAAAATGGCTCTTTACCAGGTATCTCTTTGAAACTAGAGAAAGAAATAACATATAATGCACTCTGAATGTTTTAAATGCTTAAATGTGTTGTAAATGCACTGGAGAACCTAATTAAGTCCTCTTTCTTTATGGAAGGGAGTATAAAAATAGAATTTATTCCCCAATAAATGTATTTATCCCCAATAAAATTTATAAATTTATCCCCCAATAAATTTCTCTCCAGAAACTGGGGGGAGGGAAAGTCTGTATTCAAACATAACCCAGAAATTTACTATTTTTCATTATAATTGTTATCATTATAATAATTGTATTATATTGGAATTCAGGAAGCCTGTCTTCCACAAGACTTTTGTACAGTGTATGTCTCTCACCTCTTTATCTCTTTTCTCTCTGCCTCTAACAGGCATATTGTGAATATGAGGTAGTCAATAGACTTCCACAGTATTTTCCAGAGTGCTTCATTTCCAAACTCATCAACTGGTCTCCTGATTTTATGATTATACTCTCCTAGTTGTCATCTATAGCCTGCCTGGAAAGATATACCCAACCCTGGAAATTATAGTTTTTGAGTATATAAGTATAGAAAAAACAAAACAGATGAGTCTTGAGCTCATGTGGAGGTTTCCCCTTAATTTTAAAACCAATTCAAGTCTATTTCCTTTACCAGCTACCAATTCTCACAAAACACACAAAAGCTTTTTTAAAATCTTTAGCTATGTATCCAATTATGCTGACAGTGACTCAACATTTGGAAGTTGCCTGGAAGGCACTGACATCTGCACGTAGGTATTCAATGAAACTAAGTCAAACTGTTTCCGAATCTGGAATACTCAAAGTCCAGCCTCTGCAGAGGAGGGTAAAACTCTTGGAGACCACCCTTTCAGCAAAATCTTTTCATTTTAGTGCATTAATATTAAAAGCTGCCACCTCTCTCTGATAAGGCAGTATTACCTGAAGATAATTCAAGAAAAATGAAAAGGGGTATCTCCATTTAGTGGACAAAAAAAATGTGTAATGAATTTAAAAGTACAACTTCCAGTGCATTGAGCCTCTTGGGACTACTCAGAAGTGGACAGTTAAGTGCTCTAGACTCAACCAGTGAATTCAATGCAAGTCTTCCTTGCCCATTGCATGTCTGTATCTTGCATGAAAAAATTAATAAGGGGAATCAAAAGAGGTTCCTATTTTGTGACAGTCTTAGCAAAGATGTTAATAATACCATATTAAGGTTGTTGAGTGCTCTTTAATAAGGTGCAGTTGTACAGCTGTAATAAGGTAACCCCAACTGCTTTAACTAGATAAATTTCTCACTGGTTCCTCTTGCCTCTTCCATTTTCTCTTAGCTCCCTTAGCAGAACAACACTTTGCAAATATTACTTATAATGCTCCATGTTACTACAGATTTTCCTCACTTCTCAATCTAATGATGTTGTCTGTTTGAAACTCAACACCGAATCCCTCTTATCCAAAGTGAAATTTTGGATCATAAGGTGAAATTCCACAAGTAACATGATGTTCAGCTTGGAACATTTATTTGTTCTAGCATTGAAGAGTATTTGTCATGGTTGATTCCTCATATGAAACTCTCATCAATAAGACCTACTTGCTCTGGAAACCCTAGCACTGATAAAGAGTGAGCTAGAGGGTGGCAGTACCACCAGTAGAGATCCAGAAGTTACAGAATTGTTTACAAAATATCCTAAAATTCAAGGACGTTTCATCTAAATCTATTAGATTTTGACATAAGGTGCATTGGAATAACTAACAGGAAATATCACAAATTAGTATAAGAAAAAAAAAAGCCTATATGAAAATGAAGGCTACAAGTAAAGAATACATCGTATGAGTAAAAACGGTTTTAGTGCAGATACACACAGCCTAAGGCAAACCTCTGTATTTGTGTTCAGTAACATGTATGTACTATACACCAGAGATAAAACTCCAGGCATTTCTAATTTCAGTGTAAGTGATTTTCATCAATAAAGAGAAACAGGAAATTATGGTAATAGTGGTTTTGAAATTCTCTACCAACAGACTGTTATTAAATAAGTGGTACCTCAAATCATCAACAAATATTAGTGATGAAATATGATAAAAAATATTGGAATTCAATATTGGTAATTATTACAATAAAATAATATTTATAAATACATAAGATTTGCATGTGAAAATTTGATATAATTTTAATTTGGGGTAAAATTTATGTATACACATATGAATATGCACACATGTACATATATATGTATATACACACATGTATTAAAAATACACCTGTGTATACAGCCAATCTTAAAGTCCTTACTATGTATTAACACTGATCATGATCTCTGGAGATATTTAAAATCCAAGTGCACAAGGCCCTGAGCAACTTGCCCTAGTTGACCCCAGTTTGAGTGACATGTTGGATCAGAGACTTCCAGAGGCTCTCTCCTATTAGGATGGAAATCAAGACCTAGCCCTTCTGGATATGCTATTTCAATTACTCTGCCCCCTCTGTTACTCTCTTTTTGTCTTTTTGCTTTTCCTTTTGTAAAAAGAACAGAACACCAAAATAAAAAAAATATTTAAATTTTTTTCTCCAGACAAACAAACAACAGAAAATGGAACCAGATGACTAAAAGAAAAAAAGAGAATACTCTAAAATATGTCTCATTTGTAAGAAAAGAGAAAACTATTTGTAAGTTCTTTTCCTCCTCCTGCTACTGCCCTCTTCAGGGATGCTTTATAACAAAGAGGATACATTTCAGTAACAAAATTCCTGTTAAGAACAACAGAAAACTATCACAAAAAATGCAACTTAACGCCTCAGACAATTTAAAAAAAAAGTTAATTAACTTTTGAGACTTGTGAAAAGCCAATCCTTTGATTGTTCCATCAGCTTAAGAATAATTTAAAAATTGATTTTAAGCTCATCAATTGAACAGAATTACTATAAACCTTGCCTGTTTAAAAATTGGCCACCCAAGCTGTTATCTTTGGGTTTAATTTTCTTTTAGGAGGGATTGCTTTGTGTTATGGATAACTTTATGAATTAGGCCTAAATATACAAACTTTTTTTTCCAGTGTTTTAATTACGGAATTTAACACGAAGGTCAACAGGTACAAGGTTTAAAAGAAAATAAGTTTGCAGGCACATAAATTTATGGTGAAGGAAGTTTATTTGAATAATTTCTATTATATTAATATAAGCACTTGCATTAGTTTTTCTCAAGGCTGCAGAAATAAATTCTTAACTTCCTTTACAGGAGTCATTTGATATAACTACTTGGGCTATTTTCTTGTTTCAAACTAAGAACATTAACATTTCTGAAGGAACAGAGCAAGGTCAAAACACTCTAGATACTCATTTTCCGTTCTCATTATTGCTATGTATCTATAAAATAATTTTTTAGAGGTTTTCTTAGACAGTAGGTTTTCTGTGAATTCTTTTTCTTGAACAACCACATCTTAAAACAAAATGAGGTTAGCATAATGAAGAAGTTAGACTAAATAGAACCAGAAGTTGAACAATGATTTGTCTTCAGGACTTTTATTTAAACCTTCTAAATAAAAAAGGCAGGCAACTATCAGTGTTACATTTTCTTATAGTCTACAAGAAACTTCAGAGTTAAATGAGAAAATACTTTCTGGGTTCTGTTCTGTTGTCCACCCTGTAGTTCAACTGCCTCAGGTGTCAAGTATTTTCATCTGCAAGTGAGGTCAGATGAGGTCATTATATGCTTTAAAACCCAGAAGAGCTGCAGAAGACGACTGCTTGATATGGAATATTTTCTTCTGTTTAACTAGAGTACTCACTAATACTAAATACGTGCACAAATACTTGCAGAAGCAAGTATGGGAACACTGCAGTAAAAGGCACTAAGGCTAAATCCTTTGAGACATCAGCGTTCCAGCACAAATTTCATGCAAGTGACAAAGAGACTCAGCCATTCAGATTCCTCTCAACTTCTTAGCCCCACTACCTACATATCACAGTTCTCCCAGACCAGGACACCTACCTGGAGAAGGTAAAGTCCATAAGAAAATGAGTGACCGTGATTTTAAAATTCACCTCAGAATATAATCAAGAACAATTTGCTGCCTACAGGTTGTTCCTTGCCCCCTTCAGATGCATGCCCTTCACAACCCAGAGCCACTTCTGACCACCAAGAACAACTTTCTTCTACCCAAATGGCAGTAAAGTGTACAATTCTCAGTCTATTGAAGAGCAGATACTTGACTTTATTATGGAGCACTGGTCTTCATATCCTTCCACAGCACAAAGTCATTTCATTACTCACCAGTCATTTCGAAAAATATTCAGTAAAAGCACAGTTGAAAGATTCTTGGAATACCTGAACAGACGACTCCTCTTTAGTTACCAATCTAGCCAGTAACTATATGGAGCCTTAATGATGCCCATAAGAAAGAATCTTTCAGATTACTTACAAGCAACAACTGTCCTTTTAGATTTTCAGGAAGACAAAGAATACTATGTAGATTGCCATGAGAAATGTTTCTGATATGCATAACAATTTAATAATTAAATCACAACTTTACATAAAATATTCATCCATTCACATATCAGTCAAAGATAACATATTGAATTTCTCCCTAAACTACTTAAAAGCAGATTCTTGTTATTTTCACTGGTTAAAAGTTAACTAGGTTAAGAAAAAAGACTGAGTAAATCCTTACATCCTCCTGAAAATTATTGATAGCTGACATTTACTAAGTCTTGCTTTTCCTCTTCTAAATGCTAGCACAGCACACAGCAAACTGTGTATCTAATCACAGGTTACTAAAAATAACCTAATTTTGCTAAGGCCAACAAATAAATCTTGGAATTTCAGATTTAGAGTGTACACATTTAAGACTGTATTGTCACTTATACTACAAATTTCATCTATGACTGAGAAAAGGCTAGAGAACAAGCCCAGCAGAGGTATATCTACCTAAAACACTCCTCAACATCTGGATCATTACTGCTGGAGGGGAGGGAAGGGAAGGTGGGGGGAGAGAAAAAAACATAGCCCTAAATGCCCTCCGTGTTGCTAAATGAGGTGAAAAAAGAAATTGTTCACACCTCCAGCTTTCCTATTTAATGTCCATTAAAAAAAATATGCAAACAAGACTATACAGCTCTATTTATATAAGAATGTAAATAAAGTCCAGCATAATAAAACACATTTTTAAAAGACGAAGAAAAATGTACATGAAGATATTTTTATAGATCTGGCATATTTTAATAAACAGAATTGCCACAATCTACAACTAAATGTATATTTTTAAAATTATAAGTTTTTTTACCTCCAGTTCTAGTGCTGAGATCCCAAATGCGGAACACTCCATTGCTGGATACTGCTTGTTTCTTTTCTGATTTTTCTTTTATTTCCTTCTTATTTTTTTAGATTTTTTGATAAAGTACAGAAAGATTCCAAGACAGCCTTACCTAGATGAAGAGAATCAGGAATTCGGACATGACCTCCCTCAAATATCTGATCAATAAAACAAGAAAAAAACCCCCAAACAACAAAATGAAGGAGCAAACAAACAAACAAAAGAGCCCGGTCTCAGCTAGCTCCTGCTAGCATAAAAGTTCAGATTTCGCTACTGAGATCATTGCTCTATTCTAAGCAGTTTTGCTCAATGTGTGATTCTAACAAAAACTCCCTCTGCAGCTGGAGGGAGCCTTAGCTAAGCACGAGCCTGTCAAGCTTTTCCCAGTGACTTCTGTCTACTAAATTCAGACTGATGTTTTGTGAAAGGGGCCTCAACAACCAGGCCCAGATTGCCTGAAAAGTATTTCCTGCCTTTGAGAGAGAGGGAGAGGGAGAGACAGCGAGCCTGCCTGCCTGCGCCAAGGAGAGAGCACACAGCGATGGGGGGAAAGGAAAAAGACGACAAGACCGAGTGTTTCAAGACATTTAGCTTAAAAAAATGCTGAGCTATTTCTGCGTAACACAAAGACCTGTACTACAGCTACATAATGTAAAAATGTGTTCAACCCCCTTCCTCCTGGTTTGTTTTTCCTTTTAAAAAAATACTTTATGCATCTCTAATGTTCATGCAAAGGTAACAGTTATCCAGGAGAACATTTCTGAAACACCTGGTCTTTGGCACCAAGTAATCAGAAACAAGCAGAAAACAACATGGTCTAAACACTATTAACACATCACATGAAGAAAGGATCTAGTGCTATTCTGTAGAGCAAATATACACAGAGAGATACCATTTACACACGTATGCTAAAACTGTATTGCTACTCAAGAGAAAAAACTGGAACTGAAAAAATGAATGCTACAGTTTAAACACAGTCATATCACAGGCAGTGGTACATGTTGCTTTACCTCTTCTGAGAATCCTCCAGAGTCACACAAATCCAGCTCTGCAAAAGCAAAAGGACAGACTCCATCTTGATCATATTAGTATTTTGCTGACATAAAACACTTGTAACTACTTCGTTCCAGTTTGACAGGGTGCCTGAATCATGTCTCCAGAGTAACCCACAGCATCTACATCCTTTGCTCTACACAAATTTAGTGAATATCATCTGTTTATCTTTTCTGCTTTCTTCTGCCTCCTCTGAATGACTTCCTCTTAGCTGTTCCAGCCTGAGAACTTGGATTACCATTTGGTTTTGATTAAAACCAGACAGACAGCTCCAAAGAAGTTTGAGTGTAAGCTAATGGAAATGACTAATATGGCTTTAATTAGTGTATTTATTAGTAATAAATATTAGCTATTCATATAAAAAAATCTACTAATAAACACATGCAAACCCCATGTTTGTCCACTGGTCTCATATTTAGGTGAAATAACTTATTCAGTATTTATTTTATTTAGGTCAGTTTGACTCATATTAGTAATCAACATGTAAAAATTTTTATTTTTTTACACTTTCTTTCGAGACAGTAAAAAGTGCTGTTGCTAAGTTTATTCTTCTTACCAGATGGGTCAGTCATGCATCATTTACCCTCTAATGACCCCTTTGGCTGGTGTAAACCCTCTTTATTAATTATTGGTCTGAGCAACTGCTTTTACAGTTACTGATCAGGTCATTGATTGGAAACTTTGGTCTTTGTCTGGTTTTCACAGAGAGCTATAGAGATGCAGAGGTAAGACACCGCAGATGTTATTATACACAAAATAGTGCATGGACATTTAGTGACCAGAAAATCTCTGTTTAGCAGGTCTGCCACAACTGGGACAGGATATGTATTCTGAAAGCTGATAGGAAAACTTCATAATTACTGACTGCTCATACACGAGTTTCTATCAGCCCCCAACAATAGCTTTTAACTGTTTATAAAATGCCTTCATTAGCTCAACTGAGTCTTCTCGAGGGCATTTCTTAAATAAAGAAAAGCCAGCCCTGTAGGGCTGTCTCCAGCTCCCACTAATATGGCTATATCTGGAGCTAATTTGCCAAGCTTTAGTTCCTCAGCATGTGGAACTTTGTGCTAAAATCTGCTAAATTTGCCAAATGTGGTCTTCATTGTCATACATGTAATTTTATATATGCGCTTTTCAGCCTTAAAATTACAGTATTAACTTTAAAAGTTAGTTACAAAATTATGCAGGCTCAAATGGAAGTGGGTTTGAAATTTTTCCCAGTAGCTTTCATGTACATGGATAGTGGAGGTAGACAACCTTAAGTGGAATGACTTACCAGCCTAACCTCTGCATCTTCAAAGACACAGGTCTTTGAAGCCCATAAAAGGAAACAGCACATGTGCTGGTAAACTCTGAACAGCCAGAAGTACAGCCTCCGAGGTAAATAACTTTTCAAAATTATTTTTAACTGCATTTGGCTACTCTCAGCACTGAATCCATACCTTTTACTCTACTTCTACTATTTCCCTGAAAGATTTTAGTTTGGAATTCAGTGAATAAATTACAATCAGCGAAGAGACACATTTTATTTGCAATTATGCAATTGCACAAATTGCAAAATTTTAAAATTTATGTTCATGGGAATCAAAATAAAACAAAAAGCCTTTAGTTTCTCTACAGTTAAAATTTACTAAAACTCTTTGGTTTTATAATACCAAAAAAAAAAGTGATGAAAAATAGAAACACACTGTTCCAAAAAAGGAAGCAAATATTTCAAGACAAAATTTTAATATTTTTTTTAAATAATTATTTTTAGTCAGCTAAACTTCACTTAATGTTTCATCAAGGAGCTTTGATTTTAATAAAATAAGGTGGGGTTTTTTTTGCAGAAGCAAGTCCCAGGAATAAAAGAGATTAAAAATTTTATAAGTGGGGATATATTTAAAAGGTATGACACATTATTAGAACATGGTCTACTCTGTGAAACAGTTTCACAAAGACAACTTACTTTCAAATATTCTAGCACTTGATGAATAGCTAAAAAAGAGAATAGAACACTGTAGACAATGTCTGTCCATTTCCTGTCTAACAAAACTGAGGACAGACTGTCTCATATGTATCTTTTCTTGCTATTACATCTGCAGAAACGAGGGGAATAACCAGAATTCGAATACTTATTCTAAGCTGCTTCAATAAAGCTTTATAACGATAGAATAAAAAGAACAAGTGGAATCAGAACATATAAGTCTGAAAATATTGATAATTCTGTTCGGTCTTGAACAACAAATAGAACCAAAAAATTAAATAGAGGAATAGAGTAGTAACGAGAAACAAAGTAATTCACTAATGAGACCAGTAAACAGCACTGCTGGACTCTGTATACGGTGATAAAATGAACTTCCATTGCGATCAGACTGACTACACTAAAATGTTAGAATTTATCTCCTTGCTATTTCTAAGCTTAAATCAAACACAAAGGTGGTATTTTTTTTTCTTGGTACCTCTGTAACTCAGAAAACCATATGTCTCAATGCTAGGCTGTATAAATCAGGTATTTAAACAACTCTAATTTTTGTTTAGATAATGTTAGTTGAAGAATTATAATATTCTATTCTTATCAGGATTACATTTTTTCTAAAATAATTATAAAATGAGAACAATGTAGAAAAATTCATATATGTAAAATATTATTTATCCAAAAAATACTTTTTTCATCCTAGTAGAAGCTGTTATTCTTTCCATATTATGGAAAGAGAAACTAATAATATGCTACTTACATGATCCTATAGAAAAATAACTATCAAAACAATTAAAAACTTAAGAAGAATTCAGAGTAGTCAACCAATTTCTGTTGTACCAGTACACAGACATTAGTATAATGCAGATGTGAATATTTTCAGTCACTCTTTATTTGTCTGAAGATGTGACAGTCTTTTCTAGACCTAGAACTACACATGGTGGTGGGCTCTTCCTAGTTTAGTTCTTGCTCAGTCAAATCCCTACATAAATCAATGAGAATCCCACAGCTGGTTTACAGGAAATTACTAACAAAATATAGATATGGTTTATTGCGTGAAAAATACAAACTTCTGTGAAACAGTATCATCAGGGTTTTTGGACTGACCTAATCTCTTTGCAGGCTTAAAAAGTAATCCTGCTGAGAAAGCAATGTGTTAAAAAAATAAAAGAAGTTCACCTCTTATTTGTCTTAAGCAATGCAGGAAAGCTTTTGCTCACATCTTTCTTTTTTTCCTGAAGGGTATATTTAAACCTGATATATTTCCCCTAATGACTGAAGAATAGCAAAACAAACCCTTATTTTGTTTACATACACTTGGAACTGCCAAAAGTACTCAAGACAGAGGCAAACAGCTCTATTTAAAAAAAATAATTTCAAAGTTGCAATATTTGCTTTTTTTCTTTCCACAGTGGAATTACCTTATTTTTTGAAGTGTTCCATACTTTCACATTTCATAAGTATCAAATACATTGTTTTGGTCATACCAAGATATTTTATGAAGGAGTTCTGGATTTGACAAAATCATTATGGATAAAACACAAGGAGGAGCAATTGAAGGAAAGGGAAAGAGAAACATTAATCAAGCACACACACAGACTGGCACAACAGAGTGGCTGGGGGACTGGCATGAGAGAAGCACAGATTTCATGTACTAGTTCTGTTCAGGAGCATTGCTAGGTCCCAGTGCACTGGACTGCAGGATAAATGTGTTGCATGAAGAAGTCTGAAAAAGACTCTTTAGAATTTTCCAGTTCAGATAAATTTAAAAATGGTCAGCAAAATTAAATTTGTTTGAGTACGTTAAGGCCACATCTATATGCAAAATTCTTCACTGCCAAGACTTTAGGAACAGGATATAATTGGAACTGCTTGAGAAACAGCCTCATCAAAATTACTAGGAGGAACAATAATATTTACGTGTGTCACTGTGAAATAATGTCAGGCTTTTTTTAAAAACATACCAAATAAAATCACTTCTAAATAAACAGTTTATTTGGAATTTGCTAATTACATTTCTGCAATTTGGAATATTGAATTCTTATTGTCAAAGAACTTTAACTTCTCAATAATTTAGATAGAAACATTTAGATTGTTATTTAAACGCTCTTAGTCTTGCATGTGTTTATATACCTTCCTGCTCTCAGTGATGTGTGAGTGAAGATCCTGAGTAAGGCATCAAAAGGTAAAAAGAAAGTTAAGGCCGTTTTGGTTTTTATTCAAAGATTATAAATTTTTCTACAGAAGATAAACCCTTAAATTTGAGGTTGCTGCTGAGGCAGACACAAGCACCAAAATAATACACCAAATGAGGATTAACATTGATTAAAAGAATGCAATCACTTCCAAAATGAGTAAATGATAATACTCAGGCAGATTATCTATTTTTAGAACTGTTTGTTCTATTTCCTGTTTAGGGCCTTTTGATCATCCACATTCAGGTTTGAATGATCAAAAGGAGGATTTTGTTTATAATATATTAGGCTATTTTAAGTGTGTTAGTCAGAGTTGCTTACATTTTCCCTGACACGGATTGTTAGCCATTCCTCCAAGCAAATCTTACTTCTTTGCAAGTTGCAAATACTGGTAGAAATTTCTGTGTTGGTATTTAAAAAAAACTTTTTCTTCATTTATATTCATATGAAATCCTAGGGGGAAAAATTTTCTAAACACCAAAGATGGAAGCAATTAAATGTTCTAAGGGCAATGAAACTTTCCTCAAATTAGATCTCAAAAGTACATCTTAGTGGACATGCTGGTTGATGAACACACCTTTTCTTGTATTGGCAAATTAACGACAAAACCTGTAAGAGTACAATTGCTACAGTCCCCATGGAAATAAAACCTGTCACAATCTTCATGTTTCTAGACAACTAACACTAAAGTTCAGCAAGACATTGCAAACCTATTTGGTTGACAGTGTTATACAATGATGTAAAGTAAAGCTAAAGCGTGGATTCAAGAGCTAATCAAAGAGGAAGTAGTTCTAGTCTTACTGGAATATGCTATCCAGATTTTGGCCTTGCTTCTATCTTTTAGTAATCAATCAGTATATCTGTCATAACTTGGCAAGAAAATCAGAAAGCTATGTATTGCTGAACTATATTTTACATTTCCTGTTGTGAAGACTGTATCTTCTATTTTGGGGATGTCTTTCAATCAATTATTAATTTTTAAATCAAGCCCCTGTGAAGACAATTTTTCTTTTAAAGACCACGAATTTCAAGCAAAAGCATGAAGATGCAAGTAACTGCCTTCCATTTTCAAGTACTCTACAAAATATTGTGGTTACAAGATTAATTACAAATGATCTCATGGGGGCAGGTGGTACATTTTATTTCCATAGAGTTGACAGGCGCTGATAAAGCAGAATACATGCTTACATATGGTAAATATTAAGAACAGTGCCATTAAATATTGAGTATGAGTAGACATAAGTAGGCAACATGCAGTAAGGTTCTTCAACAGTCTTGAGCTCTCAGTGAAGACAATTCTTTCCTAAAAACACATTTACATGAATGTTCTTGGAAGGACATTGAAGTACATTTATGTGAAAAGTCATGTTTTGTTGCTGTTATTGTTCTCATGATAGGATCAAAGTAGCTGCACTAAACTCAGGGGAGATACTTCAATTTAAAGCAGTTGAGGATGTAGTCCATTTGTTCCAGACTTGTGCAATCTATTTGGATTCATCCTTCCTAATTGCTTTCAGACCTGTGGAATGTCAGTCTCTCAATGGCTGTGCCTCTTCAGCACAACCTACATGAGATCTTATAGACCTCGAATCTTAAAATCATTAAAGTTGGAAAAGACCTCTAATATCATCAATTCCTAATAATTAATCCAGCACCACCATGTTCACTACTAAACCATATCCCCACGTGCCACATCCTTGTGCCTTTTGAACACTTCCATAGATGGTGACACCACAACTTTCCTGAGTAGACAGTTCCAGTGCTTGACAACCCTTTGCGAAGAAAGGTGAAGAAATTTCCCTAATCTAAACTTCCCCTGGAGCAACTTGAGGCCATTTCTTCTCTCCCTCTACTGATATTGGTTTTGTTGTGTCTCTCTCTGTATTTATATTTACTGCTAATTATTTTATATTTGTTTGCCTAACTAAAATGGAATCTAAGAATATAAAATCTGTTGATCCACTTCCTAAACCTTCTTTGTGTGGCTGGATACATAAAAGCATTCAATAACATCCAGGAGCTTATCACTCTTTCTCATTGTAATAACATTAACTTACATGTAAAACATGTTTGCAGTTGGTGAAGGGAGAAACACAGTCCTCTGCTCAACTTCTGGGAGTGCTTGCAGTAAGAAACTATGGCAGGGGACTTCTTCCCAGTAATTAATCTAAAAAATTTACCTGAGTACCAAAAGAATTTGCAAGTACAGGAAATGCTCAGTGGAAAGCATTCAGTCAAATCTGATTCAGACAGGTGTATTTCAACAGTGCTATTCAAGTTCTAGGAGAGAAAAATCTACGTTAGTAATATTATCACGATGGCTATGTCCAAAGGGAATGGATAAGAAAACTGAACTTTTCATCAGCCTGTAAACTATTTGCAGAAGAATGGATTATAAACACAAAAGTAAAACTACTGCATTTTCAACTGTTGCTGGTTTTGTTTTTCTTACCCAGTATAAAAACATCAAATTCTTATGATGCTATTGTTTGTATTACTGTCTTCTGATGATGTTAGCCATATCATATGTAAAGTTTTCTATATGCATAATAAGGTGATTAAAACCACACAACTTTTCCAGAAAGAATTAGGAATTTATGGATCATCACCTTCATACATAACTGTATCCCTTAACCTCATCTTTGTCAGTGAGTCATTGCTGAAAATACGAACATTTTTCTATATGTTTCCAGCTTCAAAAGTGAGTGAATGAAATATCAAATACTGAAACCCAAGGTTATAATTGTAATGTATAACAAAGGCCATTTCTAGAATACTCAGTCACTGAATGCTTATTTATGAGAAAATTATTTGTAAACCTCTATAGAATATTTATAAGTGGCCAGTCTTCGCGAACAAAGATCTGGGAAAGGTGTTTTTACCTTTGAAGCCTGCGCAATGGATTTTTTTTTTAGGTGAGACACAGCCTGCGCTGAACTGAGCCCACCCTTTAATCCTAAGGTT
>JAWWLV010000144.1:44995700-45036742 GCA_035041135.1 Platyrinchus mystaceus | reverse complement strand
AGATGGATGGCCTTAGGGGCTGACGAGCTCCATCTACCCGGGGGATTCGAACCTGCGGCCTTGGCGCTGAGAGACCACCATCTTAACCGCTAGGCCACCAGGGGTCCCCTATAGAATATTTAAATTAATATTAAATACACGTTTAACAATGAAACTAATATTTTGTGATCATTATTAGCAAGCAACTATGGTAAACTATTCATTATAGTCCACAAGCAATTTTGTATCAGAGCTTAAAATCAGAAAATTAAAAAAGTGATAACCAATTTGATTAAATTATATCTGTGAAGTTCCCTGCTTATAATGAGCCATCCTCAGTAACTCTGTAATAGAGAACATTATTCAGTCCTATATATGTCTGGGGAAATGTACATTGTACTTGAGTATCAAGGAAGTACTTTTCAATCATGAAAGTTGTGCCAAATATCCCCAAAAACCCCCAAACAAACCCAAACCGTGTTGTACTAATTTATCTGTGGCTTCAATAATGTTAATCTACTTTCCAGATTAGTGCTCAATCCACTGAAGCTCATAGTTTTAATATACACTCCTAGCTGAATAGGGGGTGCTATTGTCAGATTTCATCCTATACAACATAAAATGACCATCCCATTTTTTCTGTTTGGATATGCGCACACTGTTTAACATTTCTACAAAATGTTGTAAAACGTTTTCTGTTTGGATATGCGCACACTATTTAACATTTCTACAGCTCCTATAAAGTTTGTGCCAACTCTGCCTTTAATTTTCTCTTTTGCAAAATATCCCAAAAATTTACCCTTTCAGTGTCACATTTCATTCCATTAGAACCTGTTTCATCCTGAGAGTCAATAAGAAAATACTTATAATGGTGATGTGTTTGTTCTTAAAACAAACCAAGAAAGGCTATTTGTCTGTTTCCTGAGAAAATATAATTATCACTGTTTTCTTGTAGAAACCACGAATTACTCAAAATAAATTCAGACCTGCCAAACAATAGGGAATTACTGGCTTCCTTCAGACAGATTCTTTCCTGGTGTCATTTTTTTTAGCGTCTTTAACCTTAGCTGCCCTGACTTCAAGAAGGTTGAATAATCCCTAGAAAAAATGCATTATTTTATAAGTGGTCATTTACGTGACAATGTAAATCATTACATATGTTGACTGAACAATCTGTACAAAATGCAAGACTCACTCAGGACAAAATTGTAAGTTTTGAATATAGAGAGAATGGCATAGATGCATTCAGTGAGAGATCCAGGCTTCTGAGAGGATAAACTTACATTCCAGAAATACATTTAATTTGAGCCAAATATATTTATAGCTTTTAATGCTGTTCTTATGGAATCAAATTTATGAGTTGCTGCCTCAAACATAGAGATTTCTGTGTATTTTAGAGAAGACCAGGGAAAAAAAAAGAAAATACATTTTTTTGGCAGAGAAAAATACTTTTATAAATTTGCATTTATACATTGCAGGAATCTTTTGGCAAAAGGAATATTTTGACAAAAAAAAAAAGGCACTGGAAACATTTAGGTAGGAAATAAAAAATAAAGTCAGGCTTATAATTTCAGAGTACGACTAATATTGGTACAAAAATAACTATAAATTACATTTCCTATAGGATAATCAGATATTTGTAGCAGCCAGATATATTTAGATATGCTTGGATACTGAAGCATGTACCAAATATTAAATTTATAAGTGGCAACTGATAAATCCTAATTAGAAAAAGTAAGAATGTCCAAGCTATCATTTTCTTTCCATTGAAAAGAACAGTACAAAGTAGATGGATTTTCAGAACAATTATTTACCTAAGGTGCTACACTTGGAATTTATAAAGAAAGTTGTGTCTCTACAAACTTACAAGTTTTCTTTTTCAAAAAGGTAGTCATTCTCATTTCTGTGAACTACAAGTTCAAATCAGTATTTTATTTTTCTGGTATCATGTGAACAGTCCAATTCTTTATGCCAACAAAAGCAGCTCTGAAAAGAGCTAAGATGCCACACTTGCCTTACAGACAGGTATTCCATAAGCATGCTTTCTTAACTTCCTTGGTTTTATAAAACATATTATTCATTAAAGAAAGGCAGCAGCTCCTCAGCAAAACACCACAATATAAAAATCTCTGCTACATCACTGTTACTGAAATTTAATATAAGTTTGCTATAAGAAAACTGAAGTCTGTGAATGACTATACATGTTTTCAGGACTTTACACAACAGAAGAAATTGTGGTCTGCTTCTAGTGGTTTTGTAACTAGCCATATAGGCTCTGAAAACCATTAAGAATGAAAAAGTTCCACATCCATCCAACCTCAAAAACTTTCAAACACAGATATAGAATGCTTTTTAGATATTTTAGGTAAAAATGGAAGTTTCTCAGAAAAATAAAAAATTAGTAACATGACAGAAACTAACATAGATGCACAGCTAATACGCAAATCTTCACAGCGATTTACATGCGATTAGACATAAGGTTATTAGCTATCTCAATTAAGAACAAAGAGATCTACTAATTAAAGAAATAACTCCTAAATTACCAATTGAGAAATAATGGCTATAAATAATTCAATTTTTACTTAAAGAGAACAAGAAGAAAAATTTGGTTTTAGAATTGGCTTTAACATGAAACTCTGGTAAACATACAAATATAGAAATTTCAGATGGCACATACAGTAGTCCCAGAAATGCCAATTATTTCCCCTATTGATAACACTTATATTTGTTTTATAAATATCCTTGCAGTATTCAAATAATTACTAATGTTTTGCAAAAAAAAGAATCTTCAAATCAACAAGAAAATCAGCACATGGTTGGTTCCAAGACTTGCTTTTAGTTATAGAGATTTGCAACTGTATATAAATTTCTGTTAGTACCATACAGTGTTTTGAGATCATAACAATTACAAAGGATGGAAGAAGACTGACGTGCTTCAAGATATTGGCTAAATTCAGATAGGAAATGGGATCTGGGATATGTCTGATGAGAAATACTGAAAAACTAAGTGTAGATCATAGAATCATAGAACGGTTTACAAAGGGACATTAAAGACTATCTAATTCTACCCCCTGTGCCATGGGCAGAGATGCCATTCACTAGATCAGATTGGTCAGGGCCCTATCCGACCTGGCCTTGAACACTTTCAGGATTTGGGCATCATTTTTATTAGAAATTCTATGGGTGCAGATAGTAACCATAAAGATAAATGAGACTCTGAGAGACAACCCCACAGTATAACACTTTACTAAGATTACAGATACAATATTAATAAATTTTTACTATTATTAATATTAGTAACAGACTACCAATATATTTTACTAATATACTAAAGTATTAATAATATTTTATTAATATTATGGATGTTAAAGCCCTCCAGGGTGCAAAGACAGGCATTTAAACATAATTTAAATGTTTATACAAAAAGTAAACGTAAAATTGCATGTTGTTCTTCAATCTTACGGTATTTTATTCAGAATTCTGATGAAAAAAGGAAGACTCCAATTCACGGTTCATATCATCTCAGGTAGCACACTGAGGACAACCTTTCCTCCATTTGTAGTTAGATGTATAAAGGGCTATTAAACAAAGATACAAATGCTGGCTTGAATTTCTGAACTAAACTAAGACTTTTGAGGAAAGTGAAGGACTGAGGAGAACTACAAGGGAAATTCTCCTGTTCTTATAATATTTCATAATTTGCCACTACTAGGAATCTGCTCCTGGCCACTGTGAGACACAGAATATTGGGTCTGACCTTGTCTTCCTGTACAGTACCATCATTCTTTTGCCACATTTTCTTATTACTCTCCTTATACAGAGTATCCAACTACAAATTCAAGAAAGCCCAACATTTCTGACAACCTTATACCTGTTTGTATTTCCCTCTTGAGGAGAGCAAAGTAAAAGCTGAAACTTAAAATATTTGTTATTATTTTAGGTGAGTGCCTATTTTGTCTACATACAAACTTATTAAAAACTGAGGATGCTTATCATTTTATGAACAACCTTGTTTACCTAATTGAATCTTCTGAAAACTTGAATACAGTAAGGCTTGGATCTGCTGGAACTAGAAGAGATGAGCTTCTTTATTTATCAGGCAAATGTGTACAGTGCGTAATGAGCTGTGGATGAGGTTGCAGTGGCAGGAATGTGCTAGGTCACTCCAGCATCTGGGCTGGTGTTGAGAAATCTGCCTGTTGCTCTGTCACAAATGAGATGTCTTGACTCTCTGCAGATGCATGCTGAAGGTAACCCCTCCCTGCCTCTTCCTGTAGGGTGAATTAAAATTATTCATCTCCTCCAGGGAATTCATCAGACTTTCCAGAGGAAAACTTCCTCCAGTGCCTTTTGCTGTGTGAAGGGCAGCATCTGATCCACAATGCACAGAGCTAGATGATGCTGGGACAAAAATACCTGGCTTTTTTTCCTTCTCCCTCTTTGTCCCCTTATGCCAGCAAGTATTAAAATTCCAATGGTAATTAGAAGGATGCTATGATGAAAATAAGGAGGTCATCCACAGCTGCAGCAGGTTTTTCAAAGGTGGTTTTCATCCAGGAATGGGATAGGACTCTAAAAGGACAGTGCAATAACTTAATTTTGTTGGGGAATCAGGGCATATGCTCATTTCTTTTATAAATATGCGCAAAGACCTATCTGCAACATAAACAGCAATTGGGTTGGGAGATCAAACCCATACATTACGCACCAGTGCAACCACACTGTATACATCTCAGCTTATGCTGAGCTATGTATTTCTTAATTTTTTTTTTAATCTAACAAAACCCAACAAAACACAAACCCCTCAACATTTAAATTAAAACCAGAGGATTTGGTGGTTTCCACATTAATTTCCCCCCTGAACACATAAGGAAAATAAAACACAAGTAATGTCTCCGTGAGATGAAATATCTCTCATATCCAACTGCTGATGACTAAGAGTTAAATTTATCATTTCTGCATAGCATTTAGCTATTTCACTATTTTCACACTCCAGGAACAGCAGGGATAAATAAATCTGATTTCTTATGGTATTATCTCTAACACTTAGTTTCTACATGCCTAAAAGGATTTGAGCTTTCACAGAATACTCACTCTCAATAGCTTTCACTCTCCTTCAACTCTCCAAGACCAGTATTCCTAAACTGGCAGCAACAAGCCAATAGGTTCAAAAGTTAAAGACAAGACAGATGTATGCAACTCTGACTATATCTCACTAATCTGAGAAACTGATTCCTTAAAAAGGAGTTTGAAGAAAGAGTTGGGCCTTTGGTTTTGAAAAACAAGGAAGATTAAACAACCCAAATGCATAGAGATTGTTAGGAAAAGAAAAAAGAACTGAAAAGAACTGAGAAACTCCACACTTTTTGTCCTCACTTTTCTAAAATGGAAATTCAAGTTGTTTCACTCAAATAGCTTTATTAGCTGTCTTTAACAGCTCATACCATGAAAAACTAGGGAAATATGCTTTGATTCTGTTCATATAAAATTTTATGTCCTGACAAGTCTTTTTCCATTTTTTCCAAAATAACAGTGAGCCAAGACTATCAGCTATTCACAGAGCCTTTCATGCAGCATTTACTATACCAGTGTCTACATCATCTTGTGGTTTACTTAGTCTGGTCTTAGACCACAGGGCTTATGTCTACATTGATAAGTAGTGTCAACCAAGGAAAGTAAACCTGTAGAAGAAAACAGCTAGGGAAGTGAGATCGACATTATATGCATTTCAGAGCCTTTGTTTCTTTGAGCTAGTTGTGTGCCCCAGGCTGGATGTATTAGATGTGTTCCATGTCATGCAGTTTAGTTTCATCCACATGCTCCTTGAGCCTGCTCTGTAATGCAATGCAAAAGATAGTAACTTGCACTGACTAGGAAATTTGCCTCAAAATAGGCTCTGGATCTGCACTAACCTACTAAGGTAGATGTATTGGGAATCTGGAAAAAGAAGAAACCTCAGTACAGGAGTTTCTGAAACAGTCTGTCTCAGGGGAAGCTTCTGTTGGTTTTGTTTCTTTTGTCAGGGGCAGATGGAGCTTAGCATTTATTGATCTTGATTAGACACTGGGGTGGTTTGCTAATCTGCCTTTAAAGATTCAATTTATTGAATTCATTATAATTACCACTATGATATTTTTTCACTAAAAAGGTATTGCTGATTTTGAGTAGAAAAAGATAATATACAGGTTTCATCTTGAAGGGTTTCTGCTTCCCTTTTTGCAGAATAAATATTCTATTCATCCTTTGCTGATGCTTTCTTCCTCTTTCCATTCTTGATATTTTCATTGGCAATATTTGGTTCTTGCATGGTATTTTGAAATAGAGTACATTTCTCCAACTTTAGCTTAGTAAGACATTTTTTCCCTCTCTCTCACATTTCCTACTTTTCTTACTCTGACTGCCATGATTGTTCAGAGCTTCCCAGCTGCTAGTTCTTCTAGAAGTAGCAAAACTAACAATGATAAAGAATTTTTTCACAGCTTTTTTTCAAGACTGTACGTTTAACTTGAACAAAACCACGATAAGTGCAACAGTAGACTTCGACTGTGTGTAATATTTGAGAAACAATGATTTTTTCTGAGAAAGAAGAAATCTCAAGTTACAAGGGACAAAAGAAATAATACATACCAGAGTAAATAATAGCATTGGATGTAGTTTGTTTCTCATTATAAGAGTGAGACTAAAGGCAGTAAAACTTAAGATAAACATAAATAAACACATTTTTATTCCCATACTCTATAATTTATAAAACCAACTCCAATTAGAGTTTCTGTATAAAAATATTTTAAAGCTGCAAGGAACCTCCCCACTAAACTAATTAGATAATTGTGGAATCTGGTCTTCGGAACAAAAGTTTATACTGATAAAACAATCCAGGTTCAGTTCAAAATGAACACACAGCTGCATACAGTGCAACTCAGCACTGATTGTAAAATCCCTTTTATTTTAATCATTACCTGATTTCAAGGGAAGCCAGTTGATGTAATCTTTTTGGATTTCTGTAAAGTTTCTGATACTGTCTCTCACAGGATCCTTCTGGACAAAATGTCCAGCACACTGGATTAACACATCATGTGGTGAGTGAGCAATTGGCTTACGGGTCGAGCACAGAGGGTAACAGTGAATGGGGGAACATCAGACAGGTGACCTGTCACTAGTGGGGTTCCACAGGGCTCCATCTCGGGCCCTGTGCTCTTCAGCATCTTCATAAATGACTTGGATTCAGGACTGGAAGGAATACTAAGCAAGTTTGCAGATGACACAAAACTGGAGGAGCTGTTGACTCCCTCAAAGGCAGAGAGGCCCCGCAGAGAGATCTCAATAAATTAGAGGACTGGGCAATCACCAACCGTATGAAGTTCAACAAGGGAAAGTGCCAGATTCTTCACCTGGGATGGGGCAACCCTGGATATATGTACAGACTGGGGAATGAGAGGCTGGAAAGCAGTGCCACAGAAAGGGACCTGGGGGTCCTGGCCCCTGGCAAGTTGAATGACTCAGCAGTGCCCTGGCAACCAGGAGGGCCAACCATGTCCTGGGGGCATCAGGCAAAGCATCACGAGCCGGCTGAGAGAAGGGATTGTCCCGCTCTGCTCTGCACTGGGGCGGCCTCACCTTGAATATTGTGTGAAGTTTTGGGCACCACAATATAAGAAAGATGATTAAGCTATTAGATTAAGCTATTAGAGAGTGTCCAAAGGAGGGCAAAGATGGTGAAGGGCCTTGAGGAGAAGATGTATGAGGAACAGCTGAGGTCACTTGGTCTGTTCAGACTTGTGAGGGGAAGAGGCAGACACTGATCTGTTCTCTGTGGTGACCAGTAACAGGAGCCAAAGGAATGGCCTGAAGTTGTGACAGGGGAGGTTTAGGTTGGATATTAGAAAAAGGTTCTTCGCCCAGAGGGTGGTTGGGCACTGGAACTGACTCCCCAGGGAAGTGGTCACAGCATCAAGCCTGACAGAGTTCAAGATAGCATTTGGATGATACTCTCAGGCATATGATATGACTCTTGGGGATGTCTTGTGCAGGGCTAAGGGTTGGACTCAATGATCCCTGTGGGTGCCTTCCAACTCAGCATATTATGTGATTCTGTGATTTACTACTTAGATTTCTATAAACATTCAAAGGAACAAGGAAACTGCATCATGGGGAAAAAATGGAAAAAGGACATTTTATCAAGTGACTTGAGAGAAGACAATAATGAAATGATACCTGACAAAGAGTGAGGAACTATACACAGCAAATATTTGAGGTAGATCAAAGAGTAGTAACATACAAGGGAAAAAGATACAAGCTATATATTTTTAAAAGGAAGATACAAATTGGTAAAAATAAATGGAAGGGAAAAAAGAGTATATGCTGTGTTAAGATCTGTGGACTCTAGTAGCTGTACTCACCTAACATTGGTTTGAATCAGAACTGAAGATTCAGCAGATGACATATTCAGAGTAAAGAAAGGGACCTGTTTTGCTCTGCTTCCCACTACAAACTGAGTTTTAAAGGTAACACATGATAAATGAGATATACATTACCAAGAGCTCAAAGTTAAACAAAAGAAGAATTTTGGATAACGGCCTTTTTGTCAGCTGAGTAGTTAAAGAAGAACAGTGCAAGATTACCCATAGTTGATAGGAGCCCAATTTCCATGTCCTTTACACCATACTATATTTGCAAGATTAGTTTGCAAACTAGGTAAAGGAGAGATTAAAACCAGCTTTTCTGAGAGGGAGGGAGGCGTGTGAAATGTTTTCCAGACATCATAGAAATTTTTCAAACAAAACTTCTACTTGCTCAAAGCAATAAATATGGCAAGGATGTGTACTGTACTCTTTTGCATGGAGCTTTTATTTCAAGTTGTTTCCTCTATTCATATGTTTAGTCACACAGACATACAAATATATATCAAGATAAGGTATATCAAGCACTTTCATATGCACTGATTTCCACAATCCTTTTTTTTTTTTGTAGTTGCTTTGTCTTTAATATATCAAATTTTACATCAGAAAAGGACACGTTTGTACACTAGACATAAACTCCTGTCTGTCTAACCAAGATTAGTCATTGAATTGTCTTGGCTAGGCTTATAGGCATCCTGTTTACAGTGAACTCAAATTTTTCATTATGTATCAGCTTAGTTTTAATTAAAGTATAACGATAAATCCTAGTAACTCAGTTTCCTTTGTGTGTTAAGGACACATGTTATTTCTTTTCCTTCCTTACCATTCCATATAGTAAGTACTGATTCAGTACTGTCTGCCATAATTACCTAGAAGATAAACTAAAGAACTTAACAGGGCTAGCACAAAATTATTATGCTTATTTAAGGGGCATTCAAAGCAGAGCACAAATGGAAACACTGAAGTATGCTGTTCTCCATATCTAGGTAACCCACAAACTCCACTAAGTATAATTTGTAAAGCGATTTTTTAAATCTTTTTCCTGTCTTGCAGTTACAAAGAACATCCAGTTATTACCAGCCCTCTGACAAAACTTCACCTTTTGGACAGAAGGTGTTCCTGGTACACAGTGTCCCTTTTGATTAAAACAGTTTCAGTAAATTATGCATTTTTATTAAATTGAAAAGGTGAAGATAAAGAACTGTTCACTTTAGTCATTACTACCTTCTTGGGTATACTTTCTGTGTTCCCATGCTTCCAAGATGAACTTCAAGGAACAAGGGAAAAAATCCTAATTCCCAAGGACTGAAGGGAAGATCTGCAAGTCATTATAGCTAAGTCTGACACGGAGTTCTGTTACTGAAACAGAGTTCCTAACGGAGAGCAACTAGAAAAAATACTTAAGAATGGCATAGCACAATAAGTTCCTTCTGAAAAGGAAGCATAGTGATCTAAAATAAGGTCTACTCCAACCAAAGTAGAACTGTACCATTTGAAATATTCCAGCATCTCAGTGACAGCCTTATAGTTAAATACAAACTATTTAATGTTTAAATACAAAATATTTAATGTTTTACATTTATTTTTATTGCTGACTCCAATTTTGTAATCAAAAGCTCATCTCCTTAAATTATTGTAATAAATGGAGGGAGGGGTTATACTTTTAGGTTGAGTCAGAGAAAACGAACAAATCTTTAACATTTTTCTTTTTTTGAGAAGTGAGCATCCAGAATAATACAAATATTAACATTTGTGAATCTTAGGACTTTAAGCTACATTCCTCAGTAAGAGAGAGACCCTCCTAAGAGTCAGCTTAGCAGCTGTCATCAAGGGCTCTGATGCCTGGGTGACTATGCTCAGATAGGTGTAGATCTATTGTCATTTCTGAGGTATGATAGATATTTTTAAAACATAAAAAGAGGAATGTAGCTTTATACTGAAATTTTTTATGTCACAGTTAAAAATTAATGCAGTGATTTACAGTGACTACGAGTTGAGAAAATAAGTTACCAAAACATTTTTCTCTGTTAAGCAGACCTATTCAGCTAGCAGCATGCATAACTGAAGTTGTCCTTCCACACTTACAGTTCAGAAATTTAACCTCATAAACAGATGGAAGCAATCATATATCACATGTGGTCTGAAAGAACTAGAAAAATGAGCTGGTCTTCAGGATGAAAAATCTTGAGAACAACTGATTAGTTACAAGCTCAGTGTTTAAGCCCAGTTTCTCAGTTCATGAGATTTTACTCACATTGCAGTAAAATTTCCCATTCCAACAGATTTCAAAGTGGAATCAGCACATATAAAGCCTATTCATAATGGGAAACTTCTGGAAGATTTGGAGATTAATCCTGACAGATATAATAAACTAAATGAACTTTCAATACTATCTTTTGAAAGATGGCAGTTTCTGTGGGGAGACCTTCAATCTTGAAACTTTTCTTTCCCACCTTAATCTCTCTCTTCTTTTTTTTTTTTTTTTACTTTTTGGTAGGTTCCAGGTACCCCATTCACAATTCAGAAGTTTTAGTCTCTGCTTCTTCACATAATTAGTTTATTAGTTAAATATTTCACAATTTGCTTCCTTTATCAAGTTCAAAGAAACCCTTGAACTCTCCTACCTATCAGAAAGGTCATGGCAGATTGGCAAAGGAGCCTGTATCTACTTGCTGTCCAACTTGCATACCTAGGCCATGTAAATTCAGAAGATCTTCATTCTCCATCAGAGACTTGACTTTTGCAGCCTGACTAAAAGCCAGAAGCTGAGTCAGTGTAAAGATTAAACAGAACAAGAGAACATTATGGGATCAGTAAGGAAGCTTCTTTAATCTTCAGGATTTATTAACAATGAAGGGGCAGGGAGAGAAGCTTTGCTTTTTGCAGGCTCTCACAAGATTTATGAAATACACTGTAGAGCATATGGCATGGGATCAATCACCTGATAAGCCTGAAATTATAGTTTCTTCTAGTCACTATTTTCTACCATTTACTTTATACCTCAAACTTAGACGGGGAAAAGAGAGGAGAAGCAAAGTCTAAATATGTTAAATTGTAATTAGCAGCAACAGATACTAGACCTACTTCACTTCACCATAACTTTCTACAAATCCGATACAGCCATGCTTTTGACTTACTGATCTATTCCAAGTTCCAAAATGCATATTGGTACCCAGTGTGTAATATTCACACATCCTGAAGACTGGGCACAGTAAACACCCAACAAACCCCACATATGCCCATAGAGTATGTTGAGCTGTGTCAGATTATACCCAATAACAAATTTAGATTCCCATGCTATGAATCATTCTGTGATTCAAGGGCTAGTTTGTTATAGTACAGCTATCTTAGTTTTACTGAAGAAATTACTGTTAAGGCACAAAAATGTACATAAGTAGGAGCTGTAAAGATGATCATGAGTTTTCTAAACAGAAGCATACATACCACACACTAACACATAGCACCTACTACCTGCTATTATTGGGGAAAAAAAGCAATTCCTTTGCACTCTTGATTCATAAGTATCCTTCTTAGAAGATCTCTTGCTCATGGCTAAAGATGATCTAATTTAGAGTGATTCAGTGATATAAATCATAGATTGGCAATGAGGTAATGCATTTTTCTGGTTATCTTTTGTCAGTTCAGCACATTATGCAGCGAGGTTGATGTGACTGGGTAACATTCAGTATAAATGAAACTAGAAAAATTTCAAAAGGTGTTTAGTCAAAAGAATACAAAGCAACAATGGAAGTGTAATATATATTATGCACTTTAACACATAATTCACATGTGTCATCTATAAAATGTACTTCCAAGACATTTGCACAGAGCCTTCAGTATTGTTCAGAATACAAGGTTAGGAATACAATCTAGTTTAGAGAGTAAGTAGCAATTTGGAAGATAAGACGTGTCTGCTTTCATAGTTTGTTGTATTACTGGAGCTTTTAGAGAGGTAAGTGCACTAAGCCTGTAGCCTCCTATGTTATTAGCAATGATTCAATTTTAATAAAGTAATTTCAAAGGAAACTTTTCCCTATTATTAACTTTCACAACATTGAAGATATACTACGGAAGTTTCATGTATTTTCATCATTTAATTAAAAATGTCAGTGGGCACTGTGTTTCTGTGCCACTCAGGGATTTAAAACAGTTATTAATGGAACTATAAAAGGACATGCACAGTCAAATTCATTTCAGATTTATGTGTCTTTATAAACTTATGTCCATGAGCCAGGTTTTTTATTACACAAAAAAAATCTATATAGCAAATGGGCACAATGTACACAATAAATTTCTGTATCTCTGAAAAATGTAAATGATGTAAAAGTAAAATTGAGTGAACTGTTGCTAGCAGTGTTTGTTCCTGAGATTAAAGCAAGAGTTTTTCAGAACAGATTGCTGGCTAATAAGGTCTCTTTTCTCTCTTGGGTATCCCTGTTAAACAATGACACTGAAGAAACAGGAGCCAAAGACACAAATTACTTTGTTCCATGATTGTTTCCTCAACAAAGCAACCTCTGAGGCAACTCAATATACAGACTAAAATTGGTACCAATTAATATTAACTGAGTAGCTGTAGTGTGGGTTACTGGTACTGAATTCTGCCATTTTTTTTCAGACTGTTCATAAAAATTCAATATGAACAATATTCACATAAAATATTTTTGCAAATAGACACAGAACCGTGTCTTTTAATATTTTTTGATTAAGTTTCTATGCTGAATGAGAAAATGTCTTGATGTATTGCCATCTTGAAAGCCATATAAAATTAAGATGTCATTTTTTAAATTTGTCCACTGTGACTGAACACCTGAGTTGCAGTGTGACCAATGATAAGATTCAATGTTGAAAAGTAGTTGCTACTAGACATGCACAGTTGTAAGGAAAAAACCCAAAACATACAAAACAAAAAAACACACACAGAACCACCCCCCCATCCCATCCCTCCTCAAACACATTTATTCCAAGAAGAGCATAATGTTAAATATCCACCCTTTAACTATGCCAGTGTGGTTTTGTGGTTTAATATACTATAGTATGTGAAAGGTGAAATAGAGCTATAGCAAATATTTGTCTGCATGCCCACAAAAAGTTAAATATATCTAAATATAACTGCCTCACTAAATCATTCCAAAGCCCATCATCAAAAAATACTGGATGATGAGCTCACTCACAAGCGAACTTTTATATATACATGTGTATCTGTGTGTCTTCTCCCCCTCCTCCTTTAGACTATGAAGTCCAAAAAGCTCGTGTACATGCAACATCTGGGCAATGCCCACACTCACTATGAAGTAGCACATACATCTGTGACTAATATCCAGATCATTCCATTTGTTGGACTCAAGACAATAAAAACGGTGGATGAAGTTTAAAGAATTTTTTTTAGGATTTGCGGGTGGCCAGTCAGTATGACTAAGATAGAGGCACTTTCTAACTGCTTTAAACAGACTTCAGACTGACCAGTCAGAGTCCCAAGTGGTTGGTATGGAAAAAGATGAAACCACTAAAAAACACCCCACCCCACTGGATTTTAAGCATGTTCACACAGAGCTTACTTTTGATAACTCTTCCTGTCAAAGTTATACAGCCAAAATAGTGGAGTGAGGAACTACTTTGGTGCACTGTTGTCACAAGATTGTTAGAAAGTTGAAGGCAATTCAGAGAAAAAAAGGCAGAAGTTGCAAAGGAGACTGGAAATGTAGGAGAAGGATATAGATAAGCAAGTATCTTTGTTATCTGAAAAATATATGAATAATGTAGAGTTCTAAAAATATGAGCTACAAAAACTTAAGAAAGCATACCATAAGGGGACAATCGATTTAATTGTAGTGCAGCCTCAATAAGAGCGCATTTAGGTGATTGGAAAAACAATAAATCTCTATTTCCATCAAACTGTAGGGTAAAATAACCTTCAGCTCCATTCTCTTGCAAATTGATTTGTAAAACTTTAATCGTGTTACATGGTGGGAATCTGTTCTTTCTGCTGGCTACAAATATAAAGAGATGTAGTATAGTCAAACAGGTAAGCAAGATGAGAGAAGATGTTACCTGTGAGGGTGGTGAGGCACTGGAACAGGTTGCCCAGAGAAGTTGCAGATGCCCCATCCCTGTCAGTGTTCAAGGCCATATTGAGTGGGGCATTGAGTAATCTGGTCTAGTGGAAGGTATCCCTGTCTATGGAGAGAGCTTTGGAAATAGATGATATTTAAGGTCCCTTCCAACCCAAACCATTCTATGATTCTATGATTCATAAGACATCATAATTTATTAAGGAGGATGAAGAACTCAAAAAAAACAGAATACAGGGGAGGCATCTACAATATATAATTTTAAAACCTCAAAACAACGAATATTAAAGAACGATCCTGAAGATGGTTCAGCCCACCTGTATAACATGCCCCACTCAACTGTGTTGTAGTGATGCAGTTGGCATTTGAAGCTGAGTTATCTTGAGATCAGCAGAAAATTTAAACTGATTCTCCATGTGTAGTGCAGCTCTGCCACTACATCCCACAGGAAAAACAGTTTAACATATTTCAGTTATTTTAAATTTACATTAGGACATGAACAGTCAGCTGTGTGGAACCCAGATTACTCTCAGTTCAGATATCACATGTACTAATATTGATTAACAGGTCTGTTCTGTGTCTGGAGGTGGAGGAAGACCACAGCATATGAAACTGGTAGGTTCTGGTGTTTGTACGTCCTCCAGGGTCATGCAGTAGTTCTCACTCCCTATGGAGTGGATGAAGCTATGTACCAGAGTAGTCTCTGCTCTTTGGGAGTCATAATTGGACTCTTTACAGTCTACATTGGACTCTTCAGTTTGCATCCAAGACTAAACTATGAGGGGTACCTGCTCTAAAAGCAAACATTGGATTTTGGATTACTCTGTCACTAGAGTCAGTAACTTTAACTGCAGATAAATTTCCACGAAGTCTAAGAACATTCAGATTCAGTAAGCTCCTGAAATGAAACAGAACAACCAGAACAGATGTGAGAGAGCTGCTAAAAGGATGGGGTCATAACCAGGACATAATTTATTGCCAAATCAAAAGCACTGATTTGAACACAAATGAGAATCTAGCCATAAAAACATTCACACAATACACCCATCTTAAGAAGATTTTGCTGCAAAACACACTGCAGGTTGATGTTTGGGCAGATATGACCAATTTAGGCAAAGAAAGAAAAGATGAAGCTTCTGCTGACTCTGAAAAAGAAATATTGACTCAGAGCCAAGACTTCCTTGCTATGCGAGAAGCAGTACTATAGAGACCAAAGTGGACGCAACTACCCACTTCCCCAGATGTGTCAGCTGGTAGCTATTTATGTTTTGATATAACAGACTTTATTATAAGTAACTGGTCTAACGCTAAGTTAATACCTTTCATTTATTTTTCCAGATTATACTCCTAAAATTACCACAGCAGATTCCACACGGTAAAAGTGGTAAAAAGAGCAGCTATATTGCAGGATTTATACAGAATCATTTTCTCTTTCTGCACTCTAGGAAGTTCTTTGCCTGAAACTAAGCAATAGCTTCAAAAAGTGCTCTTATCTGTTCTTACCTGCTTTTCTGTCATTCCTTCTACAGCAACTCTCTGCTTCGCTCTTACTTTCTTAAACTGACCAGCTTCACAGTAAAAGTTTACTACCACATGGTACATCCAACCCAACCTTTTGTCTTTATCATCAAGCAGATCACTTGTATCTTTTTGTTTCATCTACTCAAACTTGAAACAACTATATCCTTTTAGAACTGGGCACAAACCAACTTTATAAAGTGGGATTGCAGATTAATTCTTGTAATACATGAAAGGCATGTCATAGAAGCTCTCTAAATAGTATTTTCTCTGCATGTTTTAATTACAACATTTCAGCAAAAAGAAAGAAAAGAATAAAAGTTTTATAGTCGCTACTTAAAGGTCTTTGGCAAACTTGGTTGTTGTTGTTATTGGTGTCTTGGTCCGTCAGGGAGTGGTGGGGAGAGAAGCCTGTGAAACAAAGTTTGATGGGTTTATGTACCCTCAGAAACCTTCCTGATGCCTCCTCCAAAGGTGTGTGTGTGGGGGGAGTCTGTGGTGGGTGTGTGCACACCTTTGACATGGCCTGGCACACAGGAGATAAACATTATACACCCAGAGAGTTCCACTGGTTTCCTTTAGATAGGCATCACACACCTAAAGAAGCATCACACACCCAAGACTTCGCCCGTAAGGCCTCCACAAATCTAGCAATTTGTGGGCTAGGGCCTCCTCCCCTCAGAGTTACCTTCAATCCCCTCGGAGGAGGTTTGCACACCTCACTCCAGTAGCAATGTTTTAAGGCAATTAAAAAAGCTCGGTTCCTCACTCACGGGCAGTGGGATTGAGTGCATAGTCAGCAAGTTTGATGATGACACCAAGCTGTATCAACAGTGTTACTTCATGTTACCACAACTTCTTGTATTCCCAAAGTGGGACACCCCCCTTCCCCCAAACTGCATGGATAGCACACCAATATTTTGGCAGTGGCTGAACAGTGCTTGCACAGCACCGGTGTTTTCTTCCCTCCCCACTCTACCTCCCCCAGCGAGCAGGGCTGGGGGTTTACAAGAAGTGGGAGGGGACAGCTGACTTATAGTGGTCAAAGGGATATTCTTCTACACAATACGACATCATGCTCAGATATAAAAAAAGGAAAGTGAGGACATTCATGGTTATGGCATGTGCCTTCCAAAGAAGCCCTGCTTTACAGGAAGTGGCTAAACATCTGCCTGCTGATGGGGAATAACAAATTCCTTATTTTTCTTTAGTTTTGTTGCCTGCTGCTATCCCAAACAAGGAGGACTCACACTACTATTCACTAATATATTGTTTTTTCCTTGATTAAAAGTAGCCCAGGTTACTAAACTGGATTGAGAAACTGATGAGTAATGTGACGGCACTACTATCTTAAAATTAAGTCACATTTCTACTGCCTCAAGCGATGTTTGCACTAAAAGTTTTGACATTCTGCCATGAAATTGAGTGCCCATTCATACACTGAGAGATGTGTGCTTCTGAAGTGCTTGGGAAGATTTCATGTTGCTCTGCAATTCTGAGGTGAACTCTCTGCAGATCTTCACCAGAGAACATCTTATCCTGAATTTTTGCTGCTAGTTACCTCAGCAATGTGGCATGGCAAATTTCTACCCATCTGTTTGTCTAATGGGCTCAGAAAAAAGGACTCTAAAGCATGGAAAAAGAGTCCTTCCAAAGCAAGTGGTCTATATAATGAGTTTCTTCTCCAATGGTAGATTAATTGCCCACAATAATGACAAAACTGACATGAAATTCTCAGGGCTTTAGTTCACAGACCTGATGCCAGAGATTAGTAAGCAGTCAAATACATCTTCTCAAGCAGTGTAGTTACAGTCACCAAGTTCAAACTATTTCTTTATCCCACTGAAAATGGTGTGAGGGCTTTCACAGAAGAGATGACTAATGGGATGGTAACAGAGGAACCATGGAAGTTTCAGAGTGACTGCAAAGGCTGTAGGTTGCAGTCAGGTCTGACAACTTTTTATTCTGTAGCCAAAAGTGCAGCAATACCAGGGCCTTAGTCCTGCAACAGGACAAAGAAGCACCAGATTGCTCAGAAGATACTGAATACCTAATAGGGAATACATTTTATGAGGACACAATTGTAAATACATAGTAAAAAGACATAACTGTGTAGACAATGTCTAATGCACATTGCCAGTTAGATCACACCCCACTGTCCAGTCCCACTCTATTGGATGACTTCTAGCACAGCAGAGACAGATTGTAGGAATACCTTTCATCACACCAGGAACAGAGGATAGAAATCCTCATAACCAAGGGCAGGGAGAAGTAGGCCCTCAACAAATAGTTCTTGTCAGCTTGGGAAATAAATTTAAAATACTTCTGGTATGATGTGTTCCATGTTTTTTAGGGGAACTTAGAAGAAGAGAAATTATTAACAGAAGATGCAAAATATCTTCAAAAAATATTTCCTTGGATTTTCAAGTTGGACTCTAAGTTCCATTCAAATAGAAAAGCACTAATAGGGTAAGAAATGCATTCCTTATTTCAGTATATAACATGTGCTAACACTTAAAGGTCCTGGTGCAGCCACAGCTGCTCTCCCAGGACAGGTGCAGGTACATTCATAACTGCAGCATGTCAGATGTTCCACAGAATAATGCAGCCTACGCATAAAAAGCACAGCAAAATTATGCACAGAGCATTGTTTAAAATGTTTTGCTGTCTCCTGCACTATTTCCTCAAGCTTATTATACCAATCACCTGGAGCATAAATCTATCTTCAGCATCTGTTCTTTCTTGTAAAGCAGCTCCCCGTTGCCCTTGACTGTTGCTTTTATATACAATTCTTTATCAAACCTAATTGGAAACAGCATTGAAACCAACACTTATCTCCCTGTGCTTCTTAACCCTTTTGCATCCAGAACAGCATTGAACCTTGTACGTGAGGATGTAATCCTCTGAAAAGCAAAGGATTCTCCCCAGTGCTGAACTAGGGGCTGCAGGGTTATCTAGATGTCCCACGAAGAAAACAAGTTTAGAATTTCAGAATTTCAAGGCTGACAGTTATGAACAGAAACAGAAACATCCTGCTGGATAAGTCTTATGGAATTGACATGAAAAAGCAGAATTTAGTCCCTTACACTGCCATATGTATTACAGTTACCTACTGGGATAGGTTTGGGTGTTATGACAAGAATTAGAGATTTTATTATAAAAAAATAATCTTAGGTTAATGCTTGGAAAATGAATGATTCACAGGGTGTACTGCAGGTCACAGGGGAAGCATAAAGTCTTTAATTTCCAGGCATCATTGGTTTGCTTTCATTTGTGCTCTATCATTATATACCTAAATCTTAAAAAGCTTTGGATTTTGATCAGCTGAAGCATAAACATGCCTTTAATGAAGATGTTTCATGATAGAAGTAAAGAAACTTTTTGCACAAAACATACTTCCATCTTCATATATGAAATAACACAAACCTTTTAATTCCTTAACTGGTTTAATGGTGTGACTGCATATCAGCATTGCTTCATTTGGAGGGTATTTGACTATCAAATACATAGAAATTCAACCTTTCTAATTTTATAATTTCAAACTGATGTTTTGGGGCTACATACTATATAATCCATAATAAATAACTTATTTGCTAAAGAAAAGAGGGAAATCAATAAAAATCAAATTCACTGTCATATGAACATGAAGTGCCTTACAAGTGACTCACAAAAACCAATGGGCTTTACAAAGTCAACATTAGATGTATTTCTAAACCACAAGTGTGGGTAAGTCTATGACAATATCTTCCAGCAATTTATAATTTCCCTCAACTCATGCATTACATCAGCTCCAAGATATTCCTATATGCGTTTAGAGTTTACCTAATGACAGAAAACTTTATTCACTTTCTCCACATTGCATGTTATTCCTCAAATCCCAAATGTCAGATATTTTGAATTACAATTTTTTTTTCCAGTCAAAACAAATATATTAAAAGGAGGGCTACTGTGGGTCCATCTTCCCATAGTACCTTCAGCTCAGACTCCTTCCTTTGTGATGGAAATTTGAACTTTTAGGTTATATGGGTTAAACCTTCAGTAGTGTCCCTGATCGATAGAATGACCAGCCATGTACCTTATGAAAAAATGTAAGTATTGAGGGGTATTAAAATCTGTAACTGTTGTAAATATTTAATATTCTTCTGCTTGAAGAAGAATGGAACATAAAAATATCCGTTTTTTTACTTCACTGCTCTAATTATTAGACTATTTTACAAGAAAGACAACTATACAATCACCAAATATACCTTAAACACATCTTTGGCAGCTCCTCCTGAATGAATGTTGTTCCCAAATGTTTAAATATTCCTTTCTCTAGATAATTAATACCTGCAGGTTACATATTTTTGTGTCTCTACTTGCATATATATATATTCATATGTACAGTCATATTGCTCATCTAAATATAAATATTTAGTCAAATTATTCTTCTAAATAACTGCTTTCACACATTCACACAGCTAGCTTGCATTTATCTTGATAAGTTGTGGATACCTGATGCAACAACTCCAGTGGTAATCATGGTCACTTTTATTTGAATACTCAAATAGGTAACTTATAAATCACATTCATTAAGACAGCAATGTATTTATCTTAAACTGTCCCTTAATAGACTGTTTCCAGGCTTCCACTGTGTTCACAGAAGGCAGCTGTCCCCCTTCCCACAGCAGAATTGCATTATATTCATAGGAGCATAAATCCCATGCTTGTTTCCTTCTTTTCATGGTTGTTATACTGAGGTCTCAGATTAAACATGCACCAAAACACTCTCAACACAGTTTTCAGGGATTCTCTCCAGGGAGAAAGCCTCAACCAGTTCCCTTATAAAAGCTTGTATTCCCTCAAAGTGTGTTGCATACCTCTGTTCCTTTATCCAATCCGAATAACCTTCTTAAAAATCAAAGGTTTCAAATTTCTTTTTGTTATGAAAATAATTTAATGTATATTATCAAAACTATGAATGATTTTAGCAAATAACAGCATTGAGTCACTAACAGATTTGTTTTAGTGATTTACATTCATGGGTTAGAGCATCATAGAATCATTTAGGTTGGAAAAAATACTTAAGATCGAGTCCAACCACCAGCCCAGCACTGCCAAATCCACCACCAAATCATGTCCCTAAGTGCCACATCTACATGGCTTTGAAATACATTCAGGAATGGTGACTTTGCCACTGCTTTGGACAGCCTGTTCCAATGCTTGAAAGCCCTCTCGGTAAAGAAATTTTTCCCAATGAGCAATCTAAACCTCTTCTGGCACACCTTGAGGCCATTTCCTCTTGTCCTATTGCTTGTTACCTGAGAGTGATTGTGACCTCGCTACAACCTCCTTTCAGATAACTGTACAGAGAGATAAGGTCACCCCTCAGCCTCCTTTTCTCCAGAGTAAATGACTCTCATTCCCTCAGCTGCTCCTCACTGGACTGTGTTCCAGACCCCGCACCAGCTTTGTTGCACTTCTCTGGACTCATTCCAGCACCTCAATGTTTTTCTTGAAGTGAGGTGCCCAGAACCAGACATAGTTGCAGTCTCACCTGTGCTGAGAACAGGGGAATAATCACTGCACTGTTCCTGCTACCCACACTATTTCTGACACAATAGGCCTTCTTGGTCACCTGGGCACACTGCTGGCTCATGTTCAGCTGACTGTCAACTAGCACCCCCAGGTCCTTTTCCACTGGGCAGCTTTCCAGCCACTCTTCCCTCAGCCTGTAGTGCTGCATGGGGTTGTTGTGACCCAAGTTCAGGACCCTGCTCTTGGCCATGTTGAACCTCTTACCACTGGCTTTGGCCTGCTGATGAAGACTGTCCAGGTCCCTCTGGAGAGCCTTCCTGCCCAACTGACTATAGAAGTAAGGCCCCCTTTTACAGCCTGTAGCTTGAGTACCCTTCTGGTAGGAAAGATTCTCTTTCACATACTTAGAGGGGTTTTTCCAACTTTCCCAATCAAGAGTTTAGAAATTTAGTTTAATTCTTAACATTTAAAGAAACAACTGGCTATAAGGTCTATTTCCTAGACAGGAAATAAAAAGCAAGCAATGAGCATGTCCCCAGTATCTGTAAACTTGCCTCATTTTAAATAGCATTTTTCACATTTCTTCCACGTGTGAACTATTTAGGTTAAAACCACTTTTTTAACAACAGTTTTTGCCTATTAACTAGTCAAAACTTGCTATAACACTTTTTACACTTGATAAATAATGCATAGCAAAACAAGTTTATGGAGGGTGAATATTAATGGCAGGAATTAGAGCACAGAAACTAATCTATAGTCAGAGAACACTAAAGCACAGAGTACTAAGTGACATAAGTAGGCTAATTGGATTCTTCTCACAGGAACTGCTTTTCTGCAAACATTAGAATCACCTGACAGAGATTTACTTGATGACTCTTGGGATAAGAAAGGAGGAAAATGCTTCTCTTTTGTGTCAAGGGAACCGACCTGTGTCTTGACATCAAGAAAAAAAGAAAACAAACAAACAAACAAGAAGGAGATACTCCAAAAAGGTTTGTTTGTACTATGCATCTTAATTTCTGTACAATTCACTCCTGTGAAAGGATCATATAGTAATTTTGTAAATAAATACTGAACTCAGAATATGCAGCGTAACAAAGTTTGTTGTTTTTTCCTCTTTTTTTTTTTTTTTCTCTAGGCCTGTAATAAGCACGTATAGGGCCAAGTATCACCATGAGAAGTCCCCCTGTCATTCTGAGGTGCACTTATCAGACCCAGTAAGTTAACAGCCTTATTAGCTACCAGTTACTAGCCAGTTTGGTATGAGCAGATATAGGTGACTTATTAAGGAGATACTGTCAGTATACTCTATGATGACTACTTGTCCTCAAGGCTCTGCACAAGATTATTGGTAAAATCTCTATTCCTGTAAATATTTTTCCCACTTTTTTACCAGACCTCAGTAGAGACAGAAGCGGAAAAAAAAAAGTATCACTCCATCATGCTCCAAGCCTGTGAGGCAATTTTACCACAGTCAGCATGGACTTATTTGAGAAACCCTGCAAGAAGAAATTTTAAGAGCTCAAAGCTGCTTCTCTGATAAAAAAGTGGTTCAGGTGCTTAGGAAGATAATATTACCAACAGTGTGTTGACATTTCTGATATTAATTCTTCTCTTACCTTCTGACATTTTTCCTGGACTATGCATTTAAAGACAAAACAAAAATACACATTAAAAACCAAACAAAAGCCAAATAAAACCTCAAAACAAACAAATACACAGAGAGAAACCCCTCTGTCCATTTTCCCCTCTAAACTGCACTCTGTAGTGCCCTCGTTTTTTATGATTACTAATTACTGTTAAAAATGCAATTGAATGGATTGCAGGAGGCAATTTCATCATGAGGTCACTTTTGACAAAGTTACTCTTATCCTGTTGTAAAACTTGTGTAGCAGGGGCTGAATGACAGTTCACTCTGGAGTAAACAGAAGTAGTAACACAGGTTTTTCCTTGCCAGGCACAGAAGGGTGAAATGATTTCTCCCTCCCTCTCTCCCTACACAATACGTTTGTATTTTGCATGCCTCCTAAGTTTCTAAGGTATGGAACTTATTTTCTCACTATACAGTGAGATTGTACTTAGGTCAGAGTGAAGGTTACACAACGATGTAGGAGTTTCTTCTCTTTGTAGTTTACTAACTACAAAAACATGAACTATAAGCATGATTATAGAATAAGGCTAGCAGGCAGTCTTTTTAGTGTTGAATATGTCCAAATTCTATATAAACCAAGAAACAAAACAACTACTTGCTCAGGACAGCTCTGTTAGTACCAGGTACCAGTGGAGAACACTATTCGTAGTGCTGCATTGCACAGTACCTTCCTGAAACCAAGTAGTTGAAACTTAGTAAGTCACTGCCCAAGAACTCGGGAGGTAGGAGGCAGACCCTGCAATAGGAAAATGAAATTGTTAGTATAAAAAATTGTTCACCCCCAAAACATATGTGTTTAGGTCAATCAAGAAGAGGTCCTAGGTCTGAAGAGTGAAACTAGGGCTGCCAAGCTGTCGTGTCCCTGTAATTTTTGTGGTGCATAGTTCTCACTGCGACACTCCCTCCCTAACTTTGAAGAGTCATTCTGATACCTCCATATTAAAATTGTATCCCAGCATTCGGACACATCTTCATACCTGTCATGACATTATCTATATCTTCAATTCATCAACCACCCCTGAGGAAAAAGACGGGGTGATGCTGCTACCTCGTGCCAAACTCCTATCCAGCTTGTCATAACATAGATAGATAGATGGACCACAGGCAATAGGGAGCTCCTTGTTCTCTCTCACTGTTTTAATTTTATATTTCACTTGTCTTGATTTAAACGTGAGTTAATTACTCCATGTAGCTTCTGCAGCTGAACTGCACTTTTTCTCAAACTTTGTTTCCTTCTTTTTTCCAGTATTAGGTGGCCTTAAAATCGAGACATTCAGGATAGCTGCGGTTGAGCAGCTATCCTGAGCTGCTCAACCGCAGTGAGCAATGAGAAGACATAGAATCATGGAATAGTTTGGAAAAGACATCCAAAAATTGCCTAGACCAAGTCCCCTGCAATGAGCATGGACATCTTGAACTAGATTGGGTTCTCAGAGGCCGAACCAACTGACAGATGTGGGCTTTCACTGACTAAAAGTGGGTGTGCAGAGTTAGCAGTGAGAAAAACAAAGTTAAATCTGATCACTGTGTTCCCCAAAATGGAGCAGTTGGAGGAAGTGCAAGAAAAGCAGCTGGCTTTCCTAATTTTTTTTGAGACCTGGATAATCACTTAAATATTCATTGTTCTTACATTTGTGATATCTGAATCCTAGTAAGGAAACTTACTAGGATTTGGACTAGGACTCGGGTAAGGGTCTAGAGCTCATTAAATAATGTTCTTGATCTAGATGTCAGTGAAGTAAGTTATGCTGTATGTAGCTGGCTATGCAGAAAAATAAAAATCTACTTCAACAAAATTAAAAATGTGTTATATTTCCTCATACAGTAATTTGGAGAGCAAATAGTATCTGAAACACAGAATTTATATCATAAATGGAGGTATTTCCCAGAACTCACATAAGCTTTTAAAATCTGAGAGCATAGGAAAATTTTCAGTGCAGGTTAAAATGATTTGTAGTCACTAATAGTTACAAGTAGGTGCTCTATACATCACATTGACAACTTAAATCTCCAAAATATAAAAGTTGAAGATCTTTGCCCTGCTTAAAAGCATCTTGCTGGGTAAAACCCGGGAATTTCAATTAAGAATGAATATGCAATTACTTAAAGGAAGAATAAAATCAAGCTTTCCATTAGGAATATATGAATACTGTCAATACTGTCTCTTCATTCAATTAACTCCTAACCTTCAAGGACACAGATCATTTAATTTGTCACCACATCGATTAGGCAGCTCTACATTTTGAGAGCACTTCTATGCCATTAGGTTATTAGGTCCAGCTAATTTCTTTCCCTAGAATTACATGAATACATTTGTCACATTCATTAGCTAATGAAGTTAGAAGATTCATAACAAAGCCTTTCTGTAACTATTGAGAACTACCATTACCAAAACACTGTTTTGGAAACAAAATATGTATCCTTTTTTCAAGACATAATATGCAACAACGGATATTTTGAAACTAAAATTGCCATTTCCTTGCTGCTGTGAAGCTACAAGAAACAAGAAAATTATGTTAAGCAACAAAAAAATCCTAAATACTAACTCTCAGAATCATTAGGAATTTAATCTCTTAAGTAAAAAAGCTCTCCCTAGTTGTATTAAAATATATTTGAGCTGTATTTCCTCTCCAAACAGTAAGGCAATCTTCACATTTGCTGCTTGGCTGAATTGAAATGCACTAACCCAGACAAGGTATTTTTACAGAGCCAGATTCAGAGGACTTAAAAAAAATAACTTTTTTTTCATATAAATTGAGCTGATGCTGTAATATCAAAAGGAATTTTATTTACAGCAAATAAATAGACATTATTCCTTATTTTTTCATGAGGTGCATAAAAGAAAGCATTCTCCTACCTTAGTCAAAGATGCTTGCTTCTGACTGACTGGAGCAATTTTACTTGCATCCTAGTAAACTCTTGAGCAGTAATCCTGTTACGTGCCTACAGCAGTTTCATGGGGGTGGGACTTCTGTGTAATAATGAATTCACCAGGGAATATTCCCTTTCAGAGAATGCTGCTGCAGACAAGGAAGCTACTCTATGCTACTGTCACAAGCTCTTGGATGATTAGGTTAAGACACAGGGAGTAAGTACATGTATATTCATACAGTGACCCAGTCTCAAATATTTCCTATATGCTACAGCCTTGACAGGCTGAAAACTGCAGTATATTTTACAGGGAAAGTACATGTATACATGTGTATGTATATACATTTTATATATATCAAAAAGGAGAATCACAAAAGGTAAGCATGGAAAAAATTACCTATTTAGTGTATAGGGGTGTGGCAAAATAGCATGTCTGGGTCTAGTGGCAATTCTAACCATTTAATCTGAGAAGCAGAAACTCAGTCAGAAGTCAATCATGCCAACCTTTTCCTAAAAATAAAATTTTAAGAGTATCTTAATCCTAAATGATAAGCTGCATAAAAAGCAGATACACATCCACCCCACTGGCTATCTCTAATTTCCCCTGTAGAGTGGCAGCACAGATCTAATGAAGAAGCTCTGTAATATGTTAACCCAATAACATCAAAAATAGCTTCCTGCAAGCTCTCCAAAAAAGAGCAGTGATATTTACCATGATTATTATTAAGATGTATGAGCAAAAAAACCTAGGAGAGTATGTGTGGTCACTTGAAATTGTGGACAACATATATGAGAGCAAATTGATACTTTGGATGAAAGAGATATATCTGGCAAGGTTATGGCAGTGAATATGACAAAGGGTGAAGTGTCCTAGTAATCAACCAGCCACTTCAGTAGAGCTGTAAGAAGAATGTTCATATGACCCCATTACTGGACTAAGTGAGCATATCATCCATTATTAAATCATTCAGCACTTCCCTTATCTCATTTACAGATAAAAAACAGAACAATGCAAAATTTATGTCTAGATCTAAAACCAATGCAAAGCTAGCAAGTTAAAAATAGGGCCCTAATTAAAAGCACCTCTCTCAAGACTTAGCTAATATCTAAACCTGTGAAACCTCTAAAGGAATCAACAGAACAAATAAAAATAAAATTCTCTACATACCTCTAGATTTGCTTCTGTACATATTCATGGGTGTTCAACTGATGGTAAGGTTGAGAATTTTGATGCCTAATATTTTCAAAATAATAAAAATAATAAAAACAGATGTTCCTTTTCTTAAATCACAGAATGGATAAAGTTGGAAGGCAACACAGTAGGTCATTTGGTCCAAGCTCCCTGCTCAAGCTGGGTCATACTACAGCACATTGCACAGGATTGTGTCCAGACAGTTCTTGAGTATCTCCAGTGAGGGATACTCTCTGGGCAATCTGTTCCAGTGCACGGTGACCTGAACAGTAAAGAAGTTCTTCCTCATGTTCAGGTGGAACTTCCTGTGCATCAGTTTCTGCCCATTGACTTGTGTCCTATTGCTTGACACCTCCAAGAAGAGCCTGGGTCCATCCTCTTGGCACCCTCCCTTCAGATACTTCTATTCATTGATGAGGTCCCCTGTTGGCCATCTCTTCTGGAAGCTGAACAAGCAGTCTCTCCTCACAGGAGAGCTGCTCTCGTCCCTTACTCATCTTTGTTACCCTCCACTGGATCTTCTGGATTTCCACAACTCCCTTGTCCTGAGAAGCCCAGAACTGTACACAACACTCCAGATGTGGCCTCACCAGGGCTGAGTAGAGGGGCTGGAACAACTCCTTTGACCTGCTGACCCTTTCTAACACCTCCCAGGATACCACTGGCCTTCTTGGCCACAAGGTCCACCCCTGGTTCATGGACAGCTTGTTGTCCAATAGGACTACCAGGTCCTTCTCCACAGAGCCGTTTTTCAGCAGGTCAGCCCCTAGCCTGTACTGGTGCACAGAGTTATCCTTCCCCAGGTTCAGAATCCTGCACTTGCCTTTGTCGAATTTCAGACAGATCTTCTCTGGCCATCTCTCAACCTGTGGAGGTCCCTCTGAAGGGCTGCACAGCCCTTTGGGGTATTGGCCACTCCTTCCAGCTTTGTGTCATCAGCAAACTTGGATGAAGCACTAAAGTGCCTTCTGATCAAGTCACTAAGTTATAACAATACTGGGCCCAGTACTGAACCTTGGGGGACACCACTAGTGATAGGCCTGCAACTAGAACCTGTGCCACTGGTAATGGCTCTCTGGAATCTGCTGATCAGCCAGCTCTCAATCCACCTCACTGTCCACTCATCAGGTCCACACTTGCTGGTTTGTTAATGAGGATGTTGTAAGAGACAGTGTTGAAGGCCTTGTAGATGTCAAGGGAGACAGTATCTACTGCTCTCCCCTCATCCATATAGGTAGTTGTGTCATCATAGAAGGCAATCAGGTTGCTCAAGCAAGATTTACCTCCAGTAAATCATGCTTTAGAAATCCTTCCAGTGACTCCATTTGTCTGTCACTTTTATAGCTTTCTTGTTAGCTAACTCACAACAGGTACAATCATACTTTTCTTCTGTATAAATTCCAGCATTTATTCAGGGTGCGAAAGACAAATTCAACTCCCTTCCCTTCAAATACAACCTTCATTTCATAACTCTATGCAAGTGCCCTAACCTGCAAGTCATGAAATGGTCTGTGTGCTTACCACACCTTCTTTTGAAACTGTCCCAACAGGGATACCACACTGAGGAATCTGTGTTACTTAAAAGACAAACCAAAAGAGTAAACATCATCCTAGAATGTTCAAATGTGAGCATTACCTGAATAGCAGGTAACAACCTTATCTAAAGTAGAATCCTAAGGATTCTATTTCAAGAGAAATGAAAAGAATTTACAATTGCTTAACTCAAAACCAGAAGGTGAAGGAAGAACAGTGAGGGAAGAGAATGATAATATTTAACTATGTCAAAAGCAAGAGCAGAGATGTTTCCCATCTTTACAGCAGACAGCTTAACAAGTTTAAGTTGCAGGAAAAGTTTTTCGATGCCCAACATGGATCTACCAATAAAGAGGGAGACTCCTTGGTTTTCCAATTTGCCTGAGAGCCTTTAAGAACAAGTTAAAAAAAGTATCATCAATAATCTGAGGAGAGTCAATTTTGCATTGGCTCAGTGAGGTGATCTGTACATGTCTACACAAGTTTTTCTGTTCAAGTTCCACATATTGAACAGGCAGAAATGAAGCATGCTGCTGTCAGAACTAATTTTATCTGAAGCATAAGTGTACAATTTTTTTATTTTGTAAAAATATTGAAAATAATTATTTTGATGGGAATTATTTATGCCAATAGAAGTATGAATGCCATCATGCTAAAAAGAAGTTTAAAAGTAATATCACACTAATTTATCAGTACAATTTTAAATATATGCTTGATTCATTAATTGAAAAGCTTTTTCCTTCACTGTAGAAAAACTAAAAGAATACAGGCTATTTGTCTAAAATAAATTTGTTCTTTTCTCCATTTCCTAACAAAATTAGGACCATTTAGGACTGCTTTTCATAGCAGAAAAAACAAAACCTATGTGTCATGTGTACTAGACTTCTCCAAATACTATAATTCTGCTCTGTGTGTAAAGTAATTGCACCCTGGTAGATCTTAGAACTTAATTATTCTGACCTAACAGACTGATTTTACCTAAGACCTTCTTTTATTGATCTAATATACAGTTGAAAGGCTGTTTCACCTTCTGGCTTGTGCATTGCTTGTATTAAATTACTGCTTAACTCGTTTTCATGTACTTTAAAGATTACTTCATGGAAAAGTGATGCCAGACAGCAAAGGTATTGTCTTTTAAGTAAATGAATTACATGCAGTCCCCTTAGCTACTGTTAGATCCCCAGACCTGCAGTTACACTTCTATTTGATAGCTGTTACTAGTCAGTAGCAGATAAAATTCCTCTATACAGCTGTTCTTTATTCACTTAAATTGTAATGTTTTGTAAGTAGAAAGTGTACTTTTATAAAGGAAATTAAATTCCTTAAAATGCCATCTTTCTGCAAACAGTGATTTGATTTATTGTGTTGGAGAACTGTGACCATTGTTTAGCAATACCTGCACATCATTAAACTGATTAATGTTTCAGGGAAAAACACAAAACACTTCAGATATTGGAAAGTGCATTTCATCTGAAAGCTGTAAACAGAGACTCCAAATGTCAGAAACAAATCTGAGCAGAATCATGGTTCAATGGCATTTAACACAAATAAGACATAAATCTTCTCATATGAGTGTTTTCTTTTCCCCCTCCAGTCAGAGGAGCTCAATCTGCATCTCTAGAAAACACAAAATCTCTGATAGTCTTCATTATTTTTCCATGCTAAAGTGCAGATGATGTGGACAACTTGCATTGAGCTCACATGGATTCTGTATTTTAGTTAAATATTGATAATATGTGGGGTATATCACTTTTTGCTCTGGGATATATAGGCTTCTGTGTGTAGTCAGTTTTTCTGATCATTAGAAAAACAGCAGAGCTGTTACCTCTCCAGAGTGAAAAGTACCACCACTATTATTCATCAGGAGGGTACTTCAGATTTCTTTGTAACAAGGGCTGTCAAAAGAGTATCTGGGGCAGCCTTCTGTAGAGTCACCTTGTATCTAACTAAACAGATTGCAGAACGGTACTTAAAGGTATTTTGAGAAAGACTATTAAAAAAATGCCATCCTGTGCCATAATATAAATACCTTGAAAAAATATTTGCATTGCAGAGGTTTGGCTATACAGCCTAAGTAATAACATCTGGAGAGGCTAGGTCAACACATTGACCATAAACATTCTTCCCATAAAAACACTGATTTCAGAAAGTCATATAATTGTAGTGAAGAAGATAATGAAAAAAAAATACAAGGTGGACCTATCACTACAAATAGACTGGAATATGTCAAAGAGTATTAGACTGTGAAACAGTTAATAAATACCCCTGTGTATATTTGCTGCATGAAGAGGTTGCAGTCTTTTGCATATTTTCTAACTATAGTTTTCTGCTGCTGTATACAAAATAAAAGACTGAAGTGAGAAATTATTTTATAAGCTGCTGCACAGAAGATTAGTAAAAACTTAGGCATTTTCCAACTGACTTACACAACTGACTTGGTGTGTGATTATTAGTTAATGCCAGCTTAAGGTTCATAGAAACTTCAAGGAAAAGACATGTTTTTCTTCCTACAGTGTTTCTGGAGATGCATCACTGCACTAACGTACTGCTTACCACACTGAACAAACTGCTTTCCAAACTTTTACTAAGCACTCAGCTTTTAAGTGCAAGTATTATACTGTTTATGTCGATACAATTCTTAATGCATTCCTGTTGCTAGGATAAGCTTGTTTACAGCTTGGGGATGAAGTAATTCTCATACATTTTTTCTGAGGATCCCCTGTTTTGTTCATTGACTAAATAGTTATGTCTAACCTCCCTTGCCCCTTATGCGTGGGCAGTGCTTCCTCTCGTTGGATCGTATCTGATATTTCAGTGACAGCGTCAGTTCTTACCAGCACCAAGGACATTGTGCTACCATCTTATTTATACTGCAGGCAAAAATAATTATAACTCATATCTTCTGAAAACCAGGCACTGAAATGGAAGCAGTGAGACTTCTTTATACAAAAGATTTTAACCTCCTATATTATTACAGGAAATTAAAAACAGCTTTCCCTGAGTTTAATTAAAAGGTGTAATATGGTTTAACAGTTATTAAAATGAAGACGACAGCTTTTCTTCTTTTAAGCATCATTTGCCTTGGAAAATTTCCTTTCTTACCAAACCAGGGAAAGGCATGTTAGGTTCATATCATTAGAGAAATCAGGAAAACTTGCTATATCTTAAGTACCACTGGGCAAAATTTAATTACATAGAATACTCAAGAGTGAAAATATCTTCACTTATTTATTCAGAACTCTCAATTTTTCTGGTTGTTATCTATATTATTTGCACACAGGTCACATTTAGTTATACCAGATATTTTTACTTTGATTATATAACTTAACATTTCAACATGAGAACTACTTCACCTCTCATGGCACTATGGAGGACAGTCATCATACTCAAAATGCTGCTGAACTAACTGAGGAAAGTATTTTCGCTGCCTTACACTGCACAGCACATGCTGGCAAACAAGATAGGAAAGGAAAAAACACAGGGGAATTCTAAATCTCATATTGACAAATTTTTTGTTTGGTTTTTTTCAAGTTATTTATTCATTCAGACATGAGCTAGAACTCAATTGAAATCTACCAGACTCAGATAACAAGAAATAATTTCTACATATTGAATTATTATGTAATTATTTTATACAAAATAGAATGTTACTAGAAAGAAAAAACTTATTTCAGAATGTTTTTGAGTCTGGATATTAAAATATTTAGAAGAGGAGACCCCAGTTCATAAAAATCTAGTTTGGACAGGTGTCAGAACCTAGGTTTCTTGTTTTTTCCCTCATCAGTGTTGGTCAGCATAGGCATTTAGAAAATTTTACAGGTAAGAGAAATTGAAAGTAGTAAGAATGATCTGCCATAGCCAAAAATTTGGGAGGTTCAACTGGGAATGTAGAAACATCTTGCTCCTTCAGGAGGGTGATGAAACACTGGAGCAAATTACCCAAGGGTACTGCAGTCTCCGTCCTTGAAGTTTTCAAGACTCTGCTGGGTAAAAATCTCAATTCCAAGCAGCACATTCAATTACAATAGTGATTGTTGACCATTACTGGACAGCTACACGGAGTAGCAACGTTTTTAGACATACAACATGTTGCAGAATACAGAATGAAGTCCAGGTCATCTGTGAGGTGAAATCTCAGACAGGAGTAGGAAGAGAGTTCTGACATTTTATGGACAGACTGACAGATTGAGATTAAAATCAGGAGAGCTAACCTTCCTTCCTGAAATCAAGCTCCAGTTTTCATATGCTTACAGGCAGCATAAGCAAGGCTGAAGACCTCTAATTATTGGATAAAATCATGACTCCGTTACATTGAGGGCTCTATCCCTGATTTGAACAGGTATAGGTTTTCAGCCACCAAACTTTGTTCCAGGGTACCAGTTCTTAGAGACTCTAAAAAAACCCCAATCAAAACCCATCCACTTGCACCTCCCCCCCCAAAAAAAAAAATTCAACAAAACAACCAACCAAACAACGCCAACAAACAAAACAACCTTCAGACACAAGTAAATTGAATAATTATCTCATGGTATAAATATAAACCCATGGCAACATGGCAGAAGTAAGAATGGACTACACTTTAGCTATCTTGCTTGAAAATACTGGAAAGTATTCCTCATAACTCTTGATACTGCAGAAGTTATTGCATTTCTCATGAATAACTGAACAGATTATAAATACTTTCACTTTGATATTCACAGGCTGATATCAAAATATTAAAACATTCCCTCAGTTTCCTGTTTCCCATGACTTCCATCTCAAACCTCTCTTAGTGACCTTTGAGAAGAGGAATTTTTTTCTCTCCTAGTGTCTGTGAAAATGAATGTAGCCAAAATTAGAATTAAGACCAATATTTAGAGACTGATTTTAGGTTTTTCTTTTTTAATTTTTTTTTTCTTTTCTTCCCATACCTATTTCAAATCATCTTTCTCCTTTTGTTCATATTCAGATGCACTTCTTTTGCTTCAATTACATGTCTGGGTTTTACCATCATAGTGTAAAGCTCTTCAAATATTTGTAAACTATTATGACCTAGTTGCTTTGTCATCCCTCCAGCTGTTATTGTGATAAGTTTTGTTTTGAGTGCATTTTTAAATACATGTAGTCTCTTAAACACATTCATTCTACAGTTATTCCAAGGCCTGGGGGAACCAACAGAATTAAGCCATACAAGGATAAGTAATCCTAAGGATTTAATGTTCTGTGTAAATTATGCATTAAAACTAATTTCAAATACTAAACCAATAATTTTCTAATATGCTCTAACAATCTTCCAAATAGCAGTAAGAAAAAATATAAAAATTCGTACAATGTGCAGACAATGCAAAGACTGAAAAATCTGTAACAGATGATGGAGTGTTTTGGTTTTTGTTTGTTTGGGGGTTTTTTAGGCTGGTTTGGGGTTTTTTACTGTTTGGTTTTGTTTTCTTTTAAAGAAAACACACGCTGTGGACCTCATTTAAGAGGCAATATGTAAACAAGCACACAACAAAAACAACCAGCGGATCACAGAGTAACTGAACTGGGTTCTGCAGTATGACTGTAGTGAAAGTAGACAGAAGTATGTATGACTTGCTGGCATGACATCCTGCAGAAAGAAACTCACCTTTACAGTTTATCTGCCTCTTAGAAATAGCTTGAATTACTTGCATGAGCAGTCAGCAGTTTGGATTAGTAGCTGCTTGCAAGTGGCACTCAATGGAGATCATACCGGCTTAGAAGCGTTTTTATCATAAAATCAGACATGGTGAAAGATGCAGTCTCATCAAGTTCAATGTGAGGCAGCTGATACACTGGAGGACAGCAGAGCTGCTGCCCAACGAGAAGCACACAGATTCAGCAGTGGCATGAGATTCAAAGACAAATGAGCAGCCTGGCTCCTGACAGCAAGCAAGCCCAAGCATTGCAAAGTCAAGGCCGGACACAGACTGATAACAGTATCCAAGGAGAACCCAACAGCATGATGGAAAATAAGCTGAGTAAGAATCAGTAGTGAGCCTTTGCTCCAATGATGTCTGTGTACTTACCAGGCCGCAATGAAAGAGAATTGCCAGCGGATCAAGGGAATGAGTTATTCCCATCCACCTGGCACCAGTGAGGAGTGGCTGAGGGAACTGAGCTTGTTTAGTATAAAAAAGAGATGGCTAAGGAGAAACTGGTTGCACTCTAAGAGGAGAGAACTAAAGAAAATTGAAAGACTCTGCTGAGACAAGCAGAGCTAAAGGTCAAGGTGACAGCGATGAGTACCAAGAAAAATTACATGAAAACAGTTAAGCATGAAAGCAAGGAAAGAAGCTTGGATTCTCCATATCTGAAGATTTGCAAGACAAGTGAAAAAACGTGATCTATCTTTAAAATTAACCTTTCTTTGAAAAAGAGCTTGTAGACGAAAGCTCCAGAAGTCACTTCCAACCTAACTCTTCCTAAGATTCCAAGAACATACTTCAGAACGGCTTCACCACCATACCACAGAGGATGCTTAGGGTTTTGTTGAAGAGGACAAGTTTCACCCCCAGGTTGCTAATATAACCGTAGAAGATTCACAAAGCATTTATCTACAGCTATTGCAAAAAACCAGGCGTTGCAAAAGCTATGGCAGCTTAGCATCTTATACACTGATATTAACAATGCACAACTTGTTCTGATACTGTTCTTTGGATATTGAGTAGGTAGATTTGCTATTTGAACACCAACCTGACTACCCTTTCCCAGTCAACTACCACCATTTACATTTAACCAAAATCAGCACTTCTGCAAGTGATAAATAACAGGAAAGCAAGCAATTGCTACTGTTCTGGCAAATTCTTTAGAAAAATATATCTTTTAAAAATTCTGAAGGAATACCTAAACCAAATTCTCAACTTCTGCCTCACCTCTGCATGCTTCTTGTTTCTGGTCAACACTGAAACCAAAGTAGAAATGAGATTCTTCCTTTCCAGTACCACAACTACTAGGCAACAAACTCCTCTTTCATATAGTCACTTGATTATTTCATCACATTAGTAGTGCTTTCATGAGAAGACAGAAGCTGCTAGTCATACAGACGTAATCATAGTCCACCTCTCTTCCCTTTAGAACTGCTTTACCTGCAGTTGCCACTAACTGAAGAACAAGTCAAAATGACAATAGTTATAAATAAAATCAAAACTTTAGGTTTTTATTTTCCATCTTCACCACAAACAAGAGAAGTAGCTCTTACCAAGAACAGTTTCATAGTCTTCAGAGAGAGATGACAAAAGACAAAGTCATGAATTACTTAGAAATTGATTTTTGCCCTCTAACAATGCAATATTTGTTTCTTGCCTTTCAACTGACATCCCTTCATACTCTTGTGTTCTGCAGAACAATACAGGCAGTTGTAAAAATGAAATGAGTCACAAACAACATGTGACTTGGAGCATGAAAGGCAGAACTGACGATATCACTTTGTCTCAGCTGCCAAAGGGTGTAACAAAATCATGATTGTTTACTGCTTGAAGCCATGCTTATTCTGTTGATCTGAACACACTTTTTCTTTTTAAAGTAAGACATCATGTAACATGCAAAGTTGCTCATAAGTTACCAGTACTAAGTTACAGTTTGGTTAGCCCTAATGTTTTCATGATACAAGACACTATTCATGTATTGATGAATCATCTCATAATACAGAGGTGATAAATCTCCCTGCTAGATCAACAGGTAAAGATTAGTTCCTTCATGTAAAAGCAAGTTGGCAGTTATGGCAACACAGATTCATAGTTCAGGATATATTAATCTTAAATTGAAACTGCATTTCTCCTCTCCTAGAGCTCTGCTCATTATGTAGCTACTTAGATGGACAAATAGATGGAAACCCAGTTTTTACTGCATTTTATTCCTACTCTTTCAGTAGACATGCTGCAAAAAAAAGTTATAACTAAACCGCAGTATTTTTTCTGATCTGTTTTGGTTAAAAGGCTAATTATCATCTTCCAAAATCTTTCTAGGCTCACTCCCTGTAAGTGTCAGAGCACTTTTATTGTACACTTATTTTATTATACACTTCATTTTACACTGTCCATTACACAGTGGCAGCCTGAGGTATTCCCATTTAACAAAACCACAACCATCACCACCAGCAAAAAACACAAGAAATATTTGTCTAACCAATGAATTGTAAAGCACATACTCTAGATCAAGAAAAAGAAAGGAAGAAAGCAGTTTGAGCAAAAATTATTTATCCCAAAGAAAATTAGTGGTCCCAGGTTTATGTGAAGCTTCCATTGCTTTGAGATTAAGGATTTCTATCCTGAGCTCAATAACCTGTGAGCAACAGTGTTTATGATTGCTTCTCCCAGTACCATCTGATTATTAAAATCTTACATTCTTAAAATCCTTCTGAGACTAACTCCAAAAAGTTGAGGATGAGTGCTGTTAAATGATCTACAAAATGCAGGTATTCTTTCTTCAACAAAGAAGTCTAGCACATTTGTCTGTCAAAATGGTAAAGCATGGATGGTGCCACACCAGTTTTTCCAGAGCAGCTCTATCAGTAAAAGTTCAGCTGAATTTTAAGTAATGTTTGTACACATATTCCCCCAGCTCTAGTTAAAAGAGATAGTAGTATTGGAATGGTATTCTTGTGAAGTTGACCAGATGATGTCTGGAAATCATCTGTCATCATTGTCATCTTAGCATGATGACAAGATGAGAAATCACCATTCTTCTTGCTCTTTTGTCCTGAAGTTAAATTTCAGACTTCATAATCTTTTTTTGGCCAAAATGCCAATGGCATTATGTACATTCTATTCCATTAAGACCCTGAAATGAAAAATGTCAGAGGAGTCAATATTTCTTGACTGACAAGACTATAGTAATTCATAAAAACCAGAGGTGACCAGAAAAAAATTATTACTATCAGTTACAAGAAAATAGTTATAAAGCTCTAGGTTAAGATTCCTTAGCAAAGTTTCAACGCTTGCAGTGAATTACTAGATATAGCACTGAAGTGTGAAAGCATAAAATAAAATAAAATAATAAAAAAAATCAGCTGGAACCTATTAGTCCCATCAGGTTCCACTGTTCCCTCCCACCATCTAGAAGAGATTAGATTAATTAAGTAGGCCAAAGAAAGTCTAAGTGCATATTTGTTTACAAGCACTGTTATTTAAGAAATAGATGCTCAAATTTCTTCAGAAGTAGAAATGCTTGAGATCCTTCTTCATGTTTGTTTTAATGCCTAAGCATTTGCTGTAACAGTAGTCTGACGGAAAGTCATTTAAACTAGTATCTAAAACCCAAGGAATAGCAGAACATGTGCCAGTCTCACTTTCTCTGGCTGACAGCAATCAGTCAGTCACAAACAGGAAGAAAACAAAACTTTTCACTTTCAGTAGGGAGACCTATACTTTTTTGCTTTGGCTCAGAGCAGGGGCAGAATAGTTCCGTATTCACAGGATGAATCAGTAGCAACTCCTGACACTTCACAAGGAGAGCAGGGGAAAGAGCAAAAGAGAAATCCCTTTCCTCCCCTCCCAAACACACCTCCTCTCCCCACTTTTCTTACAGTTTGCAGACCACTTCAAAGTGACTTGTGCCGAGTTGCTGGCGTGGAGGCTTTTCGGAGCAGTTTACGATGGCGTTGAGCCTCGAACAAACAGTAGAGCAAATAGTGCCACCAAGCGGCAAGATTCCATCAATACACTCCAGAGAGTCCCTGTTAGGGCCTTGTTCCGCAACCCATTTTTTTTTAAGTCCTGTGACTTTTAATTCTAAACTCTAACTGTTTAATATTTAAATCAGGGTGCATAGAGTGGAAAGACGAATTTTTGTCTTAGTTTTGCTTGAAATGTCAATGTTTCATTGGAAAGTATTCTTAAATAAAGAAGGGGGAAAAAAAAGAAGAAAAAAAAAACCCCACACATAACCACAATTCACACTAGGAAGAGAATTAAACAACAACTTTAAGTCAACCAACACTAGAACCTAGCCAGTTTTTGAAGCAATTCTGAATGCATCATAACATCTCTGAAGTTGCAGAAAAATCACACGCAGTGGTAAAAAAGTACATGCAAGCCACTCTGTCAAATCCTCCTTTCTTAGAAAGCTGCCAATAAGTTGAAGAGATTTTAGTTATTCTATATAAGAGTCTCTCACTTTCCGTCCTGGAAAAGAGTTACCTTTGAGTGACCCTTATATCAGTATTAATAGAACTCATAATTTTTTGAATTATGTTTAGCACTGCTGTAAGCTTGATCTTAAAACACATGTACACACCAATCTATTTTACAGAGACTGTACTGTTCTTTCAACAGCTTTGTCTATAAAATTAGATACAGCTTTACTAAGTTAGTTAGTTAGTTTTTTTTTCTTGGAAAGTTAACTGCTTCTAGTTTCTGTCAGATATGTAACCAGTGTGGCAAGAGCCATATTTATGGCTTGAAATCTCCTAGGTCATCATAATATTCAAATAATACCCAGGTGGGTAGTTAGTGACAGAAGAAAAATGGCTTATATTTTCTAGGACTGCAGCATCGTACTGCGACCAAAGAATCACAACGCATAGGAGACTTCTAATATTTGACAGAACAGGAGATGAAAGGGGGTTATTTATTAAATTCACAGGCCCTGGGCAAAGTATTTTTTGGGTAGTTCACAGCATATGCACAGCTGGATTTTGAGAGCTGAGAAAACCATGTTTGCTAGCGAGAAATATATTCTCTCCCCAGTATTACCACACATACTATCATCAAACTCTAAAACTTGGTTTGAAGGACATGTACACAAGCCATTTTAAGGAAAGAGCAAGAAAACAGGCTTGAAAAAAACCCCAAATCTTTCTGAACAGCAACCTGGATAGGGGGGAAAACAGAAAGTTGAAACAGATTAATGGGAATGTGACATAAAGAGAGACACATGACATGTCTTTGGCTTCACGGTAGAAAGCTTGTTTCATTTGTTGCATTATAGGATGCTATGCCTTTGCCATTTATCACAATAATCCAAGACAATTTCCTTTAGAGATTTTAAAACATGGAACTAATTGAATATTAATGTTTTCCAACCAGTTATAATCACCTGTTTCTCACATCCCTACAAATTTCTATAGTAGTGCTAGTTAGTACTTCCTTCCCATGGCTCACTGCTGAGCAATAAGGACTTCTAAGTCTAAGACAAGCACAAGCTTCATTTAATTTCCTCATTATTCTGTCAAATTAATTAGAAGGTAGAAAAAGGAAATAATGCCAATCCATCCTGCTTCTCCAAGGTTTCTGTAGCCCAAGAAACTTGTAGAAGATAAACTAAACCAATTCATGAAAAACTGCCTGTACTTCATTTTCTCATGTCATATCATCTTGTTGCACCAGAAGCTGCCAAATCAGATACCACACATAGAAAGAATAATATTTTTGTTACAAATCAGTATAGTCTCTGAGAATAAAGTGTATTTTAACATCTTAATGATAAAATGAACTTGTTAATGGAATATTTATTGCATCTCAACTTCAGAGTTATTTATCTTTTACAGAAATAATACACTTTTTACATAAACACTTTGGATTCCAAATAATTGTTTACTTGAAAATGGACATTAGATGTTTGTGTTAGTGATAGTATTTTCAAAACAGTGGTTAAACGGATTGTTTAGCAAAGTATTTCTGAAAAAATATGAAGGGAAGATAGTAATTCTATCAAGTTACAATCAAAAATGAGCCAGACATGCTTCATAGGCAAGAAGTTTGAGCAGCCTTTTGTACATTCAGCAAATTATATCTTCAAACAAAAAGAAAAGAAAATAACACTGAAGATCCTTATTAACCTTGTAAAACCCTTTTCAGACAACACAGTTAAAGCTTCAAGGGTAACAGTTCTTCATAGAACTAAACTATTTTATTTTTTTATATTTCTTCTCAGGGGTTCCAGTGTCTAACGGTTACATCAGAAATACATACTTGGAAAAATTTGAGTATTTTGCTATTAAGAAATCAGCATCACATTGTTTGTGCACAGGATGATTTTACAGTGACCTTTTTGGTCCATTAGTTTTTGCAAAGCAGATACCAAATGCTAATCATGCCATATGGACCAGCTGTTTTCTATCTGTATTCCAATCTGAAGCACTGAATACTCATGACAAGACTTGTGTTCTATTTTGTCCCAAACTCCATCCTTCTTGGAACTTTTCTCAGAGCAGCCTACACAGTGGGAAGCCAGCTGGAAGCAAGCAGAATTACGTTTGACCTTCCAGCCCATTACAGATTTCCCATGACTTTTCTGCTAAACTCATGGGTTTTTTTTTGCTTTACACAAACCAGCATCACTTTTGGACAACTGTCAACAATACAGCACCAGGACAC
>JAWWLV010000144.1:44979471-44995600 GCA_035041135.1 Platyrinchus mystaceus | reverse complement strand
ACACCCAATGAGAATCCAGAGGTAACAACCAATAGGAAAACTTATACAAACTTTTAGGGACAGTTTCAGGGATTCTGAAACTGTTTTAGGGGATTTCTGGGAAGGAGGAAAGGTGACTCAGGGAAAAAACAAAGGTATCCATCTTGTAACTTATTTACACCATAGAAAGACTCTCTGATTTTAAGGCACTTTGGTTAACTTCTTCATTCCTTCTTGAATCCACTTCTTACAGGATTTTTTCCTTTTTGAAACTGCATGTCTTCTGCAACAATTTATCAAGTAACTTCACTTATTTCTTACAATAGTCAGAAACAGTATAGAAAGGTGGAAAGGAACTAGATACTGTTCAGGACTGTGGCAGTTTTTTAGTATGGCAACATCTAAAGCTCAAGGAGAATTCAGCCCCAAACTACAGACACTGAGATTCTATTTGGTAAACAAAACTACTTTTTCACAAAGTGTTGCATGAAAAGAAGTGCATTTCACACATGGAATACCTTAATTCTGTTATAGAACAACAATATTATATTGAATTTCATTCATTTACATAAAGAGCAATATTCTGTGTTCAAAACCTAGGAAGAACGATCTTGCAAATAAAAAATAAACCCAAACCCAAACATCTCCAATAAATAGTTACCTTTCTTGTCTTATTAATCCTTTTACTACATTAAAAATATGAACAGACTATGGAATACAAGCATTGTGTAACATGAGCTTATTTCTAATCTTTCAGGCACTTGTCACACATTTTTGGTGAATTGTTTCCTTCTTTCTAGTATTAGAGCTTGCCACCAGGAGTTGATTCTGTCTACTGAGATTACTCTTATCCCAATATCATGACACAAATTTATATTATGAGCTGCTGCTTCTCACCTCTAGAGCAGCCCTTCTCTTCTAGCTTCAACTTCTTCACCACTGCCAAAAATTGGGTGCTGTTTTAGCTGCTTACTACCTAGATGAGTGGCAGTTTGAGAGTGAAAGAGAAGGAAATTTGGATTAGTATCTCTCCTCCCAGTCTCACCAAATGAGGTATTTACAGTCTCTCAAATTCCTTACTGGTTGATAACTTTACTAGTTTTCCGGAATAAAAATGGGCATTCCCTAATATTTGGCAGGCAGTGGAACCAGATGGATGCTGCCTTACCCGTAAACATAACAGTTCAGCTGTAGTTTGACCTTGTCTTAGCACTGCCCAGAGGTATAATAACAAAGGGATGCCATGAAAGGAAGCATCTGCAGAGCTGAACTTCAAGTCTTATTGCTTAAAGTATGGTAAATGTATTTAAACAAGCAAACTTCTCTGAAGACATAAGATCATAGCTTGGGTTCATTATTTCACCAGTACTTAATACAGGGAAAAATTCATATTTGTGTTCAAACTCAGAGGTGGTCTCTCAGGCAAAGTGCATCCCTCCATGGGCCTTGGAGTTTCTCTGAACTGCATCCAGGCAGTACCTCTGCTGAGAAATGCTTCTCTATGTCCTTATTGCTAGGACAAACACTATTGCCATTCCTACAACCTACTGTAATGTTACTCTTAATAACAACAATAGAGATAAATAAGTAACAATCACTATAATCTTTTCTCAACATTCCTATCTTCTAAGGGGATGCAGCTTTGCTTACTCCCAAATCCCTTTATTAGTGACTACTCATGGATGGGACCCACCTTTAATTGGACCTGGCAGCTCTCCATGTCCAAGAAAATCACTAATTGTTTGTTTTGTGGTCTGGTTAACTCTTCTAAGGTTAGTTTTCTAACATCTTCTAAGGATGTTTGTATCCTCCTTTCCCAAAGCTTTATAGCAAATTCTCTTGTGTTGCTTTCAGCCTGCATAGATGAAATTTTTGTGCAAAGAATATATTTGCATCATGTTCACAGCATAATTACTGAATCTTAAACCAGAAAGTTTTAAGGACCAACTATTTTGTAGAATATAAGGGGAGGAAGGGGGAAGGAGGAGTGAATGGAAGGGGGAAGTTCCCAGTGTTGTAATATTAACTGTATTGAAAGAAAAAAGATTTGTAATCTATAACATTGTGTTCCAGAAATTCAAGCCCAATTTAAAATCCCAAATAAACAAATAATAAAGAAGTTTTATTAAATAGTATATAAATAATATATGTGAAAAGGATTTCAAATTATGGAAATTTTCCAGAGAATAATGTCACATTTTTAGATACCATAAAATGAAACATGTTGCTTTTTTGATATTTGTTTTGCTTTGCTCTGGCTATGGGGTAACAACGTCTTTCCAACTTTTACTGCAGAATTTTATATCAATATAAATATACATATAAATAGATAAAGATAACTATAAATAGATATAGATAGCTATTTTGTTTTGACCTGTTCTAAATTTGAACAGAATCGTACTCTTTTCTGTCACTCAGTTTTGCTCTTATCTGTTGCTATTTTCTAGTTCTCAGCCCATTACATCAAACATTTACGCTCACTCACAACAAAAGAAAAACCTCTGTTCAGTGTTTGGTTTTCTCATTGGCAATTTAATAAGTGCTGTATCTGCATCTTTTTTGATATAAGAAAGAGAATGGTTATTCTGTTTTGGTCACTTTTGTATATTTTCTCTTTTCATTACAGAATTTTCAGTACTCCATTGTTAATACAATACTCATATGACGTTTTAGTATCCAACCAGTCTAAATTCTGTGGCTTTATAGTATTATTTCTTTATATTTTTTTTTAGCTTTGGCTAATGGTTTCATTAATGATTAATTGCCTCAGTATCAGCTTTAGTATAATGGTTTATATACAACCTATGGATTCCATAGAACAATTAAAAAGAAAGCCTGAGACACCTGCCTGTAGGCATAGTAAAATAACTAAAAACATCTGTTCTGTCATTTATCATCATCCATCAGCCTGCCTAAAATAAAACAAATAAAGCTGCTACTTGTTGCATTGGTGCTTTTTTTTTTTTCCTAACTGCAGCGTCTTTGTTCCTGTTGTGTATAGCAAAACCAGATAAAGCTCCTGCTGCATCTGATCTGATTTATATGAGCCTACTAATTCTCAATTCTCTTCAAGGTACATTTAGAGCTCTAACACATCATCAGTATTACCCTGAGCTTCACTATCAGCTGTGTTAGCATTTCAGCTTCATGTGAAAGTGAATTTGTGCAGTAGGGAGACTTTCCCTGTTCTTGTCAAGCACATTTATTACCTTCTGGCATACTGTTTCAGCAAATGTAGCCTGCAATGAGAGAGACCATTAGGTCTATACTTAAGCTTTGATGACATAAAAGAATGAAAAATTCGACATAAATAATCTTTTCACTTTACTGGGAAAGACTATAGGACCAAAAAAAAAAAAAAAAAAAAAAGAAGGCGGCCTGAGTTATTCATAGAATTATCAATGAGGTCTAGACTGTACACTCAGGAATTCTGAATTTCTGCATTTTCTAAGGAAATCTGAAGCAATCCACTCAACCTGGAACTACGTCATTTGGATCAGGTGATAGGATTTATCTTCGGACTTGCTGTTCTTCAGTAGATTGGGAATAATGTCAGCCAGCTGTCTGCAGCAGTACTTCTGCCTCTTGTGGGAAAATTTTTTTGTCTTTCTCCTCAGAGAATCCTAAGAATTTTCTTGGATATTTACAACATATGTTATAAATGTTAACAACTCCTATATCAACAGGAAGAAAAAGAGAACTACAAATACACATGATTATCTACAGTACTGCAAACTAAAATCATTCAAGTATTCTCTTTCTTAGAAAAAAAATTAAGGAAATATCTTGCAATTCACTTATTTATGGAAGGGAAAAAAAAACCAAAACAAAACCACAACAAAAACGAAAAAAACCCCACAAGTAAAAAGTATCTGTTGTTTAGCCTGGAGAAAAGGAGGCTCAGGAGAGACCTTATTGCTCTCTAAAACTACGCAAAAGTTCTGGTAAGGTGGGAGTCAATCTCTTCTCCTGGGAAACTAGTGACAGGACAAGAAGAAACGGCCTCAAGCTGCACCAGGGGAGGTTCAAGTTAGATGTCAAGAAGAATTTCCTCACTGAAAAAGTGGTCAGGCATTGGAACGGGCTGCCCAGGGAAGTGGTGGAGTCACCATCCCTGGAAGTGCTCAAGAAATGACTGGACTTAGGGCTGTGGTTTAGTTGACGTGGTGTTTGGTCAAAGGGTGGTTGATCTTGGAGGTCTTTTACCACCTTAATGACTCTATGATTCTATGATTTTAAATTTAATTTTTGAAAAAAATTGAAGAATCCTGGAATTCTTTTCTAGATGAACTTGAATGCTATTTGTTACAACTCACTCCAGAAGCAGAGGGTAACCCAGGTTCTTATTAATAAATCCCTTGGGGTGGGTTAGAGTGAAACAACAATGAATAATTGGTGTTTGTAAACATATATATGTAGGGTTTATTTTAGAACAATTTTATTTCAAAGGTAAACAGGTATGTTTCTGTTTGGGATGTTCTCATCTATAGCAATACAGCAAATTAAAGCATCTATAGCAATGTAGCAACATTAAAGCATAGCAATATAGCACTATTAAGGCATAAAGATAACACATAAGGAAATGCATAAGGGAGAGAAAGGGAAAGAAAGCATAAGGGTGGAAACATATATGTAGTCACTGCCCACTGGATGCAGCAATGAAACTTGGTAGTCGCAGCTTCGATGTCTGTTGATTGAAGTGATGGTTTTGATCCGTTGGGGGTGGGGGAAGGAAGCTCACCAAACTCAAAGATATTATGAGTTATACACTTCCAGCTCAGGTGGGAATGCCTTGTACCTCTCTGGGGAGGGAAGTTTTACAATGGATAATGTTACAGGACATGTCACAAACCTCTGACTCTCCTAAGATAGTTGCAGCTGCCTAATGTGCCAGCATCAATCATAGTCCATCATGGTGCAACATTTGAGATGCATAGCCCAGGCTAGATGTGCAGAGTTATAATGTAAAGGGAGGACACTGGAATGATAAGGGATTCTTCCACCTTGCAGGATTTGCCTCTTCTTAGCCTCTTCCCTTATCTGGAGCTCCAGTTTGTAGCTTCAGGTACGCATCTGCACCCAAGATAGTTGGACAGTGGCACCCACTTATCTGATCTGAAGGTCCTTTGGCAGTATTCAGGGAGGGGTGGGCTTTGCTGGGTGAGCAGCTGCTTCTTTTCAGTTTGCAAAAGTCTTTTGGTGATCTTAGAATGTGTAAGTCATTAATTGTTTCAGTCTCTGACACTATTGTCTCTCTCAGAAATGCAAACAACTACAACTGTAAAAATTAAAATTGACCACACTACCTAAGTGATTGACATCTAAGTTATGCTCCCTAATATATTGGCACAATATTATTACAGGTTTACTGATTATGTCAGGAAATTAGTACAGTTATCTGATTAGTGTCACAGCCATTAACCTGTCACACTTGTCTAAAAGTGAATATCAAGGAGTTTGGTGGCATTGAGGAGCTAGAGGAACCATATAACTAGGTAATAAAGTAGTGATTTTGTATTTTTTAGCTCATTTTCATTGTCTTTTTGTTCTCTTACTGTGAGGAAAAAGAAGAGATGTAAGCTGTGCAGTAAACTCTACTGAAATGGAACTGTTTTTGAGAGAGTACCTTTATTACTGAGCTGTGCCTTAGACCCTTTTGATTTCTCTTGAGTGTACTTCATAGCTGGTTACATTGGTTTCTGGGTGAAACTCTGTAGTTCAACAAGTCAAATGTGAGATATCAGAAATGTAGCCCCTTTTTGTGCTGATCCACATTCATATGTGTATCTGCCATCTGTGTTAAGGTGGCTGTGATCTGGCTGTTGATCAAAAATCACTCAGAAGACACCTCTTTTAGATGGGCAGAAATCTGTTTCTGCTCAAGGCAGGCCTTCCTATTCCCTCAGTCTCTCCCGAAGAGTCCTTCCAAGAGCTCTGCCTGTTCAATACCTCATTTTCTTTCCACACTGACTTGTAAAAAAATAAACCTTTTTGCTGGCAAAGTGCTTTCTCTATGTGACATTTTCAGTTTGGGGTCACCTGGTGATAATTTATAACCTGATCACTCTTCCTCTTTCCTGAGACTAGTGTATTTTAAGTTTGCTTCCCTTCAGTATTTAGACTGTCATCTTTGGGAAGACCGAACCTTACAAGTCTGGAGAGAGCAAAGGCTTGTCTACCCTTCCCAACTAATGGCCCAGCCATTTTTACATTGATTCTTCTGAAGCTGTTTATCTGTCTTTGCTGCTCATCTGTCTTTACTGCCTTTCTCTGGATGTTTGTTTTCCATTAGCTGCTGGCTTTGACTCACATTCTGACAGCCATGCTTGTTTGTAGTGAACAGATAAACTGATGTGAAACATGACATTTATAAAAATGGGATCCATAACTACTGAATTCTTCAAACTCTACTGCAAAATTGTTTCTGTAATTACATCTCAAGGCTTCTCTGCTTTTTCATTACTTTTACATGGCAATGTATACAATGATGTACTTCATTTTTGTGGTTCTATCAATTGATGTTCCTTCTGCATCCTTTATTTCTCAAATTCTTCATAATTTTGCTCTGCACAGAGTTGGAAATGTCTTTTTGTTTCCTCCAAGTGCCTGAGGTTTCTGCAGTACTGTTTGTTATTCTACTGGCTTCACTTGTTCTTTCAGGCTGTTATATTTAAGACTGATGAGGCATTCATTCTCAGTCAAGAAGCTTTTTAAAAGTACACAGAGTTGTATAGATAAATTAATTACTAAAATTAAATGCTTGTATATGTTTAGGAATGATTGTTGACTTTCCCCTCTAAGCACAATGTCTTTAATCAAAGACTGCAGAGGTGAAAATAATCAATTACCTTCTGCCTACTTCTACTAAAAATATCCTCATTTCTCAGATGGGTTTGCTGACTGACTACAAGAGAATTTGCTGTGCACACAATAGGCAAGCAGAGAATAGCCACAAAAGGAGGCCTATTATAATTTCAGGTAATGTTTCCGAAACCAAAAAAAAAAAAAAAAAAAAAAAAGCTCATAAAGTGAGAAATTCATTGAAATAAAGCTTGTTTACACTCCTAGATTGCTATCTGCTTTAATTAGTAGCAAACACCTCTATCTCCCTGAATGTGACTACCATCAAAACTCACAAGACATGTCTCTCTGCAGTAGTGTTTTAAATATAATTAGTGTATGAGGTTATTTTAATAATAGCCTGAAAGGTAGACTGTTTCAGGAGTTACTCTTCTGATACTGCTGCTAGGCTGTCAAAAATTAGTGTGGGAATTTCTGCTCTAAACTGCAGTGTAGATATGACTTTAGTATGGAAAACACTATCTGCAAAAAATGTTGAAAAACAGAGTCTTTCTAATATAAATTTAACACATAAATCACCCACTAAGTGAAGAACATAGCTAATTAATGGCAGTTCTAATGATACTGTTGATGCTATTTTACATATAAATATTTTCCCTGTAACCAATCTGTTTTTAAAAGGTCAGAAAGTTTTATAGAGTAAGCTGCTCTTAAAACTTTTAATACAGATGTATTTAACAAAAGCAAAACAGAAAAATCAGGATGCAATAGAGGACGTTTGCTTAAACACTGCTGCAATTGTAAATTCAATGATAAGATGAAATGCGATGATAAATTATCTCTTTCTGGGCTAAAGCTGCATCTATACCTTCTAAATGCAAAAAGAGTTATAACAACTACTAACTAAGCTGACTACCCTTACTGCTACCTTTTTTATTTTTCTCTCTCCCTTGTTTCTTTTTTTGATAATATAGCACTGTTATGTGACATTGCTCTAGGGAGATGTAGTTAATGTATGCCATCTTCGTCTAGCAGATAAAAACACATCTTGGGATACATGACAAAGATGGTAAGGGAAGGGTGCTGAGGGGAGATGATATGGTATTATGGTGCCCTTGGAAGGGGAGTCTTATATATGCGCTGCAAAGACTGAGTGAAGTAATGAATATTCACCTTGGTCCCAGGACTACTGTTTCTGAAGTGAACTTTGGGAAAGAAGATAGATGGAGGAAGAGGACAAAAGTGAAAAGAAGGATAGGAAGAACTGAAACTACTGTAAGAGTAGAAAAAGTATACCTATGCATGGCCTACTTCTCTTAGCAAGCTAGGGAAGGAATGGGCTCTCAGTAACCTGATGTGAGACACTAGATTATTATATTAATTATTGGCTCAGGCCAACTCAAGTGTGTTTGTGTGTGGGGGAAGGGACAGGTCAAATTTCACAAAGGTAGAATGGTGCTCTGTTCCATACCCCAGCCCCCTGGAGCCTTCTTGGCCAGCCCAGAGCATCCGTCAGTCACTGGACACTGGGAGCACTGCCCCACCCCACAGCCCCTGGAGCCCCTAACCCAGCCTCAGAGTGGCCAGTGGGCCAGACCGCCCCCCGGGGGGGGGGGGGGGGGTTGAGGGGGATGGTCACAGTGGACCAGAGCAAATGAAAGCCACACCATGAGGCCTCAACATTGCTGTGACCCTACTGTCTGGACAGGTGGAAGCTGGAATTGCAAGGGGCTGAAGGCAGTAGCTCTTATTCTCTCTTTTTCTCTCTCTTTTTTACTTCTGCTTCTCCTAATCTCCTTTCTTCATATTTGGGCAACTTAAGGCTGGATGTATTTTGCTAAGTCAATGCTTTGTGCAGTGCTTTATTTTGGTTGAATGTTGCCCTTTAAACTTTTGCAAAGTTCCCTTATTTTCTAAAGTTTGCCAGTGAAAGTTTGTTATTTGACCTCCTGAGAAATGTATGTAGTGTCTTCTCCCATGCGCTCTCTCAAGGTAAAAAAAACAACTGAAGGCCCTTTTAATAAATCCAGTGGGAAAATTTTTGGAGCCTTGTATATTTTTAAAGTAAAACCTCTTCAATAAGCTCATAGCTTGAGCCTAGGGTCTTATACCTGGCATATCTGCACTGTGCAGAGCAGGAATATGTTTTTGTTTGTTTGTTTGTCTTTTTTTGCGGGACAACTTTGTTTCAGAGCCTACACCTTAACAAGACAACTATCCTGCTTTCTGTCCAGACCACAGCTGTGCAGTGTCAACGAGGAGATTTCTGCCTTGCTGCTGCCTGCAGTGTTCGCTGCAAGACATGCCAGAGACACTCTCAACATACCTCCTCAGTTGTCTGTGATAATACACTCTGTTGGCTCATGGGGTAGGACACAGACTGATGTATTCATCTGTTCACAAAATATGTACTAACATCTTGCGGCTTGTTGGATTTGAACTGAACAGTAGGAGGGGCAATTAGTATGTTTAGCTCTAGGTTTTGCTTCAACATGAGCTGTCCAGTGTTCACTGTCCTTAATTCTGAAATGTTATAGTTTAATATAGTAGTGCCAAGAATTTTTTATTATTATTTTTAATGTCAGTAATGTCAGTAAGACTAACTAGACTAACTTATTTAAACAGATTCGTAACATTTGTTTTCATACTCAGAAAACATTCTGCAGTGGTGGACTGTACAAAATTATTACAAAAAACCATTGCCTAAATTTTACTGGCACAAATACAGAATATTTGTTCATGATTCTACTAAGCAGTTTCAATGTTCCTGGAAATATAAGTCATCAGAATTTTACTGAACCTTGTCAGCCATAAGTCAAAACAATTCTTGACAGCGTCAAGTCTCATCTGTCTTTTATGCCAAACACACTTTGATAAGTACTGCTTCTAAAGAACTGGAAGAATCTCTTCTCACTCTTTGAGTAAACTTAGTAAGGGAGGTATGTAATGGTTGCACACTGATTACTGTGTAATATACTAGTTGCAGTTTAACTATCAGCGTTACTTTAGAAGAACTTCTGTGTATACTAAAACTCATACAAAGGAGTTCTAATATAAAGAGTTCCTCTAGGTAGCCAAACATATCTTACATATCTTCTGGATGTATTGCCATGCCTAGGCAGATTGTATATATTGGGTTTGCATGGCACAATTTTGGTAGCAGGGAAGCTACAGGGTTGATTTCTGTGAGAAGCTGCCAGAAGCTTCCCCCATGTCTGGCAGAGCCAATGCCAGGTAGCTCCGAGATGGACCTGCCACTGGCCAAGGCTGTGGTATGAGCGACAATGGTAGCACCTATGGGATAATGGATTTAAGAAGGTCAGGAAAAAACTGCTACACAACAGCAGTCAGAGAAGAGAGGAAATGAGCATATATGAGAGAAACAACTCTGCAGGTACCAAGGGCAGCGCAGAAGGAGCAGGAAGAGGTGCTCCAGGTGCCGGAGCAGAGATTGTCCTACAGCACATGGGAAGGACTCATACTGGAGATGTTCATCGACGACTGAGGGACTCCACTCTGGAGCAGGAGGAGAGTGTGTGGAGCCCTACCCCAGAGAAAGAAGGATCTGTAGATAAAACGTGTGATGAACTGACCACAACCCCCATTCCCTGTCCACCTGTGCTGCTGGGGGTGAAGTGGGGGGTGGGGGAAGGTAAAGAAATTAAAGACTGAAGTTGATTATGGGAAGTAGGGAGAGGTAGGGGAAAAGTGTTTTAAGATTTAGTTTTTATTTTCTCATTAACGTACTCTGATTTGACTGGTAATAAATTAATTTCTCCAGCTAGGGCCTGTTTTGCCTGTGATGGTAATTGCTGAATTATCTCCCTGTCCTTACCTTGATCCACAAGCCTCTCATCATTTTTTTCTCCCCATGTCCTGCGGGGAGGGTGCTGAGGAGGGGAGTGCTGGAGTGGCTTGGTGGGCACCTGACATTCAGCCAAAGTCAACCCACCACACAATAGAAAAGGATTAGATGAGACTCCTACAAAGAGATCTTTCCCTTCAGTGTAGCCAGGCAGCTGCTGAAGTCCTACACTTGAAAGCTTAGTTTAGATAATCTAGGCACTTGGAAAACAGATTTTTACTTCTCTCAGAGTTTAAAGCATTTTCAAACTTTGTGATGTGGATGAGTTTTGATTAATTGACAGAAAGTTCTCAAATTCTACCTTTCTCTTAATTGAGCAGATAATTAATTACTGTATCTAAGCTTTATTTAAGTTTTGGGGGCTATTTTCACATACCAAGAGCATTCACTGTGCCCAGGGGTTAATCCAAGCCTACAGTTTAAGATTTGCACCTCTGTTGAGAATGGTGTTATGTCATCCTGTGAAGGGTTACCCAAACAGGCTGAGTAAAACATTTGACTGCAACTAACTGTAATACACAAAGTGTAGCTTTTCAGGCAGTGACACAGCAAGTGTATCTATATTGAAGACTGGAAGCAGTCAGTGGTGGAATAGGGTTGGTTGGCTGCGATAACTGGGCTTAACATTACACAGGTTTGGAAATGGTTTAAGATTTATGCTCCTCCTATTGTACAGCAGAGTGAAAAAGGGGTTCCATAGTAGTAGGACATTTTGGATCTCACACTGCTATTGCATACTGCGGGGATATTTGACAAATGGCTTCAAACAAAGAAGAATAAAAATAATTTCTTCTCAGTGATTATGGTCATGATTCTGCATGTGACAATTTCCCTGATGCTTTGGATACCATTGTCCAAAAATCAGTTTGTCTTTATAATACATGGTGTAGCCTGTCTTCATTAATCGCTGTCAGATTCTCTTGGGTAAAATTCTTTCAGTGCCATTATAATGCAGAACTTTGGTAAATGTTACATTGTATTGAATAATAGATGATTTTATGTATATTTTATTCATGTTGGTAAAAGGAAAGGAGTTTTGGGTTTTTTTGCAATGCCTTAGGGGGATGTTATGTGATAGATTCAACTTTTTTTATTATTGTTATTTTTTTGCTGATTTGGGGAATAGTAGCCCCAGACACTGACAGGCAGTAGAGGGGATGCCTTCTGCTTCCCTTTAGACGTATTTCACCAGGCAGGGACGTGAACTTTCTGTTGTCAAATCAGTTATGCCTAAATTCATACATTTAGGCACTCGCAGTTTATATTACCATCTTATAAAGTTTCAACACAAAGCCAACCTCCTCTAGCTCCTCCAAGCCACCTTAAAGAAGCAACAAGACCAGGCCCCCAGCAGGTGGCATCCAACTCTAAATTATGTGGAAATTAGCCCATTTTAGTGTATGGATAAAAAGATCTGGAGCACACAAGATGAAGAAGTAAGCAAGCAGTGTGTTCAGAGGCAATTTCACATGTTTATTCTCTTAATTTTAGATTCTGAATCTTATAACATTTACAATTTCTTCATACAAGAAATATCGGCTTCTCTTGGTTTTAAGTGACAAAATTGCACTTCTTTAACCTATGACAGTTTAATGTTGTTGTACTATCAGAAGAGCTATCATCTCTGATAACTGTTATCTCCCCTCAGAAAGGCTTGTGAGTTCAAAATAATATTTCCAAACTTGCAATTGATCATGTAGATCAGATAAAAACATAGATACTGCTTACTTTTCCAAAACAGCACTAAAATAAAGAAACATTACTTTACATCTATCCATCAAAGCAATCTGTATATAAGTACTTTTGAAAAAATTGCTCTAATACATAAGCAACTATTCTGGTGCAGATACAAAGTGAGCACTAGTTCCAGTCTAGGAGAAGATCTGTTTTGTAGTACAACCTATAGCACAATGACTAATGTTTGTTTAGCCGCTAATTTATTTGAATTACTATTAAAAAGAAAAAGATTTTTCATGGCATTATCATATACTGATGACATATACTGATGATTCAATTAGTAATTTAGTATTCAGTAAATAAACTCATTATTCTGTTCTATTGTTGGACAACCCATGTCAAGATATATACATTTGGTGAATCCATTATTGAGAGTTAGCCAAAAGTTCTTTTTTTAGGTGGCCAAGATATATCAACTCTGTCTTCTCAGGGCTGAAACTTGCCCTCATACATGATGCTGACTGCCCAGTTAAACCTATCAGCTAAAGGCTGCAGTTATGAGCAAGAAATGATATTCCCCACGGTTGTGCAGATGCATATTTTCCAACCTATTCTGGAAAGAATGCCTCTGTGTCTGGTCAAAAAGTGGCTCTCAATCTTCACTACTTCTTGTCCTCGTCCATGATTCAACTTCAGCCTACTAGGCAGAGCACTTAGGGATAGACTGAGTCAAAAGATAGCATATAATAACAGCCAGTTATGCAAGAACATGATTTGGGTATACTTGATGGATGCTTAAGCAGGCTCTGATTGCAAAATTGTAATTGATTTCTTTAGGAGACTCACTGTTTGCCCTCCAGATAGAGTGGTGATGTTATATCAGAGTTTGAATGCCACTGCTTAGCTAGCAAAGTGCATTGTATTTAGTGCCTTTTGTCACTCCCTGCAATGATTAACTCCAGAGTATGAAGCTTCCCCAGTGCATATTCATACTCAAATCTTTATTCCCATTTTAATTCTTCAAAACCATTATTATTTAAACCAAAATTGTATCACTTATCATTCTTCACAACAGGGAGTTGCAAGAATGGAGCATGCTAGTGCTAGGTTTGCAAGCAGAATTAAAACTAGTTGCTACATTTAATCTAAGTAATTTAATTTAACCCGGAATTAAACTAAAAATGGACAAAAGGAAGGTGCTGAAAGACACTCGTGGTTGTGGCTCTCCAGTTAGGTTAGTGTAAATGACTACCAGCTCTAGGCATTACAGCCTATGCATCTTGTAAAGACAGGCAATTCAGGTTGTTCATGTGAACAATCAGAATTCCTGTTTTGAAAGAAAAGTTGTTTTAGCTTTTTATCTTTTAGAATGAAATTATTTTATCAGGGCTTAAAGACTTTTTGGTCACTGCAGTTTTGCTGAATATTTGTGCTTACATTATCAGTGATGTCTGATAATGTCTGATAATATCTGATCAGTACCAGTCTGACCTCTTCAGACAATGCTTTTGGAGATGGGGGAGGTTTACCTGATATCAGATAGGAGATGTATGCCACAGCAATTGCAATCTGCTTCACTCAATTTGCCCTGATTTTTCATACTCATACTTAAAATGTCAGAAGATCTTAACACGACATAGTAAGAGCAACACATTAGAGCAGAGGAAAAGGAATGTGATCTCTGTCCTCTCCTGATAAGTCACCGGGCTTTCTTACACGAATACTTTAAGATTTCTCAAATACTTAAAAGATCTGAAATACAAAAAAATTAGTGTGAGGTTTGTGTGAGCAATTAAAGATGATTTAGTATGCAATATTTTTAATGTTACTCTTCTGCTTATTTGCTAAGAACTATTTAATAACTCCCTTTTTTTTTTTTTTTACTATCTTTTTATATTTGGTAATAGTTGACAAGTCTAGAGTACAATACAAAAGTTCCTGCACCTGGGTGGTTGTAAAAATGGAAGGTAGCTACGCCTTCAAAACAAGCATAATTTACAAGTTTTCTCCCAATCTTCAAATAATTTGGGATCCTATCATTTCCCAGCATTACAGCTCACCTTTATAACTGAGAAGTATCAAAATATTTTGGTGCTCTTCAACTAATTAAAATAATTCAAAGTCCCATGAGCTCTATTAATGAGCTTGATTTTCCGTACCTGTGAAGCTTCATGGTATGCAGCTTTTCTGTAATATAGTTGAACCAAGGTTTTTTTTTTTCCCTTTGAACAGCAATCTATTTATTTTTCTATGATTTAGGGCACTGAAACTCTCCAAGGCAGTTTACTCCTTCGGATACACCATATGAAATAATATAAAAGGCATAGTAATTAATTTAAGTTTTCAAATCTAGCAAATATTTTGACATAAAGCATAACATTACAGTCAGGTGTTGATTATTCAAATATTATCTTGGGTTTGTTTTTTTTTTTTCAAGAAAAAAAATCCTCAATATTTCAGACAGTACTTTTTCATAAATATTGTCTTTTAAAATAATGATCACTGTAAATACATGAACTAATTTTTCCAATTGCTAGAGGTCACAACCTCAAGGAAGCCAATTGAACTTTATGAGCTTGGCAATAAAGAGATTCACGGCAATGGGCATGGTTATATTCAAATATTAATCACACAAAGTGTGCATGGGAGATAGGTGGATCTAACAGAAGTATTACTAAGACAGCAATAGCATCTATCTAAACTGTCAGAACTTCCAAGGAATTTAGTAAATTAAGTCCATGCAATTGTTGAAAGTAAATATTTAATTATCTGCTTTTAAAAAAAATATTACAGAAGCATAGTAAGTATTCTCAATTAAAAAAATCTTACAAGCTGCACTCATCTAAGAGAAATGACAAATGAGGAATGCTAAATACTATGCCTGTATCTTTTGATTATTTCAATATTGAATCATTCATGTGATTCAAGCCTTCCTTTAACAGTTAAGCCACTACATCTGAAGCCAATTAGAGCTTCTGCGAGTAGACACTTGCATAGAAGATAATATTTTGTGTTTTAAAATACAGTGACTATATACAAATAGGATTCCTCTAAATAAACTAGTTAGGAAGTACTTTGTCCTAGTGCAAAAACATTAGAAGAAACGTTTTAAATTTTTGAAGAAACAATAATTTAGCTTTTATTTAGTTTTCTTTTCACAAACCCACACATGCACAGCTGTGTGTGATCTGCTTCAGTACATAGATATACTTGTGAAAATACTATAATGTTGAACAGACTTTACAATATCAGTCTCTGGAGTTAAACCTCTTTGGTTGGTATGAATTCTCTTCTTTACAAGAGGTAGCAAAGCTTTCATAAAATAGTGCATTCACTTCAGAGTTTGTCCAATATTTTTTTTAATGATTTCCTAAAAAACAACCTGAATACGGTTATTTCTACTGTATTTAATCACAGACAAACAGGTTCCCACTTGAGACCAGGTAACTGTCATCTCTGAATTTTTTCTCGTTTGTAGCAAGGCCCAAAATAGCTTCTTCAGTTTCCAACTGTATTATGTGACAGTCACTAGTTTCCCATTATCTTTTATGAAGGGCACATCTAAATCACCCAGGGCAATCAGGTACAGAAAACAGTGGACTAGTGCTGATAAAGCTCATATGTGAGCAAAGTCCTGTATGTGCATCGTGCAATGAATAAAACACTACCCTAGATTTGAAAATCATAATGACTGCATTAGCACAGAACGATTGGTTAACTCTCTCATCTTTCCCTAAACAAGATCTAAGCACCTAGTAGTGATATGGTTGGTATAAGCTGTGGGGGCTTGGTTTCATTCTGCAGCAT
>JAWWLV010000144.1:44968372-44979371 GCA_035041135.1 Platyrinchus mystaceus | reverse complement strand
TCCCTAAACAAGATCTAAGCACCTAGTAGTGATATGGTTGGTATAAGCTGTGGGGGCTTGGTTTCATTCTGCAGCATAACCAGAGGTTTACATTTGGCAAAGGCCCTTGTTTCTCAGTGACAAGTAAGTTATTAATATTATTTATGAACATTACTGAATTTTGAAAGTGCATTTTCATGCTGGCATTCTAGAAAATTCATGATTTCCATTGGAGTCTTTTAAAAGGCATTTCCTTTTTTTAATAAATTAAGAAGTACTTCAGCTGCAGAATTATTGGAAACTATTATTCTAATAATTATAATAGAAGTGCTAATTTCCATGTATCATTTATATAATGTTTTTATTATGTTTAACTGAAGTGTTTCTTGTCAAGGTAACATATAGATTTTGCCCCTAACAAATCCTTTTATTGTTTTCTTTGGAAAATATGTTGCTCTTACTAGTTTTAATCCTAGATTTCCTGTTTGGAGGGGTTGCTTGGTTTTACGGAACAACTGGGAAGAAATTGGAAAGAAGCCTGAGGAATTTACTTTCCTGTGCTTTTCTAATTGTGTTTCTTCTATATTTCTATGACTCAAGTAACCACAAGAAAATTTTGTTAAACAAATTTTGTTCCAAATTCTACCCTAATCCTTCCCATCTCTCACATTCCTGTTCATGACAAAAATGAGGAAGAGTAGAACAGAAACATATAGACAGCTTAATAATGTGCTGGAAAATTGTCCCCAAAGTACCTGGATGCATTCCCAGACACAAATCTTGAAGTCTTAGTTTTTCAGTGAAATAATATCTAATACAGTATATTAGTGAGGATATAAGAGAACCTACTTAAATGAGAAGTTGTTATCAGTAGGAAGAAATAGGGCTGATAAAAAGTCAATAACCTGAAACTGAAATAGAAGAGAAACTTGCAAGTTTCAAAACATTCAAAGGCATTTAAAACCCCCATGTTTAAAACTGTTCTTTTCTGCATTCACAGGTTCTGGTCTGAAGTGTAATTAGAAAAAAATGCAGAGATGCTGTCATGCTACTTCTACCTTAAATAGAACAAAATGTGACAAACTAAATGTTTTGTTTCCATTTTTTTGTTTTCTATTCATGGTCATTTTAGCAATTCTCTCACCTAGAAATATACTTAATGCATATTTTACAGTACAAATGATAAATCAACCACGAAGGATCACTCAAGAATACCCAGTCCCTATTCATTCTTTGGTGCATGACAAAATGTACCTACATAATCCCCACTGGATATTTATCTACTATACTTCTTAACAGAACCACTGAATGGAATCTCACATCAGAAGAAGAAGAGACTGTTGCAGTGGGAAACCTTTCCTTAGTAATCTAAATAATTATTTAGCATGTGTTTTCCTTATTTTAAAATAAGCTTCCCCCACTCCCCCCCCCCCCCCAGCTTTTAATCACCACTTAGGAGCAAGAAAAGCATCATTTTACAATATTGGACATCATTGGAGTAATTTTATATAATGCAAGTCTTGATACCCCATGTTCTTTGTTAGGATTCTCTTTCCTATTAAAACCAGAGTCGATTGAGAGAATTACTTTTCTGGGTAGTGACTCTGATCTTTGCCATTTACACAACTTGTTCACTTTGTCAAGATAATTTTGATTTCTTATTCTGTCCTCCAAAGAGCTTGCAAAAATCCCTAGCTTGATCTCATCATTAAATTTTATAAGTGTACTATCCATTCTGTGATCCAGGATGTTAACACTAATCTTATGAACACGTCATGTGGAACAGTGTCAAAAGCCTTATTGATGTCAAGGTATAACAATTTCAGTGTCCCTTTTATCTACTAGGTCAGTTGCCTTGGCAAACAAAGAAATTAGAGTATTTTCACATGATTTGTTCTTGACAGATCCACACCAACTTTTTAACATTGTTTCTCAATTTTTTTAGTATACTTACCAATGGGTTGGTCCATGACCTCATATCTTCCAAAAATAAAATTGGGCTGGCTGGAACAGATTTGCTTGGAACATCCTCCTCTCACCCTTACTGGTCTTTAGAAAAGAGCTGTTGTATTTACCTGCTCCCTTCCATTTCTTCCTGTACTTCTAAGAGTAAAATGTCTTAAGCACAGCTGAACAGTTGTAACTAGTTTCCTTGGTAATATCCATCAGGTCTTCTGAAGTTAAGCATTCCTAATTTGTGTAAATATTCTACTTCCGTTTCCCTTTTTGTTTTTTAGATCAACATTTCTGTTTTGAAACATTCTGCTTTGAAAATCTATCATTGCTTGCACCAATTAATTACTCCTTTATTTTATTATCAGTTTAAAGAAGTTTAAGAAATATGGAAAAGAAAAAAAAAACACAGAAAAGAACAACAATAAATAATTTTTGAAAATACTATTTTGGGCAATAGTACCCCAGTCTTCAAATTTAGTTCATAAAATGTGCATTTATTTAGCTAGTGATTTCCAGTAAGGATTCTTGAAATAGTCTTGTGGTACTATACCTAATAAAAACCATGTTTTTATATTAAAAAACAACATGATACTGCTGTGATTTAGTTCTAAACTGGAACAGGGGGATTCTTTACCTTTTCTGAGTGACCTTTATCTATTTGCCAAGTTACTGTTATGTGGTTGTAATGGTCCCCACAAGATTTTTCCTCTCTGAAAATTGTTAGCCATGATAGAGTACAGACTTGATAGCACCTTCAGAGAATAGTTACTGAAAAAGTCTGCTGTGCACCTTGTTATAGTGGTGTATGATTTTGACATACCATATACTCTGAGGTAGTCCACAGTTTCTCATTTGTGAAGTCATAGGTGGAGAATTTATATTTCTTTCTCTCCTCTTTCTACACTTGGTGTTGACAACCAAAAGTTACATGGCGTGGGTTCCATGTGCTCCTGCTCACTGTGTTTTTGCCCTGATTCTTCTCATCTTTCATGTAGTCTCTTTGGTGCCTGCCTTCCTAACAAAGATGCATCATGAATGGCATTACAACTTGCTGAAAAAGCACCTCCAGAAAAATCTTCAGTGTGCGGTGTGGAACATAAGATGTCCTTTTGCCATAGTAGTCTCCACAGTCTAGGGTTAAATATCATAGATCTGTTATGCAATATCTAAAGAGGTTCAGGGCATCAGAATGGTCTTTATAACGAACAATGTACTGCTTAAACTAATTCAAAGAAACAATAAAGTGATAGCATCTTACAACTCTGCTTTTGCAAAGGCTACAAGCCTGGATTTTGTCCAGAGGCTTTCAAGCTCAGTTACTGAAACACAAAGAATCACTCACTCATCTCTTTCCAGACATTATTTTGTACACACCAATTTTCACTTTATTTCAAGAATGAAAATATTCTTTGAAATGTATAGATGATCTATATTTGAAGTTTTGAGGAGCACTTTTATGCTATTGTAATAGGAACATTATTACATTTTTATGAAATATGGAAATCACTCGTAACTGCTATGAATATTTTAGGGACTTTCAAGAAGAAAACTCTCTGCAATATCCTTTTTATTTATTTCTATATTTTCACTCTTCAGTAGGCCAAGACCAAATGGAGGACAACCTATTGCTGTTGGAAGACTAGGTCTACATCCATACTAGCATGTAATTTCGCAAAACTGAAGAAGATCGCTAGATTGGAGCACCTGGGGTTGGAAGACTAGCAGCCAATCTGTATGTTGTTTCAGGACTTTACTACGGCTTAGATTTAGTTGGGTTCTCTAAGCCAAGTATCATCTCCATACACATAGTATGCTGCCTAGTCACTAGTTCAACATTTTATGTAGTCCCTTGAGGATCATATTTGGTGTATGCCTGCTGAGGAGCTAAGATTCAGTTTCCTCAAAAAGGAACCTAAGCTGTAGGTACAAAGCCATTCTGTCTATACAGCCAGTGCACAGTAACTGAGGATGCCAAGTCTGGAGAAGTTCTCTGAAATGAAATGATAATGTAGATGCAGCTAATTTTGACTGCACAGTACAATTTTACTGGCATTTGAAAAGACACATGAGATCTGATAGTCCTACCAATACCAGATATTTAAAATGCATGCAAAACAAGGCTCAAAAAAGAGAGAGCATTAAAATTTGCTGATAAGCAAGTATATAACTGCCTTACACAAATCAGAATCCCTATATGAGGTTTGAAAATATTATTTGTCTTCTTCAGGGGCATGGCAAAAGGAATATACAGAATCATTGATCTACCTTTGCATTATTGACTACCAGAAACAAGCAAGGCATACTGTATATTTTATGTTATTGATTATTTCCTATTGGAGCCCTAACTATATAAAACTATCAGTTTTTGTTTGGGATTTTTTTCCTGATTTTGAAATCAGGTGGGGATATTGCACTTGTTTGGATTAAATCAGAAGAACAGATCTACAGAGATAATTTAAGAAAAGTTGAAGAAAAAGCAAATGACGACCATGATCTTAATATTCATAGACAGCTTTGGAGCCTATGAGTGGATTGTAAGGAACATTAAACAACCAGGTTTTGACATGCTGTCTTAATGTACTGATCTTGTCTTACAGCAAAACACGTGACAAATGCTAAGGGGAAATTGTCTTCTCGACCCCTATTATACAGTTACTGCATTTTGTAGAATTAGAAGACATTCAAAGGACACAGGTTTCTATCTAATCCGTCACTAATAGAGACAAAATTCCCTAGGCTTCTAAGGATACAATACTCATCTAAGTTGCCAATGGGGGCTATCCTTGTGAATGCACTATCACAATCTCTGACAAAGATTTTCATTTTATTGAGAGTTTTGCTGTGGGACTTTGAAGAGGAATCTCTAATAAATATATTAATTGTAGCCATTAGAGGGAGCTGATTTATGACACAATTAGAGTATATGAATGTGTTAAAAAGAATATAATATTTAAGAGTAGCCCAAAGTACCTTCTTTATAGTATTATTAACTTTGATCAAAAATGTTAATGTCATTGTTAGAATTAGCATTACAATTAATTTCTAAGTTGCCAAATTTCTTTATCTTCTCAGAAAGGATGATTTTTGAAAACACACAAAACTGTTTTAGATGAAAGAACTTGAGAGAGCAAAAGTCCTTAAAGGCAGAGCAAATGGGAATTTTCAAATAAAAGTATGTGCACAGCAAAAGCCAAGGCAGACCAAACTATATTTCAAACTCATGAGATATGAAGTACAAAATACTGATACTCAGCAGCAGTCATGACTGCCTTCAGTTTTGAAAAAGTCTTAGCAAAGAGAATGGCCAGCTTAATACATTTGTCTTGCCTGATCCCCTGCCTATCATGGGAAATTTAAATGATTAAATGAAGAGATTAAGGATATTGTTGTCTAAGTCTGTGTGAAACAGAATTTTAATAGATATATAAGAATCTTTTATTTCTGCATACAATAAAGAATTAAAAAACATTGAAAATTAAAATGTCAGGTTCTGTATATAGTAGCTATTATCCCAAATTGGAAATCATAGACAAGCAAAGTTAATCATAGATCTCACAAATACCATATTAGTGATAAGAAGTTATCATAGGTAGTGGTGTCTCACAATTAGAGGGTTTTTTATTTTATTTGTTGAATAAAAAATGGATGGAGTTACTGTTACTGAAGTGTATTCAGAACTCCATTTGATTCCCTAGGTATTAAGTCATACTTGAACTCTAATATATTGAATGCAAAAAAGAAAAAAAAACAAAAGCAGAAAAGGAAGCTCAGTATTTTTATTAATATTTTTTATAAATACTATTTATAGCATATACTATATATATGTGGACTATATAAATATGAAATATGTGTGCTAAATTATTTTTATATATCAATTTTACATATGTAGTGTATACTTAAAATCATAGAATCATAGAAAAACAAGCAAAGAAGAAGATGGAAAACTGTTGGTAAGCTGTGCCCATGTGAGACAGTAAACCTGCAGTGGTGAACAGCAGAAACAGGAAGTGAGAGCCAAAAACACGAGGCAGTAATGCTGAGGGAATAGCTAAATTTTGATATTCTGCTGAGATATCAAAATACTTGGAAAATCATTTGACTTGACATTACTGTTCAATAGTATATTAAGTCTATGAATTAAAGTATATTTCAAACAGTATAATCTATAAAAAAATTGCTAGTATAAATACATACTATTTGCCTAAATATATAAATAAGTATAAATATATACAAATAATAAATATACCAACAAATATGTATATAAGTATGGTGAATTAGGATGTAATGTAGTTTTGACAGGTGTTTCTACAAGTCTTTTTCATTTTCAGGAAAAGGAACCTCAGGAAAATTACTATTTTGTTCCAATTTCTATTTCTATAAAGTTTACAGTACATCTACTATCAGTGCTAAATTATTCATGTAAGGATCATGAAAAGTTTCCTGGCTGTAGAGTAATTTAACACCTTTTAAATATTTACCAACAGAAACCTGTCAGTGTGCACCCAGATGAATGTCACTGTCTGTGAGGAGTTTTCATATTAATAACATCATTTACAGAGCATCCGAACTCTCCATGTGTTCATACCTAAGAGCACCCAGGCTCTTAGGATCTCTTTCCCACTCCAGAGTAATAACTGTGGATGCCTTCAGATGTTGCAGCAGCAGATTTGTTCATTACAATGACCAGTTGGAAACAGAAAATTTAGTTTGGGGTTGAGGGGTGAAATTTACTTAGTCATTTGTTCTCCTTCTGCGTGTACTGAAAAGCTGAAACACTCAAGTTTGTGGGATGAGGGTGAAGAAACAGCCAATAGCTACTCCTCTAAATGGGTGAGGTAGGTTGTCAAGCTTAGATCAGGAGCCCTGAACTTTCCTGGCAACCAGTGGTTGCTCTTTAAACACAGAGACTTCACTGAAAGTGCAGCTGAAGTAGGGCCCATCTGGAAGACTGAATGGGTGGGAAAGAGGGGCAAGAAAAGGAGGTAAAATGTTGTGGGGTGGAGAATAGGAAACTACTAAGACATCTGATGTGGATAGGAAAATATACTAGAAAGTACAACATGGAGTTATAAGGAACTATGGTGAACAGAAAAAGCACATTCCTTAAAGTATATAAAAGTAACCACAACAATAAAAAATCCCATGTAATTATATTTACTAGTACTAAACTAAAATCTGATTCTCTATTAGCATGTGAAACTGAGATTTATTTTTTTTTTCTAGTCTTCAGGAACTCATTCAGTATTATGCACGCTGAATGAATATGAATGAGTGACTGGAGGGCAAACCTCACCTTTTCTGAACTTGTCTTATCTACAAGTCATAAAGATAATTTAGAAGTTTGTATCTACCTTGAAAATGACATAATTACAAAACTTTTCAGAAGAATTTCCCCATGAGTAGTCTAAGATTTTTAAGCCTCCCTCTGACATCTCCAGTTTTAGTAAGAAGTTATTTACATTTCTGAAATAGAAAAAAGGTTTTGCAAGTATTAGTTTTCAGGCAGCCATGTTCAGATTTGTAAATTTAAGTTGGGATAGTGTGGGAGGAAAGCTTAATATGGCACAAATAATATATGTTCACCTCACTTGAATACTTGCTGTTCTTTTCACATCAACAGAAACAATAATTAACTCATTTATATGTGCTGTGCAACTTAGCAGGGCAGGCTCAGGGAAGTTAAGAGACATGATGAATTTCACAAAACAAGTAGTGGCAGAAAAACACATAAAAATAAAGGCACAATCCATTCCTATATGTAGCCCAGGACCACCAATAGTAGTTATTTGTAAATAGATACAAATAAATAAAAATAGGACTAGAATAAAAACAAAGTTCTTCCCTTTTATACTATAGCTGCATAATTTCTTACAAATCATCAGGGAAGAGACCGTATCAAAGGCCTATCTTTTAAAGATAACTTTTACTTTTTAGCCTGGCATGGATGGTGATGCCTTAAGTTACGTAGGCCTCCAGGTCTCCCTTGAAACTCTTGCATTTGTGTCCCTCATACCATTTTTCAATTTTTAGTTACAAAAAAGACTTTGAAAGGAAAGTTACAAAGTTACAAGCCCCTTATAGTAGCTGCCATTTCATCCCTCAGTTCATTACTGGATGAATTCCGTATGTTCCTGATGATTTATCAGGATTTATTAGGATTTATCTTAGTTGTTTATTGCATCAATAAGTTTCATAATCTATTCTACAGTCTCTTCAATTTCAGATAAATCTTTCAACATCTCTCATAAAAAAGTAGGTTTCAGCATCAAAATTATCCTAGGTTTTGCTACGAACAAATTACAATTGTAGAGAATAAGAGAAATTTATACAGTCACATGGGATGTTATCAGATAATTTAGTTCCGTTTGAGATGGTCACTACATAGTTATCACATGAAAATGCAGATCAAATGAAGCTGCCCTCATCTCAATGTAAAGTAAAACTCCTCAGCTTAAGCCAAGGTTCAGTGGTCCTAAGGACAATGTAATTGAAACACTTGCAAGAATGTACTCTTTTTATTCTGGAATAAAAAAAGTATTTTTTATTTAAGAGTTCCCACCAGGAAGTAAATTTCAGTTCTTAAGACAGATATTTTTCCTTCATAATTTGTTTTCTATTTCCTTTTCCAATCTTATTTCAATATTACATACGTGTTCTACAACAATATGCAGTTGTCTTTATCTTACTCTGTCTCTACTTCAGCCAAAAATCTGGTCATAATGCTGAGGCTTGTTGCATACTGGTTGTCCTCTCTCTCCATCTCAGAATTGTTTTTGAAAGTGCCATTTGTCTTGGTTGAAATCACTTGGATTACACCTTACTGCTGACCCTGTGGATTCATCTTTGATGCTGATATATTTCCAACACTCTCAGAACCTAGGTATTACAAATTTATTCTCTCTACCTCTATTTTCAATTCTTTTAAATTAGAAAAAAACACAAGCACATTTCTGAGGACATGGCATTTCCTTCAGAATATCTTGTAGCTCTATTCTGTTGATGCTGTCTTCTTTTTGACTTAGTGTCTTATTCTTCCCTTCCCACTTTTCCAGTTGGAAAGACAATAGCTTCCTCTTTGATGAGGTCAGAATATGGTCATCCCTTTACTCATGATTTCCATCTCTTGAAAGTCTTTGAACCTAAAGGTTTCTGTTTAGGGAAATCTCCCGTTTACTGCTGGTCCTGTGCTCACAGCCCTCTCCTGCCTTTGAACGCTGACAGCTGGTAGTGTCTCTGGAGCCTCCTCCTCACATCTGCCTCTGGTTGAGACTCCACTTCAGCTACCACTTCTGCTCTTAGGGCATGAGGTTTTTTACCACACATGGGAGAACTGTTAGGTGGTAATTCAAGTTGGAGCGAAGATTGTGCGATGTGCTGGGATTCAGGATTGTATTAATGACTTGAAAATTAAGTGAACATAGCAGCACTTCTTGGAGTGCCATGAGACTCAGTATGTTAACTTTTACTTTTTTTTTCCCCATCAGAATTATTTTTCTCAAATCACAACCATCTTGTAATCAATTTTTAATTGTTATCAAATTTTTACATTTATCCATTTTTAACCTGACTTATAACCTAGGACATAATTATCCTTTCTATGGAAGACATGAGAATCTGTGCGAAACTGCTGAGAGAAAATTTACAATCCATATTCAATACTGTTCTTTTTTCTCTGTTTAATGCTACATTTATTTACACAATTCTTTGATTTAACATTACAAAGCTTCCTTTTATTTGAAAGTGGAGCATTCTGCTTTGTATTTTTTACCTTTCTATCTGCAGTCAAGTGAAAGGACTAGACAGAACTGAAATTATCAATATTTAAAGAATGGTTTTATGAGACCAAACCAGTTTCCACACCCAATAAATGGGAATACTTTGACCTTTAGACCTACAGTAGAGAAAGGTATATATCATTTAGAGTTTAGAAAAACTAAAGAAGTGGTTTCAATAGGTGGCAAGATAGAGAATTTAGGAGTTATGAAGTACAGAGAAGTGTCTCTCAAATGAGGTCTGTGACTCAAAGGCAAATATTTAAGGAGAGGAATGCATTTAATTAATGAAGAGAGGACTGAAAGGAGACCTCCTTACAGTGTCTCACTTATGAGGAAGAAAGAACTGCCTAAATTAAGTACTGTCTGGCTTCTGTTTTTAAGGAACAAAAAGAACAAATTGCTGAAATCTGAAGCTGGAGAAATTCAGGGATTTTTTTTCAGGAAAAAAATAGGAATGCTTCTATTAGAAGTATTAGAACAATCTTCAATAAATTTGGTTTCTTCATTTCTTCAGCTTGCCTGCTTCTCTGAAAGGTTATTTTGGTCAAGTAAAAACAAATTCTTGGGTTCTAAAATATCTTGTGAAATTTTAAAAAGTCTAAGATATACAAATCCAGATTGGTTGATCTAATGAACACTTCCAAGCTTAATCTCTCTGCACTTGTGATAGTGACATTGGAACTAGAATGTGGCAAGAAAGAAGGAAAACGTAAACCAGCCTGCCTTCCTACTTAGCTGGCCTTGGAGCATAACCATAATGAAAATTGAGCTGGTTCCCTGTAGGCCCTGGATTCATGTGAGAGTCAAGGCATGGTCATGAGCACATCGCGAAAGACAAAGGATTTGGCTCAGTGGAAGTTACGGAATTCTTGCCCACACTTTCCCTCTCAGTTACACAGTATCTGATCTCTTTCCCACCTCCTGGCCGTGGATTCACAGTTTTGGCACTGACATTCAATTTTCTAGTAGAATTGCTTTGTTTTCCTGATGAATTTTAGAATGCTTACACTTCAAGCAAGTTTTCCTTGTCTAAGGATTTTGTACTGCTCAGTTCTCCCTTTGCCAAGTCAACCCTGTTTGACAAGTCAAATGAGATAAAACAATCTCCTTCCCAGCTGATCAGTTTCTCTCCCTTTCCATTCCTTCTTGTCCTCTGTGTGGGATTAAACCTCTTTTGGCACAGAGTTCTGTGACACGTGACACAGAGCATGTGAAAACTGAAATCACCCAGATACACATCTGGTTGCAGTTTAGGTCACCCAGGAAGTATGTTGCATCCAGTACTACTA
>JAWWLV010000144.1:44929627-44941084 GCA_035041135.1 Platyrinchus mystaceus | reverse complement strand
CAGCAAAAAGTGTACATCTATGTCCCATCTTAAAAAACAATCACAGTAACACACTTGTCCTGTCACATTCATGTTAGCTCTCCTGAAAGGCTGAACTGTATCTACCAAATCAGCAGTGTGACTTCTTTTGGTAATATGGATTCTTTCTTGCAGGGTTGACTCTGTTGCCATGTGAGATTTAACCATAGCACATCTGAGGTAGCTGCGACACCAACTACTTGGTCACCTGTGGAAAAAAAAGAAATTAACTAGAGCTGAACAAACTAAAATATCAACATTTATTTTACTGTGGACCAGACAATGATACATGAATGCCAGGAATATACCATACATATACTTAAATAATGTTTCTGTGTAAATATTAACACACTGTATTTTGCTATATTAATATGCTGTGGAGAAAAAAGGAAAAAAAATCTTTCAGAAGGGAGAAAATCATTGCAATACAAAAGTAATAGACAGAATCCATATGGGATTCCAAAAATATTTTATGCAAATATATAGTCAAGATCCTTTCATTCTGCAGGAAACTGCTGTTCGTAGTGCAGTACCTCTGCACTACTGAAAACCTTACAGCCTTGAAAATAATGTTTCATTCCCCTAACAGATTTTGATACTCACACGCTTCTTGAACATTTCCAAGAAGGTTAGGTTCTTCCTCTTTATTTCTTAACTACAGTGATTGTTTCAGATTCTTTTTGTGAAAACAGTATTGTTAGCATGGGCAAGAAATTGTGAAGCCATAAGCTGCATCCAACCTGCGTTCAGAATCAGCATCACTCGTGTCTTTGAAGGACTAAACGTAACATTTGCAACTATTTGTTCCCAGAGCAGAAAACTGCATTGCTAGTGACTCGATAAAACAAAGAATTATAGAATTCTAGTGCTGCTGGGCTGCCTACCAACTTCCTTTATGATTTAGCTGAGATGCAATGCACATTACAGTTAATGCAGGTTTAGCCTCTAGCACTGTGCTGATGCACCTTGCACAACACAGTCTTCAGTTTGGTCACAGCTGCATCACCTTCTGCCATATGTCAGATATACATTCAAATTTCAGTGATGAATCAAGTTTAAAATCCTTTCAAAAACGTTATCACATTTTTTATCAATTTATGCAACCCATCCTCACAGAGAAGAGAGGAGACTTGGCAGCAAAGTGTAAAAGCTATTTCCCAAGAAGATGTTGCCTCCTGGAACAGCTTTTTAAAATATCTGTGTTCTGTAAAATAGTCAGTTTTTTAAAAATCTATATTTGAAGCACATCTTCCTTCCCCACCCCACTCAGGTGCTAGAAATGTCTGGCTTCAGTCACTTATCACAAAATTTCTATATATCCATATAATTTTATCCCATAGTGTATGCAGCCTTGCACTGGAGAAGTTACTGTACAAAATGCAGCTGCATAGTATAAATAATATTACTTTTGGAAGAAAAATGGCATTGCTACAGGTAAAATTAGTGACTACGTTGAATTTCTGCAGCTGTGTGTGGTCTAAGATTTCCTTTTTGTTTGAAATCTTGAAGACTTATCTGCTTTTTTTTCTGTATCATGTCCGTGCAACTACAAGTCCTGCAGAATCTTAGAGCTTTTATTCAGCTTTCATGTTTGTACTCATTTTTAACCTGACACCTTGAACTGGTAGCTGTCTTTCAAGATCCAGTGGGTTCCCACAGGACCATTCACTGATGAGTAAAAAGCTGAAGTTGGATGTGACCTCTAGGCCTCTTCTTCGTTTTCCAGCTTGTTAGGAGATTGTTCATGTGCAGTCTGATACCAGAGAGAAGCTATTGCTGTAGACCTATTTTGTGCTTTTCTCCCCATGTGGTACCATTTATCTCTTTTTCTTTTTCTTTCTTTTTGAAAAAAAGAAATTCTGTTCTAACAATACATAGGACATGAAAACGTTGCCTAGAAATCTATGTGTGAAACACACATTCTATGGAAACACTTGTAGAAATGATAAGATCAGATGTGAGAGAGAGAAAAAGAGAGAGGGAAAGATTTTCTAAACAGATAAACTTGTGCTATTCTGATTTTTATATTGGTTATACATACAAATAATTTCCTATTCCTACATAAGTACTGTGACTTTTTTTTAATAATAAATAATAATAAATACACATTAGTAGAAACAAGCCTGGGATAATTTTTTTGGTCTGGATTTAAATAAAAATGCAAAGGCAGTCAAAATGGGTTTAATTTTGAGGAAGAAGCTAATATGTATTGCAGTTATTCCCAGGTGGTACATATACATATACACATACATATATGCAGGTGGTACATATACAGTTCCCCTCCCTGTGCTACATTGAAGTTTCAAGAATCAGCAGCTAAAAATCCCAGCTCCTTATGGGACTATAGCATACAGGTAACTTTGCCCTGAGGAGAACTGTGAGGTGGTTATAGCTCATGTACTGCATATTGTACTTTCCTTTTTTTTCCTCTGAGGCAAAAGTCAACTCTGAAGGAAACACGAAGATTGGGACAAGAGTCACTTGTGCTCTCAAATACAAGAGTTGTTTGAAGTGCCATTGTAAGTCTGTCTACTTTTTTTTTTCAAGTTTTGCAATTTCTTTGAACTTATAGGATAAAAAGAAAAAAAATTCTTAAATCAGATGTATTAAATCTGCGGGGAACTACACACCAGTCAGTCTCACTTGTATGCCTGGCAAGATCATGGATCAGATCCTCCTGGAAAATATGCTAAGGCACATGGAAGATAAGGAAGTGATTGGTGACAGCTAACGTGGCTTCATTAAGGCTTCACGTCTGACAAATTTAGTAGCCTTTTATGATGCGGTTACAGTGTTGGTGGATAAGGAAGAGCAACTGACATCATCTACCTGGACTTGTGCAAAACATCTGACACTGTTGTGTATGACATCCTTGTCTCTAAACTGGAGAGACATGAATGCAATGAGTAAACCACTCCCTAGATAAAAAATGGACTGGTTGATCACACTACAAGAGTTGTGGTCAGTGGCTCAATGTCCAAGAGGAGTGAGAAGTGGTGTTCCTCACAGGCTGGTATAGGGATCAGCACTTTTTAACATCTGTGTTGGCAACATGGACAGTGGTACTCAGCAAGTTTGCCGATGACACCAGGCTGTGTGGTGTGGTTGACACACAGGAGGGAAAGGATGGCATCCTGGAGGGACCCTGACCCACTCGAGTGGTGTGCCCATGCAAACCTCATGAAGTTCAACAAGGTCAACTGTCTGGCAAAATATAATGGGAAAACAATTCCATAAAGTATCATCAAGAGATATTCTTCCCAACTTTCAAGACAGTAAACTATATTTTATTTTTTTACTGGTAAATGAAGTTAAATCAGTGGATCAAATTTGGTTCTGGACCTTTGCCAGGTTCCACGTGTACTCACACATGCCATCCAATTGGCAAGCAAAATCAGCTACAATCCCTCCCTTAGCAAACTGCTCATGAAATGTTCCACACCATAGCAAAGGTTAACTTATTTGGCCATAAAGGAAGGGAATCTGAGCAGCAGAAAAGAAATCAAATATTTAATAAATTCCCTGAGCAACCCTCTCACAAAGATCAGGCTTCCATAAAGCACAGATCATTACTTGCAGCAACTCCATTGCTGCAAAATCCTCTAGGGAGGATGTAAACTACCCACATCCCTTCAGGTTGTCTAGCTTCTCTAATTTCATTGCTATTGCTATACAGTAGCTAAAAAGTCTTAATGTAACCATTTTGCCCTCTTGTAAGTCTCTGGAGGCCACAGTTTTTTGTTTGTTTGCTTTGTTTTTAAATATTCCAGGTGATTCTATGAAGACTGCATTGGTCCTTTAAATATGTGGTTTTCGTAAAGCTTAAGTAGGGGCTTATCCAGCATCACTGTTTTTTTAGACCCTGAAAGCTTCCAGGACCCTTTCCATTTTGGTAATCTTGTCTATAATGTTTGCTCTTTTTTTTTCCTAAGGTCATTTCAGACTGCATATCAGATTACAGACGGAAAGATTTTGGAAACAGTGACAGCATCAGCTTTAGGCATTTTAAACACACTCATTAGAAGCCAATGATTACTCTATAATTAGTGAAGAAAAATTAGAACCTAAGTCAGGTTTTCATAATCAGTTTCTTTTTAAGCAGTTTTAATGACTTTTTCTGACCTCTATTCACTACCACAATCTAAAATAATAGGAAAAGTCAAGGAAAAAATGAAGGACTGAAACAATAAAATCAGTCTACTGAGAGGAAAGTTACAAAGTAATTTACTTCTTTCTTTCAGGGATTTTTGTGGGCAATATAAAAGAAGTTAATAGAATTTTAGCTTCCACCTATGACGAGTGAACATTGCAAGCCAAAGCCAAACTAGTTTAAAAAAAAATTTAAAAGTGTGGTAATAGTTATAGCGAAAATACCTGAGCCTAAAGTCACTTATTTAATTTAAAACTCTTTAATCAAAGATTAGATATAATTTAGAAATAGAAATTATTAACAGATAGCACAAAGGTAATCATAATGGTCACTTTTAACCTTTAGTTGTATTCATAAATGCAAGATTTTACTCTGAGAACATTGAAAACACTTGTTTTGGTTGAATTATTTTTCATCTGCATTAAAACTGAAAAGGAAAATGGAGACAAATAGAGTGAGATGACATAAACTTTTAAAAAAAAAAAAAAGGTGTCTAGTCATTTTCAAAGCAACCCACCAAGTTTCCAATGGCTTTAATAGTCCTAAAACAAGTTTGTTTGGTCTTTTTTCCTTTGCACATTTATTTTCAGATAGGTTGCCTTATGTAGTGGCACAAATCTCAGAGGAGATCATTCACCTGTCTTTCCTGTCAAACTACTTTGCAGAGTCAACAGTACTCAACAAAGTGTGATATTTCATGCAATACTTTTAGTTCCCAATAAATCACATCAGTAGAATACTTCCCATAATTCAAAATGTTTTAGACAATTAGATATTTTAAAACCACAAAAAGAAATCAAAAACGTGAACTTAGTGTGATCATGTTCAGACAGATTGTTTAGGTAATAAACAAAAATATTACAAGGCTAGATTTAAAGAATAACTCAGTTAGTAGACTCTCACTGGAAAAATACAGGTGCTGCTCTTGATCCCATGACTCCTGAAAACAGTAAGGAAGTTCCTATTACTTTGGTGAAGTCATTCATGCTAACATATACCTTGTGGGTATGGTAATTTGATCTGAAATAGAGCTCAAACTCAGCCTCTTCATATTCAAAGAATGTTAATGATATTTAAAAAATACACAATATTTATTTTTTAAAAATTATTACTATTGACAATTTGCTATATAATGTTGCAAATCTATTTAAGTATTAAGTTGTTTGTGGCATTTGGACTGGTAAAAATAGGCTAATTTAACATACTTCATAAATATATAACAATTTGTAGAGAACCTTTTTTGTAATGATTATAATTTGTGAACCGATAGCTGAGTAAGGAGACTAATCAATCATCTTAATTGAAATGTGCAGTAGCAGAATATTAGGAGAAAATAATTTGATAGGTAGAATGTTTGAAGGAGTATAGCCTTAAGCTAGTCCAATCAAACACATTGCAGGACAAATGAAGTTAAGGTTAAATTTACTTGCCCATGCTGACTTCAGAGAGTCCTGTGGGTTTCAAAAGTAACAGGTCTGACAGGTTCAGCCACTTCTTTTTTTTTAGGACTTAAATTCGAGATTCCAGAGACTTCTCATAGTACGTATATATACTCTAACTTTTCTGCTAATCTCTCCATTTTGGCTGGGATTTTGAAGTGAGGAGATAGCACACACTCACTAAACATTAGACACACTATTACATGAGAATAGAGACAATGCACTGAGGTAAATAACTACATCTTGTATTAAAGCTTGCATTTAAGATTTACATACATATTTTCTAATATCTCTTGTTTCAAGACCTCAGCTTCTTGAAGAAAGTGTTGTTTCATCTGTACCCTGCAAAATTCCTGGTTTATGGAGAAACGTGCCAGACAGAAGTAAGCAAAGAGATGAATCAAAATTATCATTGAAAAATGAATGGCAAACTTTACTAACCTCAAAATCTAAAAAATCAAAACATTCTCAGAGTCCTTCCAACTTATTTTCCAATAGCAGTGAGAAAAAGAAATAGAAAGTAGAAGTCTGGTACAGAAAAACACAATTAACTCTGATTAGCTGGGAACTCGGGGGAGAACTCATCTGCCTGTTATTGTTCATTAGAGGATAGTTGAGCGGATTCAAACTAGCAGAATGTTTAGTTTTAAAAAGAGCTTCAGCAAGGGACTCTAGCTCTTTGTAGTTTAACTATACAGCAATTAGTAAATAGCTGAGTTTTTTTGTTCCTGTGTGGTACAGCATATCTTAAATTGCAACTCCCCATGAGTACAGTTTGAAATATACAACGTGGATTAGGATTAGATAATAAAGAACATAAATGAACTGTAATACATAACACACATGTACTTATGTACTTATATGTTGGAAGAATGCTTTTGATTTATTTATGAACAGATGCTGAAAAAAATTGCACATTTTTTCCCAAAATACCTGTTAAGAGCAAGAAATACACAATGGTAGTATTACATCCATAGTAATTGCAGCAGGATTTGATATAAAATCTATAATGGTTGTCAGATTGGGAGTTCTACAGTGTAATAACTCTACTTCAGTCCCACAGGACTCTCTGAGAAAATATGTATTAATATGTCATAATTTATAAAGATAAAAAATGAACCTTCACAGAATAAAAAATAGACAGGAAAAAGGTTACGTTTCAGTTGAAAGATTTTCCAAGTATTACAGCAGAGAAGTCAGAGGCATGCTGTCCTAGTTAATGGCAGATTTTTACTAATCAGAAAAAAATTAAGGATTATGCTATTGTGAAGAGCTAGGTGAGGAAAGAATGCAAAATAATTTTCGAATTATGATAACGATGTTCCAGGATAGAAAGATGATGTAAAAAGTAACAGAAACTCTTAGTGGTTTAGCTAATGTGAAAAAAAAATAAATTATTAAGTATATGCGGAGGTCAATGAAACTGAGACGATCCCAGGGGAGGCAAGAAACTGGAATGGTTTATTTGACTTACAGGTTCATTTTTACGGGGTTTAGGGTTTACATATTCAACAGGGGGTTGGAATTATTACAATTTGTTGCAAATAGGGGGTTTTAGTGGATGACATAAGGGGAAAATCCAGGTTAACAAATTTGAGGTCTTAGCAACGACCTTATGGGGAAAAACCCACTTTATCTTAGGGGATTGTACAGGGGGGAGAACAGGTATTTGGTTCTGCAGGATGCAGGGATTCAGGGAACACAAAGGGAAAGATAAGGTATGATAGGATTTCTACAGAGGTTTGATGAAATCAAGGTGTGGGCTCTCTGTGCTGGGGCAGGACAATCAACATCTGATGATATTTTGTTTGCTTCTCATATACAGGTTTTTTCCCCAGCTCTCCTAGCCCAGGGCTTTCTGCAAAGTCCACTCAAATCCCTCTCTGCAGATATCATATTTTGGGATCCAACAAGTATATATCATAGAATTATTTGGGTTAAAAAGGGACCTTTAAAGATCATCTAGCCCAACCCCAAATAAGGATGCTGCATTTCTAAAACACAGAAATATACAGATGAACAGAAAAGAGGGTTCACAGCAGAAGCTCTGAGTCACATCCATAGGGAAAAAAAAAATATTTCAATGCCAACAGGAAGGGATGATTACATACACACAAAGTGGTAAAATATCGAGAAGAATTTTTTTCCTGTTTCAAACTAAATACAGAGTACGATCAGAAAGTTTGTAATCAATTGATGTTATTTTATAAAGCAAGCATTTAAAAATAATTCATACTATCAATCTGGAAATATCCAAGTTATGCGATTTACCATGCAACAAAAAAACCCCAAAAAGGTTCTGCATGGCGTGTCTTTGGATATCTCAAAGGCGAGAATAAAAACAGTGTGGGAAGTGGAAATGTTTTATGCAAGGCTTTCTCTGCACAGCTGCATAAGGATTGGCACTTCATTTGAAAGGGTCCTGCTTTCAGTAACATCTGTTAGTTTATTTCTATCTCATATGACTCATCCAGCCCCCTGGTAATAATGTTATTCTGGAATTACATTTATAGGATATCGCTGTACTGAACCTGTGCCAGATTACACCAAACAGCTGCCACAGGTACACTACACACATAGATCCAAGAGAAGGGAAGCTGCGGGGACAGCGAGCAGGAGGAGCTGAGAGACGCGGAGCAGTGTGCCACTGAAAGCAACAAATGAACAGAGAGAGCTGTCCTCTCATACCAGCTCCTGTCCAAAGAGTTGTGGAGAATCCAGGACAGGAAAGGGTCGCTACTCCTTGGATGGCAAGAATATTAATGGGCACCACTAGAGGCTGTTAGGAGAATATACACTCACATTTAGTGGCAAGGGAGATTAGAGGAGAGAGAATCTGAAATAGCAACCACATTGACTGTGTGTTCAAAAGCAATGATGTACTTGAGCTCTCAGACAGCATGAGAAAACACTGTTACTACCACATAATGCAGGTTATGTTCCCTATTAGTGAAAGACAAGTGGGGATTCATATTAAGGTGATTTATATTAAGGAAACCGATACAAACCAGAGGCTTTGGAATTTCAGTGTTCATTTGGGGGTGAGTGGGGGATGGGAAATTTTGAAGATCATAGATGTGAATGACCTAAACTGATATGTTTTTAGGTTCAGCACAGTGGAAAACTGTTTATAAAAGGGATATTGAAATTTCATATTTTATTAGAAGCTTTGTTCATGAAAGCTACATACCCTGTATTTAAAGAAAAATAGTTTACAATATATTTATTTTAGCCTAGAATATGCTGAAATGTCTTACTTAAGCATGTTTGAAATGTGAAAAGCAATTAAAAGCAATATGCCAAAACTTACAGATTTCTGGAAAACTGCCTATTATGATAAAGTAGTGCTATTTTCATGTTTGAATGAAAACCATCAAATCAATTTTGATATCAAATATCAGACTTAGTAGGAGAAAATTCAACGGATAATGAAATACATATGAATTATAGAGGGAGAAATTAAATGAGGTAAATTTAATTCCACTACTTTCTAAAGAAATAATGGAACAAAGAAACAAGCATTTTCTAGATAGTTAAAGTGTATCTGCTCTACTGGAACTGGCGAAATCAATCACATCCAAAATTAGTAAAGGAAAAATTTTAGCAAAGGTTACTTGTGATGAATTGATTATCAAAGAGAGCTGTAGAGCTCTATCAGATACGTATAAAACCTGGCACATAAGGCAGGTTTACAGGAAATCAGAGGGAAAGCAGATTAAAGAGAAGGAAAATAGCCTAAGATTAAGGAGATATACCAGTTTTCAGAGCTGAACATATCGTGGAATTTTGGAGGCAAAAGATAATTTTGTTATGTGCTTTGGGAAAATAACCTGAATGGGCAAAGTATGGTTGCCACAGCAACCATTGGTATGCAAGGGATCCCACAGAAAACAGTTATTGAAAAAGTCTAATGGACTTGATTACAAGGGTTGGTGCAGGCTTACTTCACCAGGGAAAGAATTAAATTTGAGGTTTTGTAATTCTGCCCCTTTAAAATTTTACCATCTTAGTTTTTGTCAGGTTTTGGTGTGTGCATAGCAACAGGGAGTTTCACAGTTTTCTACATAGTAAAACTTGTGTGACAAAAAGTATTCAGCTGATGAAGGATAACAGGGCAAGGAAATGATCCTTAAAAAAAAAAACCAAAACACAAAAACCACTCAAGATGGACAGAAAGCTCCTGTAATTAAAATAAACTGGATTTTAATACCTATTAATGAATGGTACCTTGTTGAAGATTACCACCCCCTGAAGATCGTAAAAGTGTTGTTATCAGTCAGATGACAAAGATCAGCCAAAGTTAGATCAGTCAAAGAAGCAGGTTGGGAAATTTGTATTTTCTTTTGTTCAGACTTTAAATTATTGTATTTTTATGTTTTAAGACAGAAAATCTGGCACATACCCAATGCATGATGATGAGCATGCTGCCTCTTCTCTAGTAAGGCAACGTACAGTAAGGTCTTCCTTCCCAGGCCCAGAAAAATTGATCCATACTATGTGGAATAGATAACTGGAAGGATCCTATTGCCAGAAATGACAGCCCATGAGGAACAGTCCTGCAGTACAGTCTCCCAGTACTCCAGGTTTTAACAGATAAAACAAAGATTATGAGGAAAAATGGTAACATTATGAACAGTCATGACAGAACAATATATATTATCCTGATTGTGGGTTGGAATTTAACTCCTGAAAGAAGCAAGTTATCATCACGTGAGCTGGGATGCATGGCTGTGTCTGAGGATGAAAGGCACTGCTCGTCACATCATGCAAACATGAGGAATCAGAGAAATGGAGGAAGAAAAGGGGATAGGTGTGTTCTTCCTAAGGAGATGTCATCAGATCTGACACTAACTGGAACAACACAGGGTGATCTTTTGTGTGCCCTGAACTAATAGGAAGGTAAACACATTCTTATTCAAACTGTTATCTACTCATATCCTCAATCATAATTAGGTGCTTTGACAACCATGGTTAGTTTAGCAACCCTCAGACTCAGTCTAACTCACATGTCTGTACTTAATCTAAAGGCCTATGTGTCGTGGGTTTGCCGACCAGGCCTCCTCCCATCCCGGGGCTGAAAACAGTTTTGCGAAGTAGATTTCCAGAGCAAAGCCAATCAAAAGTTTTAGTAACGCCTCTGCCAATTACATATTTAAGAAAACGGAAAAGAAGGTTTGTGAGGCAGAAGAGATAAGAGCCACGAGGCGCAGAAGAATTAGGAGCCATGTAGGGGAAGGCAGCAGGCCACGTGTGGGCCAGGCCTCCCTCCTCCCCGGGCCCTGGGCCAGGGGCAGGTGTGACATTGAAGCTCCCCTGGCTGAGACATGTAACAGAGTGAAGAAAAAAAAAACTTAAAAGAAAGCCTGCCTGGACAAGACTGCTGCAGAAGGAATTCCAGGCAAAAAGATAACACAGCTTCCAAGGTTGAAGCTGGCAGCCGCAGGAGAGAGAAGTTCGAAGGGGAGAGGACGACTCCTTCCCCCGCCCCCTCTCTCTCTCCCTTCAGCAGGGAAAGGACTGAAAACTAAAACCCTTGCCATCTGTGGAAGATTATTGAGGTGCAGAGACCTCCCTGCAGCTCTTGGAGGAGCCTACACTGAAGCAAGTGGGTGCATGAGGAAGCTGTGACTCCATGGGAGGCCTAAGATGAAACAGTCTTGCCAGAGACCTGTGGCCCATGGAAAGAGGACCTACGCTGGAGCAAGTCGGCCCGGGTAGGATCTTGTGGTCCCAGTGAGGGGATCTATGCTGGTGCAGCTGAATTTGGGACACCACAGGAAGCAGGAGTGGACTCAAAAGCCATTATCTCCTGTGACACTGTGGGAAGACCATGGCAAAGCAAGTGTCTCC
>JAWWLV010000144.1:44898530-44913460 GCA_035041135.1 Platyrinchus mystaceus | reverse complement strand
AGAATGGTCTTTCTTTCTTTATTACAGAAATATCTGTCCCAAGGACTTCTCTGATTCAGAATAATTTTAGAGTTTAGCCAATGTCGGCTGAAAAATTCAGGTCACTTCATGATCTTGTTCATAAGGTCAGATGCATCAGTTTCTGTAAAGGTTTTTCTGTCTTTTCTTGCTTGGTTAACATTTGCCTTCAAAAGTTTAGACACTGAAGGGAAGTGAAAATCCAATATCCATTATAACATAAAAAAGCTCTGATGTATATTAGCATGGATATTTTAAAGCTGCACAGATATAACGAAACTTTAGGAGGTATCATTAAGTGTTAAGGCATTTGAGACAAGCTCTAAATGTAGGAAAGCCCGTGTTTTCCAGTACAAGGCCACAGAGGAAGAAGACAACTTATTTTGCAAAATAAAATCACCTCTTCTCAGCAAGAATTTAAAAGTAGGTAGTTAATGAAAAAAAACCCCAAACAAACACTTAAAGGACAGTATAATTTCTCATTCAAATGGCAATCATTAACAAAAAGTGTGGACTTCTGTACAGTGGGCAGAATTGCAGCTCTACTCTGCTGATCCAGCACATACAACAGTACTAACAAAGTCTACCAGTGTTCACAATGAGAACAATGCAAGCATCTAGCTTAGTAAAATAATGAGCAATTTGAAAAATAAAAGTCAGATCAACAGCCTTTTGTGCAATTCGTTCTTACTTTTATAGAGGTGAACCCAAACTGCTCAGGAACCTGGTACACTATGGTCAGTGGAAAGACGCAAGATGCTCCTTGTTTTCCCTTATTGAACAAAGTAAAAAGAGGTGATAAAGAGTTTTCATTAACCAGTAAAATAAGAGGAAGTCTGTGGGCTAAGGACAGCTAGAAAATATTTCCAGGGAACTAATCTAATTTGTAATCACAGTAATTCCTGCTAGATCAGAGCTAATATTACTATATATAAAGTGATTTAGCAGCAAATGACAAGCCATGCTGACTCCATGGAAGGAGTTATTTTCCAGAAGCATATTACTTGAATACCTGAAGGTATAAAGAAAACGTAACTGAACAACTGCAGGGCCACCTTAAACTAGTTTTGACTTTCCATTTTATTCCCATGAGATGCTGCAATGTCAGAAAAGGCTTAGTTTTCTATCAGAGAACTGATGCTTGGATAGGAGTGAAAATGGAGGAGGCTGGAAAGTGTTAATGCACTTCAGATATTTCCTTCTGTAAGTCTCTAGCATCGTAATGCAGCACTCATGACTTCTGCTTTGAGAATTTCACTAGGAAGATTATAACTAGTATTCCTTTGCTCATGAATTCTATATTTTCCCTGCTGTTCAGTGATATTTTCCCTTCAGTATAATTCTACATTCTATAATGCTCTCACAGGAAAGTGTGAAATTTAATAAACATTGCTTACCTTTTTTTTTTTTTCCTTTTCATAAGTTCAATTACAGGATTGCAGCTCTGCCTGAATCAAATAACTGGAGCCAAGAATTTTTTATCAGTATATGTTTCTTAGTACTATATGCACTCTCATAGATTATAGTCCTCAGAACAAGATTACTCAACTACTTCATTTGGCAAATTTTTTTGAAGCCAGACAATTTAGTAACATTTAGTAACCAGGAAGAAATATTTATTATTTAGTGTTTAGCTTCAGTGGTCCTTGGCCTACCAAATGTTACGTGCTCCCTCCTTTCTAAAAGCTGTGGCAGATATACAGAAATATAAAATCACTAAAGGAAAGAATGAAATATCACACTTGGTTCAAATAAAATTTGCCATCTGACAACAGTCTACTGTAAAAGTACCCCTGCTCTGATTAGTGCGAAGACCATACAAGAATATGTACATAGCAAATACAAAATCTGTCGTGTACTGGGAACTCTTGCGTGTTTATATGACCACCTCAAAAAATAGAGTTTGAAAATTACTTGCTGTCTAAATTTTTGAGCCTTAATCCAGACCTAGTTACTTCTGTGAAGCCAACAAAATGGACAGAGGACAGGATAATAAAACTGGAAACCTGATCCTCTTACCAGACAATATTCACTTGTTTCAAAGGCCAAAGATTTCTGCTTATTTGTTTCTTGTTTGCGTTGGCAACCAGTCTGAGCACTGATTTATCAGGCAGCACTACCCACTCGGGGTTTGACAGCTAAACAGCTGAGATGGAGGAAAAGCTGGAAAAAGGCCAAGGGACCGTGCAGTGGCAGAGCACAGATGACTCTAAACAATTAGATTAATGAGTCTACAGAGAGAGGTACAGATAATTCCTATTAGAGATACCACTTCGGGTTGAAAGTGGAAGCAAAGAAACTTCAACCAGCATTTTACAGGTATTGCTTACTGAATCCTTATCTAGGATTTTATACAAAACATTTCTGACCATATTCCTCCAGGATATGTGAGATAATGAAATGGTTAATGGCTTAAACATTGTTAAGATCACCAGAAGACTTTTGTCCACAGTTGCAAACTGCAAAGAAGCAACTTCTCACCGAAGCCCACACCTCCCTGAATATGCCTACTAACAGTGATCTAGTATTATATCATCCATTGTAAAATGGGGGTACCGTGGGCATTCCCACCTAGCCTAATCACAGTAAAGCCCCCATGGACTTCCCTTACCACCCTGGGCTTTCCTTGACAGATCCAGACTGCAACAATCACTTCAACAAGACTGGGACTCTCATCACCCCGAGAAGACCACAAGAAGAGGATTAACAGGATGCCTTCAGAATCCATGGAGTGGTGATATTTCTTCTACTTAAGCTGTCTCTCTGCCACTCTCTTTCTTCCCCCCCCACCTTTTTCCTATTTTTTTCTACCTCTCTCTCCCTCACATTCACTGTTAAATAAAAAATCCATACTATTGACTTGGGCATGTGGTCTCATTTGCACCTTAATTTGGGCGGAGGCATGTCTCTAATAATTTGAAGAACCTAATTATAACAGGATGCTGAAAAGAATTAAAAAAAATCCCACAGAGATATGGATCATCTATTACCAGTTGTAATAAAGAGCAATTCTATTGTTAAGTAGTGTTTTAACTGCCTATTTGTCTAAGCACATATGTTGTGATAAAGACACAACATTTCCCTTGGCAATGTGAAAGACAGCAATATTAAGCTTTGTACAACAGTCCCTGAACTTTCTTCCAGGAGTTTGTAAACTGACTGCATTCATCAACTACAGATGCAGTGATGAAAGGCAAAAGTATATATAAAAGCAATATATATTGTTTTCATTATTTTGTTTTGTCTGTGAGAACATTCAAAGAATGGAAGAGAAATATTGAAGAATCTCTGACTAAAACTCAGATTTTACCACTTCAGTTTATAATCTCTGGAGATTCACTGAACTAACAGGCATTTTAGGACATTAGAGGACATACAGTATTCCTTCTCAGATTACTTTTTTCCCCTTAGGCCTTTAAATAAAAGATTTATAAATATAATTCAATTTAAATAGATTTAATCATAAGTATAATTTGTGAAAATATAACGTAATTCAAATTAAATAAATGTTAATTTTGGTTGGATTTCATCCCAGTCTATTAAAACTAACCCTTAGGGTTAAGATCAACACCTCTTCTTGCCAAAGATTTTCCACTATGTTTGTTGTCTAAAACATGAATTTTCATATTGGCTCTTTTTGTAGCGAAGTCTTGTATCACCAATATTGTACTTTCAAAGAAATGGAGAGCCTGGAGGCAACTGAATACAAAAAGGATATTTGAAGGTAGTTGTGTTTGTGCTTTAATAACAAAATAATAAAACTAAGTAGTAAAGCACATTTAAAACAAGTAGCATCACATTATTCTTCTCTTGTCTTCACAGTAATAATAGACAGAAACAACCATATAAAAGCACCCCAGCTCTTGTAAGCAACCACTAACACAGTGCTCCAGTTAGAACAATTGGGTGGTTTTTTCCTGGGTTTTTTGTTTGTTTGTTTGGTTTTTTTTAATCTCCACAGCATAGACACCTTTTATGGTTATCTAATAAATGCCCAAGATAGATGGAAGTGACTCAATGACAAAATTTGCTTAAATTAGATACAAAAGGCATGAGCATCTATTTTAATCTGCAGCAAAACAGATCTAATGAAGATGTGATTACTATTATATAACTAATGAAAAATTATTTCAAAATTTAGCAGGAAAGTTCAAGATATATGAATTACTATTCAACATAAGAAACAAATTTAGAGTGTGATGGACCTTGTCGGAATGTCAGGTGCCCACTAACACCATTCTGTCACTACCCTCCTCACCTGGACTGGGGAAAGAAAATATAACAAAAGGCTCATGGGTCAAGACAAGGGCAGGGAGAGGTCACTTAGCAGTTACTGTCATGGGCAAAGTAGAATTAACTTGGGGAAAAAAAAAAACCCTGAACTTATTACCAGTTAGAATCAGAGTAGGATAATGAGAAATAAAACCAAATCTTAAAACACCTTCCCGGCACTCCTTCCTTCTTCACAAGCTAAACTTCACTCCCCAAATTCTCTACCTCCTCAAGCCCAGAGTTGCAGGGGGATGCGGAATGGGGGCCATGGTCAGTTTTTCATATGTTGACTCTGATGCTTCTTCCTCAGTAGGAGGACCCCTCACACTCTTCCCCTGCTCCAGCAAAGGGTCCCTCCCACAGGGTGCAGTCTTTCAGACTGCTCCAGCATAGATCCTCCACTGGGTCACAAGTTCTACCAGCAAACCTGCTCCAGCATGTATTCCTTTCTCCATGGGGCCACAGGTCCTACCAGGATCCTGCTCCAGCATGGGCTTCCCACAGGATCACAGCCTCCTTCAGGCATTCATTTACTCCAGCATGGGGTCCTCCATGGACTGCAGAGGGATATCTGCTTTACTGTGAAGCTCCATGGGCTGCAGTGGGACAGTTGCCCCACCATAATCTTCATGGAGGCTGCAGGGGAATCTCTGCTCCAGCACCTGGAGCATGTCCTTCTCCTGCTTCTCCACTGACCTTGGTGTCTGCAGGGCTGTTGCTCTCACATATTCTCACTCCTCTCTTCTCTGGCTACTGTTGCACAGGTTTTCTTTTCCCTTCTTAAATACGTTATAGGAGAGGTGCTATCACCATTGCTGATGGGTTCAGTCTTGGCCAGTGGCAGGTCTGTCTCAGAGCTGGCATTGGCTCTGTCAGACATGAGGCAAACTTATGGCAGCTCCTTGCAGAAGCCAACCCTGCAGCCCCTCTGCTACCAAAACCTTGCCACACAATTTCAATACAAAAATTTACTCATTTCAAGCATGGTCATTTGGGCCCTTTAGAAACAGTAGGAAAACAAGGAACCAAGAACAGCTGAAGTGATTTCTGGGTCACCTTTAATTTTGAAGCAGTTGATGAAACAGTGAATCAATTGGAACTGCTGAACCAACCCTAACCTTTTTTTTTTTTTCCGAAGTTTTAACAACTTTAGTTTGCAAAAGAACAGTGCAAATAAAAAGGTAGAAGTCTCTTGTCCTGAATATTCTTTTCATTAATCCAGAGGGACTAGAAGTACTATGGCTGGCTTCTAAAGGGCTAATGTACCTGAAAAGATGAACTGTCATATAATACTGTGCTAGGTTCACTGCACAGAGCAAAGCTATCTGTCCAATTTGAAAAAGCCTAGTAAGGCAAGTCTTGCACACAAAAATCTACTTCCCTCTGGGAAGCTAACATTCCCTGAATGCTTTAGAATTTTGCAGTGTTATTTTGTACCTTTCCTCTTCCCTTTTAGTTTCTCTAGACTCCATACAGAATTCTGTTAACAACACAATTTTATTGTTATTTGTCAGGAAAAAACCTGCTTAAGTACGCTGGGATTAGCTCTCAAGATTGTCTCTGAAGATATTATAATCTAGAAGACCTTTAGAAAAAGGACTGGATGCAGCATGAGGAACAGAGCATATTTACATATGTGTTAACACAACAAAGACACTGATCTGAGCATGCCCATAAAGGAAAGGTTGCAGGGATTTTTGTTAGCCCCTGGATCTCTAATTCTGTAAGATATGCACCAAAATTGGGCCCCATATATTTTGCATGCACATACTTCCATGTTATATTCTTTGCTTAGGAACTTTGGAGTCATTATTTTTGTGCACACCTGTGAAGCCAAGATCAAGGTTCTGCACACCAGAGCCTGGGAAGTCCAGGAAATGAGCCAAAAGCATTTACTCTCTTTCGTTTTACTTTAACTGCCATCTCAGGTCCTCAACTTTAGGAGAATGACAAAACTCAAGGTGTGTGGGTGTAAATGTTGCCTTTCTTTTCCTTCATTCTCAGCATCTCAATGCCCAATCTTCTGACAGCTCCACACTGAGTGTGTGAAGTGCCACATCTTATATGCTGTCTGTCACAACACTTTGTATTACACTCCTTAGGCTAGCAGCAGGAAGGTAAGCTCTTAACTGGAGCTGCTCAGATGGCTTCATCTGTGAGTCTCCCCCATTTCTCCCTCAAAACAAACATTCTGCCAAATGCTGATTAGATAGTGTAGTGCCATTTTCCTCCAGGAAACAAGTCACCAACACTGGTAATAGCTCTCTAGACAAATACTCGCAAATTGGATGTGTAATGGTAAAGGATGCTGAATTGTTCTAACTGTATAAGGGAAAATTCACACATAAGAGCTTGTTGAGGAGCAATTCCAAAGAATCTCTTGTGTCTCTGAGGAATCTTTCAATAATACTATTCATAGAACTAAAAAAATGCCTGCTTTATTGAATAATTTTTTATCAGTAACTATGAGAGCAATGACATTTAATTTTCTAACACTTTATACAGGATCACTGAGCTGAAGAAGAACAAAAGAAATAATCCAGTCTAACCCCTGGTCATGAAGTTGCTTTGAAACAGAACCAGTTATAGAGGCTTATTCAGGGCAGAAAACTTATTTGGCAAATGTGGAAAGCAGAAAATTTGGTTATTTGAAGAAATATTGCTATTTCTGATTAGTTACATTTCTGCTCAACCTTTTAATTTCATTTCTCTCTCAGTCGTAGAAATGGAAGAAATATCAGATCTCACTAACAACGAGGCATAAACTAATCTCAGAGCCCATGATTTAGGAACTCTGCAGATGTTGCCCTAAACCTCTCATAAAAGTTCCCTACTTTCAGAATAAAAGAGGTTCCAGTCTCACTCAGGATACTTAGCTAACTCTGCATATACAAATAATAAGTGAAAAATAAGTCATATTGTGATGTATTGTTCATTTAAGAAGGAATGGTAATAACTATAAGCAGTCATTGAGCAGCTTCCCATCCTCTTAAATGCATTGTAAAAGCAGAAAAAAGGAAGAAACAAGGTAACAGTTTATAAGACAAACAGTTAAAACAAAACTGCTAGTACTGAAGTACTCAAGCACTTCTGCATCAGTGCTGCACAAATTTGTTGCACAAATTTGCTTTTTAAGGCTTGTGAGCCTCCACATTCCTGCTGCCTAACTCTGAAAAAAGGTGGTTAGAAAATATTGATGAGATTTCCATCAGCCTTTTATTTTTCATTTCCATCCAGATTGTATTAAAATTGTGATCCATTAGTGTGCATCAGTATGCTTTCTATTCAGAACAATAATGCTGTGAATATTCTCATTTTTTAAAATTTTATGTTCAGTTAGAAAAAGGAAAAAAAAAGCTATTAAAAACTGATTATTAGAAACAAAACACCATCATCCACTTATACCTTCAGTCACAGTCTAAGAATATTTGGTAGCCATGTGATGATAGTTTTCTTCTCTAAACTTAAATTGTTCGAAATATTGTAGATTAAAACATCAGGTGAGAAAATAAAGAAAAATATCAAATAGCAAACATGAATTTCATCTCTACTTAGATTTATCATCTCTGTGTAGTTCTCACAGCTTTTCATTTTAAAACATCATATGCTATATGATTTGTTGCAACTGAAAACCTGATTATTTGTGCACATTTACATTGTATGCCTATACATTACCTATACCCAGATATTTAGAAAATCAAAATTACAGCAACTTCTTAATTTATGTATTTATTTTCCTAAATATGACATTAGAGACAAAAGAATACTATGGTTGAAACTATAAATTAATAGAAAGTGTATTTGCTTCAAATATTTAGGATTTACTATTAATATCAACAAGTGCAAACAATTTTGTCTTTTTTTTTTTACTTTCTCACATAAACACAAAGAAATAATAAATAATATCACTTAAAAATGCATCACAATAGAGCAAAAAAAGTAAAATAAACCTTTGTATCATTTTTGCTACCAGAAAAAAAAAATCCTCCTTTTGTCTGGATCAGTCTGGTCACCTCACAAAGTCTTGCCATGAGCTAACAATAAAATACCTGTTTGCAACCCGCACTGTGTTCCTTTCCTTCATTTGCAACTGGCATGGAAGGTCAAAGCTAAAATACAGCCTTCAGTATCACTTCCAAAGTAGTTATTTGTACAACTCTTGAATGTACAGAACTTAATGAGGTACCTCAGCAAACCCATTACCATTTTATCAGAACAACAGAGAACTGAAGGAGAACAGAAGTAATCTGACTTTTTACTGATGATATGCAAGAGAATAAGCCCAGAAAAACCTCCTTGAAACCAGAGAACAGCATGCACCTAGACCTCAAGCACTAGGCATTCACGGCATTCATTATTTCAAGTCAAGCTCTTCAGCGAGGTCTTTGTCACCAGCAGTTTGGGTGCCAAGCCCACCAGCTGGGTGACCACCAGCTGGGCTGCCTGGCTTCCTGAGTAGCCCCAGGGAAGTTGCCACCAACTGAGCCAGCAAAGACAGTCCATCACCAATTCCCTGGCAGACAGGTCTGTGGGTCCAGCAGCTGGGAAACCACCCCAACCCTCTTCACACAACTGAGGGAGCCAGACAGGTGCAGAGCTGGCTGCCTGAGGCAATGGGGAACCTGCAGTGGGCAACAGCAGAGAGAGCTCAGAAGAAAGCAGTCTGCCCTGCAGCTCATCAGATCCACTTTAAAGAGCTCATCAGGTGGGCTGAGCAGGGCTATTTCAGTGATCCCAGGAGATGGTCACCGGTACTCCTACCAGCTGAGAAACCAGGCATCCCAAGGCACTCATTCAGATTGATGATACTACCAAGTGTCCTCTTTAGAAAGGAGATGGGCAGCAACTCCCTCACATCACTGGTTACCAGAGGAAAATTAATCCTTTTGCAAACTGGCAAGGTCAAAAAGGAGGCCCCTAACTTACAAATATTACAAAGTTTGGATAGGCCAAGGCAAGGGATATGAGAGTGGAAGTCACAAGATTAAGACCTTAGATAAGTCAGCAAACTGCCCTACAGGAGCTTTATCAAGCAGTCTGTATCCACATCCATCTGCTTGTGCCTAAACACTACTCCCTACAATTTCAATGCAGTGTGAGGTACTGTGGTACCTCTCCAGCTCAGTGAAGGCCCTGTGATCCATCTGCACTGGTCAGCACAGAATGGTATTCTCTCCATACATGAGACATCTCTGCTTTGACAGCAGAAAGGGGATGTCATATTCCTTTTCCTCCACCCTAATCATTTTGAGGATTTTTTCTTGCGTCCTAAGTTAACTTTTGAAACATTGGACTCTGGAGAAAAATAGCTTCAGTGCTCCTCAGCACACTTAGACAAAATATTTGGCACTTGGAAGGCCCACTCTAACAGCAAGACAAATAGGTGGGGACAGCAAAGAGCTCGATGACAGCGTGAAGATCAGTAGCCCTATAAATGATTTCCAAGATACTCATCACAGTGAACCAGCAGCTTAATGCTTCTCTATGTGCACAGATCTGTGATGTCAATCCATGACATGCAGCCATCGCTTCAGGACCTTTAAAAAAAATCATTTTCCTGGAGTTGCATGACAAACTCCCTTCAGCACTCAGCACTTAGCCTGAGAGGTAAGCTGGTCCGACAGCAAAGAATTGGTTGGTTGAACAGCGTGAAGTGAATGCTCATGCTCTCAGCAGGGGGAATATTTTTGTGTATACTTCTACATACAAGGGATTGCACAATGAAAACTCTGCTGAAAGGGATGTTGTTGCCTTGATAAGTTGGATGGGATGTTTTTGAATATCCTGCATAAAGCTGGTGTGGGCAGCACACCACTAATGGAAATTCTTAAAGTCACTGTTATGCAGCAAAGCCATCGCCAATTCATAACCTCCATGAAGTGGTGCTACTGCTCTGGAGATTTGCACCGCTCTTTTGCCATACTTGTCTTTAAGTGCAGATTGTCAAGAGTAATTAAGAATAGTAAAGAAATTCTTTTATTCAAATATGTGAGCCCATGGTGCTTCCTATTTAGAAGTGGATTGAGTATTTCTAGGCAGAATAATGGTTCTTTCTGTGGTGGGTGCTTCAATACATAATTTCTTGTCTATTACTTCAGAGAGCCAGACCCTGTGGTCACTGCTCAGCTTTTCTGACTTCTAACAAAATGCTTAGTCATTTATTCTGTTCTAAGATCTCAAATCACATACCCACATCAATTAATTTTGAGCAGAGACTTTTTACAAGAGCATGTGGTGACAAGACAAGGGGGTACGGCTTCATACTGAAAGAAAGTAGGTTTAGATTAGATATTAGGAAAAACATTATTTACTTTGAGTGTAGTGAAGCACTGGAACAGGTTGCCCAGACAAGTTGGGAATGCCCCATCCTTAAAAGTGTTCAAGACCAGGTTGAATGGAGTTCTGAGCAACCTGGTCGAGTGAAAGCTGTTCCTGTGCACAGCTGGGAGACTGCAACTAGATGATTCTTAAGGACCCTTCCAACCCAGCTAATTCTGTGATTCCACAGAAATCCAACATTTTTCTTTATAACACTTAAAGAGGCTTCTCTAAATGCATCAACACATTATCAGTGTCTTTTGGTTTTTGTCTCTGTGATAAAAGAGACACCAATTGTAGTCTTTTTGTTCATGTAACAGCAAATTGTTTCCAAAAAAGTATTTTAGTTCTTCCCCCTTTTATAGCATCCATTTAATTGTGGTGTTCCCTTGTCTACTGATACACTGATGTGTAGGTCTGTCCAGCCTTGGCTTTTTTATTGTTCACTACTACCAAGATCTCTACTCTCAGTTATGACCAGTCCTTGTTTTTGAAAAACATCCTCTGTTGCTTTCCAGAGGTAGATGGGAACCTAATTCACTATGGCTTGGAGTTAAACCTAGTAGAGACTTGGGGTTAGAGTTTACCCTATTTTTCTTTTGGTAAGCCTGCTGCAACCCTTTCTTTATGTTTCACATGAGTACTAGCCTTGCAAACATCACAGAATCGCAGAATATACTGAGTTGGAAGGGACCCAAACGGATCATTGAGCCCTACTTCTGGACCTGCACAGGACCATCCCCAAGAGTCACACCATGTGCCTGAGAGTAACATCCAGATGATTCTTGAACTCTGTCAGATTTGGTGCTGTGACCACTTCCCTGTGGGAGCCTGTTCCAGTACTCAATCACCCTCAATCAGGGTGAAGAACCTCTTTCTAATAATATCCAATCTAAATGTCCCCTGACACAACTTCAGGCCATTCCCTCGGGTTCTGTCACTGGTCACGACAGAGACGAGATCAGGGCCTGCCGCTCCTCTTCCTCTCACAAGGAAGCTGTAGACTGCAACAAGGTCTCCCCTCAGTCTCCTCCAGGCTGAACAGACCAAATGCCCTCAGCTGCTCCTCCCACAGCTTCCCCTCAAGGCCCTTCACCATCTTTGTTGCTCTCCTTTGGACATTATCTAACATCAGATCTTTCCTCATCTGTGCAGGTATGTGATGTGAATCTTCAGAGACTTCTTCATTCTTTACACGTGCGAGACTATTTCAAGGAAAACTAGAACTTTTTCCCTGCATAATGACATAGCTTGAGATCTATCTTTAGCCTGCTTGAGCCTTACTTGTACAGGTGAAAACAGAATTTTAAACCAAATTGATTTCCAGTTCTAGTAATCCCTGAGTTCCCACATACAGCAACTTGACCAAAGTATTCACAAACACTGCAGGGATGGTTGCATGTGGGGGTGGTATTAAAGGTACATATACTATCAAATGCACAAAAATCTTGAAGACTATGTTATTCAAAAAGTGTAGAAGTGTAGAATAAAAAAAACACATGTAGGTACTGCTTGCTGTGTATTTTTTTTGTGTGTAGAATGCAAAGAATCTCAAAGATTTCAATCTAGAAAAATGCCTTCAACAAATGCCAAAGACTGTGTTACATTCCTGTGCCTTCCCTTAAAAAAAATCCGACTACTATAGCGACCTACTTGTTCACATGATAGCTCTCTGATGTCAGCATTCCCCAAAAAGCTGAATGCAGCCCTCTTCATATTTCAATCAGTCTGTCCTCATCAAAAATCCTTTTTTGAACTCTCTCATTTATTTTTGTTTCCTTTAGAAGTTTGATCAGTGTATAAACTCTTCACAAGATTGCTAGAGCCAGAAGTTTTCCATCTCTGCTGATACTTAACAAGCAGTTCTACCAGTTGCTTTGTCCACCAGGCATTCTCTCTCTCTTGTCCCTACACTGTGAAAGGCAAATGTGGGATAATAGAGATTGATTATTTTATTTTGAGTGCCCTAGTTCACTAAAAATTGACCTTTTGAGTGCCCCAATCAATCCTCCTGGTAATATTGAAGAGACGTTTTGTCATTTTCCCCCTCCATGTTAGAGGGGTTTGGCAGTTTAGCTAAAAAGTTTCCACAAATTGAAGTTTGCTTGCTGCCAGAGGAAAGCCTTTAATTCCCTCTATGCCTGCCCTTACAACTTGGCATATCTCAGGCAAAGAGGAAAATATTACCTTAAATTATTAGTTCATAGGGTAAGTCTTACACCCCTTTATTATTGATACAATATTAAAGGCAGGTATGAGGCTTTAAATACAAATTAAAAGATAATCTCTTATCTTTGAAAGCATACATTCAAATTGGACATGAATTTTTATAAATATGGTAAACCAAGTAGGAAGGCTGGGTATGAAGACTGGACGCAAGCATAGGAAATGCACTAAGGGTAAAAAATAAATTAGTAATGGTGGTTCTTCACAAGCATGCCTGTAGCCTGACCTGCTTATCTCAAAAGGATATCATGCTGGTAAGTGCATCTCCCTCAGAGAAAAGGTTTATCTATCATGCTGTGACAGATCTGAGCCACTCTGAATTGAGTTATAAATACTGCATATTTTCAAATGTTTTGTGTTGTTTACAGTGTGAATACATTGAGATATCTGGGTTGTCTGTGAAACAGGTAGGTTGCAAAAACCCTATAATACAAGAAATATTAAAAGACAAAGTCAGAAACATAGGCTGAGATAATTATAGCTCAGCCTGTTTTTTATACATGCAAAGAATGAGCGTAAACCAGAAACCCAAACAATAGAAAATTCCACAAAACAGGCTTGAAAAAAAATCTAGTTCTTATCTCAAGAGAAAGTTGTGTGAGAAGCATGAGGGTGGAGTGCAGTTTGCAGAGGCAAAAAAACCCCACACTAAGAGAGACAGAAAGTATTTTTTCCATAAAGGATAGAAGATTTCTTTGCCATAATACACTTTTGAATCTTTCCTTCTACTGCAGTGCAAATAAAGATATTTGCAGTACAAAATAAAAAGATCCACAAAGGAGAGAGATGGAATAATTTGCCTTCAACACTTATACTGTGCAAGTGATTCTAAACTTCTCCCTTATGAGGACATGCCTAAAAGCAGAACAACAAATTTGTTTCTGAACATATGACAGCACAGTTCTGCCATTTGAAGCTTTCTCTCAGACCTCAGGAGCCAATTTTACTGCTACCCAAATCATTTGGTAACTTAGAGACAGGCAACCACTATATATGTTTTATACATAAAATGCAAAGTAATACCTTTTAGGCTAAAAAGTGGAAAGGAGTAGTGAATCTGAACAGGATATGGAGATGAGCTCTCATAATCCTAACAGTGAATATCTTCAGCTGTAAAAATCAGAGAAGTGCCAAATACAGCCAAAAAGCTGGTGTGCTGTTGTATCAAGAATCTAGGTACACACACATATCTTGAGGTCAGACTAAACTCATCCTAGACTTTCTTGAAAGGTCTTAACCATCCTGAGTGAAAACCCAAAATCTTACATCAGATTTTTTGTTTGTGAGATAACATCAAGTTTCCAAAATGAAAATTGCAGAACAACCTTTAGAGAAGAAATGCAGGTGGAAATACAGGATTGGTGGGGAAAATAGAATAGAAAATTAATGGTTTTTACTAGCAGTTAAGATTTAAATAAAATTTGTGGAACTAAAATTCAGAATAGAACTAATGTGCACTGTATAGAAACATTCATTAAGAACTTGTGAAATTTGCTAGGTACAGTGATGGCAATGGAGATTTGAAATCAGGGTGGCTTTTCCCCCCCAAAAAAAAGCCTACTGGAACAGGAAACAACTAGGGCAAAATCTAGTCAGACATCCTCCTTTTACACAAGGCATCAGAGAACAAAAATGTCAAAAATACTTCCTAATACTTCCATTGGCTCTGAAATACCAATTCATACCATTGCATGAAGAATGAGAATTGTCAAAAAAACAAACAAAAACAAACAAACAAACAAACAAACAAACAACAAAAAACCCACATATTTCTGTTCTCCTTACTAGAGTCCTTATTAAGCATTTAACTTTTTCCTTGAAAATTTTATTTAAGATTTAGGAAAGTAGTTTGTGAGAAAACATTGAGTACTGAAGAGAAGTTTGAGACATTGAAGTTAAGCAGCATATAATCCTTGCACAGCAGCTCAGATTTGCATCTGAAATTTCCTTGGGAGAAGTAATAACAGAAGTTAGTTACTAATCACTAATGACTACGATTACTGCCTTTGGGAATGCTCAAATATCAGGGACATAATAAGATATGAAATCGAGAAAAAAAATACCAAAAACTATTGGGAATGAGACAAAACAAGATA
>JAWWLV010000144.1:44877711-44898430 GCA_035041135.1 Platyrinchus mystaceus | reverse complement strand
AATATCAGGGACATAATAAGATATGAAATCGAGAAAAAAAATACCAAAAACTATTGGGAATGAGACAAAACAAGATACCAGTGCAAAGTGACTAAAACTGGACCAAATCAATGTCTGTAGAGCATGAAAAGTAAAGGGATGCAATGAAAAAAGAGACACTAAAAAAAAAAATTAAAAAAAGTTAATCAAGCCTTCAGAGGCAAAGAGTTCTGAAAGTGATTTTGAGAAATAAGGTATTGTTAATGGAGCAAGCAGAAAGGTTCTTGAGGAAAACAATAATAGGTAGACAGAATATTTTAGATAGATTTTAAGAGTTATAGATCCAGAGGATAGATTTTTTTTCCTTTTGAGACATAGCAGATTTATCAGGAAGCTAAATACTGAAATAAAAAATTAGACAGCTCTGCTTTTTTCTAAAATGCACATCCTGAATATCTTCACAGGTAGGCTAAAGAAAGGCAATGCTAAATAATGGCAGGAAAAGACAAATAGTAAGGTGAACACTCATGACAAGAAATTTAATTTCCCTACATTTGAGTTATCAGCTATACATTACCACAAAGATGGGAGGTAAATGCTTTAACTCTATAAAGAATGGAAAGGCCTGAGGCAAAGCTGAGGAGACAATAATACAGAGGTTATCATCAAAGCTTTAACAGAAGATAATGTATAGAGTAGGAAAAGAACACTGGCTCATTAAAAAAAAAGGCAGAGAGAGAGTTTCAATGATACTCATCGTCAAGCAATGCCCGTGATAGATTTATATCATCAAAATGTGCATACTGATGCAGAGCTTAAAACCCACACATTTGGATGCAGAGCTAATTTGTGTTTGCGCTGTACTGACTCTGGGGGACAATCAAATACACAGTCATAAAAGGTAAGATCAATGCTCAGGCTATACTGTCCACCTTGTGTCTCTACAGTTTTAGATGCACCATTTGTGATGGCTTCCTGACAGAGCAAATGACATACAAGGCAGATAAACTTTGACCATGGCTGGCATTGCATACTTTTACAGCAGTTGAGTCTGACATTAAAAACAACTATATTCTTTTAAATAGATGATTCTGTTCAAAGTTATCATGGCCTACATGGCTTACATGGAAGCCATTTCAGAAATGAAGAGTAGGCATTTTCACACAGAAACATGTTGCCTAATGTACAGAACAGAGAATAAGCATATTTTCTTGTCTATCCATAATATTAAAAGCTTAGTGCAATAGTATTTCTAGCACAGTATTTTGGCCACAACAGGACATTAGGCTAGTAAAACATAATAAGAGTTCCTAGCTATGGGAACTGAAGATATCCAGTTATGTCAGGTATCACACACTCTTTTGTCTAATGCACTGAGTGACAGGTTTATTTGATTGATATGGCTTGAAGTCCCATTACAGCTAAGAATGTCAAGTTTATTATTCTAAGAGATTTCCTCAATCTGTCTCTGGGAATCACAAAACCACACTCTGTATAGCATGAGATATATCCTGGACACCTATAAAAAGAATTTGCAAACAATTACCTTACTCCATCTACCATGGATTTCAAAATCAGTTTTCCCCAAATTACTCTGATATCAAATATGATATTTCAATTAGTTATTAATTCAGACTGCTTTGACCTCATCAGCTAAAAGTGATTTGATATTTTCCCTTCTAAAACTTTTACTGCGGTACTTTAGAGTAAAAAAAACCAAGTGTCCTGGATCTATCTTATTTTTTTCTTCCACTCATTAAGTCAATAGAACTAAATAAACCCATACAGTCTACACCTTGTGAAGGTGTAATGGTTGAAAGCTGCTCCCTGGATGCTGAAAACTGTAACAGAGGTATTGAATGAGAGAGTGGTTCATCTAAATTTCCAGTCCACTACAGGCATTTTGTTCCATAGCAGCTTCTATGATGGAACTCCTTCCTTATTAGGTTACTAGGCGTTAATATTGTAGGCACTCTCTTTTATATTGATTTTAAGGATGGAGTTCTGGCATAAAAACAAGAAGAAATCAAGACAACCTAGTTTGAGTGGCTATATGAAATAGTTACATTAATTAAAAGTGAAATCTCTCCTTTGAAAGAAAAATAAACAATGAAGAAGGAAGGGGGGGGCAGTCAGGCTAATATTAGATAAGTGATTACATGATTTCTAATAGTTCCTCCAAAAATGATTGGTGATTAAGTTTTCAGGAAAATCAAGAATATGGATGAAGACATATGAGATAAATAGATGAACTTACTCTTCTTACAAATCTCAAAGCTGTTGATAGTTTTACTTTTTTTCCCTGCCGTTCCCAAGCTTCATTCAGACAGATACTCTGAAAAACTTTGGATTCTAGAACTTTTTATTCATTAAATCAGTCAATGCTTTGTATAGCTTCAAGGGGTCTTTGCTTTCTTGGGTATAAAATACACTTTTAAACTGTATACCAATAACAAAGTTAGACTTGATGCTAAATATTTTTTTCTTTTTTCTTTTCTTTTTTCTTTTTTTTTCTTCTTTCCTCTCTCCATTCCTCTCTCTCAATAATGCCATGCAAAAGACCTGGGAAATGACAGCCTGTCAAACACAGTTATGCTGCAAAGATCTTCGTAGGAATGACACCTTTATATAAAAATCTGCACAGATAGCAGCACTGCAGTTTCCTAGAACTATCACTTAATTATTTGCCAGCCCAATAGTAGTGGAATTATCCATTAAGACTAGAAGAGTCTCCATTCTCTGTATAAAGACTTCTTGCCAAGGCTGTTGTTTCCACCCACCGTAGTGTATTTTTGACGTGTTCATGAACACTAGTTCATTAAGGTCAATGATTCATTTTACGTAGTCCAGTAAACAACCAACTTAATGAAATTTTTTGGCTGATAGTCCATTATAGCTGGCATAACAAACAGCTGACTAAAGTATTCCAATGTTCATTGAACAATGATAAAAGTGTCTATTAAGGGTATGCAGCTATGCCAAATACAATCATATACAATCAGCTGCACCAGTAAACCCTGTCGACACATTGCAGAATATCGTCAGTCAGATGATGCATCTGCTACAAGTGGCAGCTGTTGTGCTCTGGAGTGTAGATAATTAGACATGAATATATTCCTTGGGCTATTTACAGCACTCAAGCATGGTATTAGCTAACACCTGTTAAGATGTAATCCCTACATTTTTGATATCTACCTCTCATAATTGTTGAAAATACAATTTAAGATATCTAAAGCCACAAGATTTCATAAATAACAGCGAGCATAACAGCAATATTTCATGTATTTCTGAACTCTAGGAGAAGCTCTTTAAATAGTTCACAAATGGTTGGACTAACTAAAATGATAAACCTCTTACCAAAGTCATAAATGCCAAGCACAAAATGTATTGACAAGTAATTTACCATGTCCTACAGTATAATATTTTATATCTAATTACTAAAGTAGGAATAAGTAATACTGCAAGAAGAAATATTAGCTATGTGAACAGGAGAATCAGAGAAAAAATCTCTTTATGTAAGGTTACAAAGAAAAAGCATAAATCATTGCCTTTGGCATAAATATTTATGCATGCAGTGAGCTGAGATTTTTATTGGATTTTGCTTTATTTGACTAGCTTTGGATTTTGCTTCATATCACTATATTTGGGGATAATTTTGATTGAATTATCGTAACTCTGACTTTCTCTGAGCAAAAAATTTTTTTTGCGGTGAGGAAATAATCCAGAGCTTTATCCAATTATCATATACATATACACAAGAAATATGGACAATTGCAGATGTCCTTTAAAAACACAAATCACATGAAGTTATTAAACAAGTCTTCCCTAATTAACATTTCTCAGCCTATAAAAATAGCATGCCCAGTCAAAACAGGAATAATTATGAAAGCATATTGAATGCTACCATTTTGCACACTGTACTTAAACTCCTAAACTCTTGAAGTTTGTTCATCATTGACAGAAAACAAACAGCAACAATGGTTCTTATAGAAAGTGATAAAGCAGATGTGGATAAAACACATACACTTAAATACCCTACTTAAATCACGACAGATGTTTCTGACCAGGTTTTTCCTCCCTCTCTTCCTCATAATTTTTCTTACTAAGCATGAAAGAGGAAGAAGAGATTTTGCATAAAATCTAATCACTAAAATGATGTCCTAAAATTTTAGGATATAAAAAATATGGCTCTCAAGATACTATAAACATGCAATGCCTTAATTTAATAACTGTAAGAGTTGTTAATTTGATAATTGAAAATTTATCATCCCTTGATTTTTTATTTTTAAATCACAATGGAAGGCATCAGGTTAACCTTACTATAGAAACAATGTTCTTCCCTTTAAAGCTTGTGATGCTTCTGAAGACTTTTTTTTAGCTTCATCTAGTTTTCTTGATTTTTTTTTTAAGGTATTAACCTGAATAGCTCTTAAAACTGGATTTAAGGCATTAAAAAGAAATCTGACCTTAACTACTGCACATTATTTTAGTTCTCTGAATTTGGCTAAAGCCCATAGAGTGGACAGTATAAAATTATTTACTGATGTTCATACTGGTAATTTAGTTGTTAGCTCTGTGAGCAGCCTCATAAAACCTACTGAAGATTGTTCCCTACCAGCAGTCCATAAGACCGGAACCTTAGCAACAAGCTAACAGAAGGCAAAGCACTTATGATGGTCCCCAATAATGGAGAAAAACCAAACATTTGAAATTGGCTTAGTTTTTTTTCCATGCAGAAAACACTAAACAATGTATTGCAATGATTATTCATCTGTCTAGAGAGTTCTCACCTTGAGAAGGCACCAGCCACTGTGCTTTCACTACTAGACAATCCCTTTCCCTCCAACAGTACTTACCATGATGCTTCAAACGCAAGACTTGGCATGAAGTATGACAATGCAGAGCATGACAACTACCTCAGAAGTCAGCAGTAAAGACAGCTCAAGAGCAATGACTTGGGGTTTGATCTGGAACCAGAGCCAAATCTACTCAGGAAGGCAGAAGCCTAGCCGGAGGAAGAAACAACTGCAAGCTGCAACAACTCCAGGCACTGATTACCAAGCAAACACACAGCAGGTCCACCTGGAATCTCACTTAGACCCTGAACCAACTTTTGACCTTTACAGAATTTGTTGGATAAGAAGATAGGCGGGACTGTCAAGAGTTGGAAATCTTTGCTGGAGAGACACTGGGTTAGGCACTAGGGAGAGAAACCATCAGAGATATTGATGGGGCTGGAAGCCACATTGGATAAACCAGAACACATGTATTTAGTCAGACACTGAGAAAGTGAAAAATTCAGAAAGCTGCCCAAAACACAAATTTTTCTCTAATATTACCCAAGTATCCTTGAATATTCTCCAAATGTAATGTTCTTTTTAGAAATTCCATTTCCCCTGCAGCATAAAAAAATATGTTGTGTCTTAACTTGTTGAATGCTCAGAGAGCAACAAAATTTATATGCCAGATGAATGTGTGTGACATTTATTGATATAAACATTTTAGGAATATGAGGATAAGCAAACTAAAATTAGAAAAATAATTACTAGGAAAGGAGGAACTATGACCAGAAGTTACTTAAAGACAGATTCTGCTAAGAATAAAACATTCAAACAAAACTAAAAATGCTGCTTCAGTGGTATGTTTTTAATACAGATTTGGAAAAGGAGAGCTAAAGGTCCAAGACCAGATTTTTGTGATTTTCTAGCGTGACTCGTGCTCTGGGAGGGGTGGTTACGGGCCTCTGACACCTTGGGAGTATGCATAACCCTTGTTCTCAGGAGAGGTGAATCACACCAGAGGAGCACGTTTACCTTTTGCAGCAACACTTCAAAACCAACAGATTTATTATTATTAACAGTGATCCTATCAAGACCGCATTTCAATAAAAATGGAGCCAGTCTGCTGGCACTGAAAATTAAAAAGGTTGTATAGCAGTTTTATGCTAGGAGCTAGGTGAAAGGTAACAGGAACACAGGAGCATCTGGTTCAGAATGATGAGTCCCCTGAGAGGATGTGATTAATATTCAATGTGTCTCTGAAAGGCCAGGAGGGCACAAATGTCGCAATCACAATAAATAGAGTAGACAAACCAGACTGCTAGCTAGGCCAGCTGACTGGCATGCACAATGTCAAACACAGAACCACAGAATCACACAGAAACAGTCAGGTTGGAAAAGACCTTTGAGATCAAGTCCAACCTATGACCCAATACCACCATGCCATCTAGATCGTGGCACTAAGTGCCACATCCAGTCTTTTCTTAAACAGCTCCAGGGATGGTGACTCCACCACCTCCCTGGGCAGTCCATTCTGATATCTATTCACACCTTCTGTGAAGAATATCACCCTTTCTCTGGAGTCAAGGAGTGAAGCAAAGGCAAAATTTACAAGTGTTTCTGTGCCAGGACTACAAGCCTAACGCAGAGGATGATGATGGTACTAGGGATATTCCCACATTCAATGTATTCTCAGATACATTGAGGGGCTAAATCACTAGAGAATACATGCATAAGAACTGTTAGACCAAATAAATTAGGTGTTAATTAGTGACCAGTACAGGGTGGGATTTATCTGAGAGTTTTGGAGGATTATAAGCAGAAACTGAAGAGAAGACGGGGTCTCTTGAAGGCTGAAAGGGATATGTTTAACTTTTAGTGGTGGATAAGATGGTTGCATTATTCATCCAGTTAGGGGAGGTTCAGAATGGACATTAGGAAATATTTCTTTACAAAAAGGGTAGTCAAACACTGGAACAGAGAGGTGGTTGATGCCCCAAGCCCGTCAGTGTTTGAGGCATTTGGAAAACATCCTCAACACACTTCAACGTTTGGTCAGCCCCGAAGGGGTCAAACAGTTGGACTAGATGATTGTTACAGGTCACTTCCAACTGAAACAGTCTATTCTGTTTTATCCTAAATCCCACAGTATCAGAACTAGAGGCAGTCAGTGAAATTACTTGAAGATCTGTTTAAACTAGATGAAAGAGTTCTTTTTTTAGCTGCAAGTGGCCAACATTTGGAACCTACTGCTATGAAAAGCAGCTGTCAGCAGTTTCAAAAAATGATTACAGAAACCCATGCACAACAGCTCCATAAACCAATACCAAAGGTACGAAGCAGGAAATACAACTGTGGATACTATGGGAGTCTGTGGGGAAGGGACTGTGTAAATTGACCGACTCCCATGCTTTCCCTAAATACCATCTCCTGCTGCCACTGCCAGTCTGACCTAGACTTGAACATTCGTTGTGTTAAGTGCATTGATGGGGTGGTTTCTCCAGAGTCCACAGAAGTCCAAAGGGAATGATAATGGGAGAACTATGCAGAGTGATACATAAGGTGTTTTATTCAGATGGTTATTAGGATAATTTAATTTGCAATTATGACTAGATTTTTAAACTTGTCTTATAAAATGAAGCACTTCTTCCATGTGTTATTTTATTAAACTTGAGAACATAAGGCCATTAACCTGGAGAACTCTCCAAATACTAGTATTTGCTACAGATTCTTACGGAAAGAGTCATAAGGATTTATAAGACTAATGGATAGAAAAAGAGAAAGCATGAGCAGAATAATCACGATGATTGAAAACACACAACTAAAAAGTTTTGCAGATAATTATTTTCCCCGGAGTAGAACTGACAGATAGAGCAGTCAATTCTTATACAGCTGATAACCAGATCTCCCTATACAAAATCTGATAGTGCAGAGCTGACATTTTCATGGGGGCAAGACTGTAAAACCTATCATTTTCCTCCTCTTCTCTCTTTCACTATACTGTGATTACTGATTATTGCAGTGCAAAGAAAATTTCATTCCCCATTTTTTTGAGCTCTTCTGTGCCCCATGATAATAAATAGGGCAGTCATGAAGCTCAGAAGCTTGTTAGAATTTACAAACCAATTTCTCGTTTGTTTTTAAAATCCCTCTCAGAGACTCCAGAGTTGTGGAACAACTGGAAATATACTGGCCTGCACTACCTTTATTTTTTGACAATTCAAATTGATTTTATTCAACCTGTGGAATTCATGTCTGATGATGTGGGTTCACACCACCCAATGTATCTGGGAAGACAATTTTTTATAAGAGAAATTCAGGATGAACAAACGGTACTGCAGCAGATAAATAATCTTAATTAAAAATTGGAATCTTATATAAAGCTTGTAATCTTTAATAAATCTTGGAATCAAGCTGCTTTTGCCCCTTATGTGAAGGGCAAAGGTATAATCCATGTTTCAAGGCTTCAAAAATAAATAATTTCTAGAGCTGTATATATGAAACATAGCCCAATGCCACCGATTCACTTTGCTGATTGATGGCATTTATCTTCCTAGACGCAATACAGTATGTTCATATAAAGTCAGCAGGGCTTTTTAGGACTTACACAAAACACTTTCAACATAATAAATATAATATAATTCAAATCAGAAGTAAAAATGGGTATGATGCAGAGAGATAATGGTGTACAGAAATCACACATAGATTTGAAAGGGGAAATAGTGACTAATGCATCTTCTCAAGAGCAGCTTAACTAAACTAAGGAAAAGTGAAGCATTGCAGAATAGCCAAAGCAGTCTTTCACCTTCATTTTCTTACAGTAAGTAATTTTTAGATCTGCAGGGTATTGCCTTAATTTGCTTGATTTATGAAGACTGGTCCAGCAAAATATTTTATCATGCTCCTAACTTCAAACTTCAGAAGTCCCATTAAGGTTACTGGAATGACTCATATACTTATGGTTAAATACATATTCAGAGCTTTGGATGAGCTTGACCTAAATGTTAACTGTAGTGACAAAACTGCATTCAGGATTAATAAATCCAAAGGAAAAACTAATATGCATTAAATAATAGAGCAAAAATGTATGAACTTGGCACAAAAACCATAAAAAAGTATACCCTACTTACACAAAGGATATGTGAGACAATGGGAAACAACATAAAATATGAAAAGGGTTAGCATGTAGCTTATTTTCCATATTAATTATGTCACCAGAAAAGTTCAATAAATTGACAGTGCACATTCACAGAAGTTCTTATTAAAGAATTTTATTTACATTTATTTAAAAATTGATATAACTTAAGTTGTCATACTTCACAACATGATAATACATTATTTACTTTTAAAAGGGAATAATACACCATTTAGAAATTTTTCTTTGGAATGTAAATACTTTGTCATTGCAATAGTCTAACTAAAACAACATTTCTTAGGCATTCTGTACAGTGTCAAATTTAATTAAATGCTTGCTTGTTAGGTTTCCTAAAAATAGATTGGAAAATTGCCTAAATCAAGTGAAATTATAATGTTCTGTAAAATGTGACACAATATGATTTAAACGTATTTTTCCCTTTCAGTTCTCATGAACATATGGCCATTAATAAAGTTTTGTGGTTTAGATATATAATTTAAATCTCTTAAAAAGTACATAATGTACTATAGTTAAACAAAAAGATAAAACCCCACATTATATTAAAGCCATGCAAGATTTTGGAAACTGGAGTCAAGGAAATCATTTTAGGAAGCATCTTCAGGAATCTGTTTAAACCTGTGGTGACTTGCTCACAAATGTATGCTAACACGCAAAAGAAGAGACGTTTATTATCACAGCACTGTCGAAAGGATTGTCCTAGACTTTCCCAAAGAAAAATGGAAGTACCACGAGTTTAAGATTAGAATTTTAGTAGGTCTACTATATTCCAGCAGTTTATGCTAGGAAACTTGAAGATGAGCTGCCAATAGTCATCGTAGAGAATAAATACCTTTATGTCAAATTTGCACTGCATATATTCTAATTCATAAGTAGAGATATAAACTATCTCTTTACAAAGTGATATAAGAGGACTCATCTGGGCTTGAAAACTGTGAAATGTGATGTGGGCAGACATAAATGTGCTTAAAAACCTTGAACACAAACATGTGCTTTCATCAGTCCCATTCTTTAGCTGATGGATCAACCTTTCATAAAGCTTGTAAGTAGCTCTGTTTCCTTATTTATTTTTATATATGTATATGCCTTTCTTGAGTACTGTGAAACAAATCACAACAGAAGTCAATGCTTGCTCCAAAATGCTGTTTGGGGACAAAAAAAAAAAAAAAAAAAAAAAAAAAAAAAAAAAAAAAGGAAAGAGAAATAAGAGAATAACTTACACTCCAGATTATTTCCTATTAGAAATATCCTCAAAACAAACAAACAAACAAACAAACCCTCACCAATCTATAGACTATTCTTTATTTTCTAATTCTTGTTCCAGCTATTTTCCATTTACACTGCTGTAGGCTGATGTAAGCCTCAATGACTCCCTTCTTCTTCCAGGACTGCCCTTCCGTACATAAAACGTTCTGTCTTCTATATAGTGTCTATAGCTTATAGCTTCCACAGCTGTGCCTCTCATCATGGCTAGAGTAGCAGCAGAAATTTTCTGATGTTGTTTGTACTGTCTTGTTCCTATGAATAGTACATTTCTGGTCTTGAAAATAACTTCTGAATCAATGTTATCCTGAAGCTTTTCTTCAGCTTCCTGCACTTTGGTGTGATATATTTGAAAAAGCCAGAGAGGTAAAGAGGAATTTTAACACAAAATAATTTTCTTCCCCTTTAAATGTAAAGCTATTCTAATAACACTCTTTGTCTCTTTTTCCCATGCCTTTATCCTCTTTCCATTCTTTTTCTTTGTATGCTCTCTTTCTCCTCTTGCATTTTGTTCAACCATAGCAGTAATGATTATCTCAGACAATAACGCACTCCCTGCCCCAACTAATAATCTCAGCTTTAGCAGCTGCCATCAGACTTTTATATCCCCTTTACACTTAAAAAAATAGGGATTAAGGTAAGTCTAAAGATAGACCATGCAACAAAAATCAAGTCCAAACCCAATGAGAAGAATTATGTCCCCAAGTTTTACTCTCCTGGGCGCAAGGGAAGGGAAGCAGCATGGTCTGCAGAGCCTCTTTAAAAGTGACTGGGAAGATCAGGAATATTGAATCTATTGCTTCCAGAAACAGTATAACTCCTCTGCTGTGAGGAAAACACTGGACTGAAATATGAAAAGGCAGTGGCAGTAGATTTTTTTATAATTTTCTTCTATCGCTTATTTTGGACATCTTGTAACCTGTTAAAGTGGTTTTGACAAATGAGTGAAGACTGCACAATTGTTTAGAGCTCTCCTTGTGGGGGAGTCAAAGTAGTCTAACCTGTAGTTAGAAGTGGGAACAATTTGCAGAGGAAAAATTATGCTAATGTTAATGATGCATTTTAGAAATACACAGTAAAAAGTCACGGACAATCTTTTTTGCATAAACTTTTAGTGAACATTTAAAGCCTAATTCAAAGACACAGAATGTGTCAGCATTTCTTATTGTCTTAACCAGTGTTTAAATCCATCCTACTGTATTGGCCTATTTTCAGCTCTTTCTTTCAAGTAGGTTTCATGTACCACTGTCCTACCTGTTCCCATGCAGATCAAAAAAACCCACTGCCTTTCTGTCTGTCTGTCAAAAGTTATTGCAATGCCATGTCTTAGTCACCCTGGGGAGTACGGATCTGGAAAGCATCCTGACTGTTTTCTTCACAATATAAAACTACTGTAGAAGACCCTCTCTCCTTAGATGAATAAATGCCCCCACATCTGGTTCAGTTCCACTGTAGGATGGGAAATACTATCACTGTTGCTTCTTCTAGTACTGTATAGATATTCTATTTCCTTTATCGTCAGGGGCTCCCTGTCTCCTAAAGATCACACAAAACAACAGAAAGGCATGCCACTGTAAAAGAAATTAGAGCATTAATTTACCTAGGATGAATAAGAATGTCAGCCATGAACTAAAGGAACATTCCAGTATTAGTAGGGTTTTTAATAGTTATCTATATACTATTTACCATTTTAGCTCTATTTTTTACTTTCAAATTTGAAAAAGTAAGTGCATTAGTAGAGAGGGACAAATAATGAGCTCAGTGCTTCCTTTTCTATTTTCCATTATATTCCTTATCTAAAATGTAACAGGATAGGATAGTTTGCATATTTATTTTATGGTATTTTAAATAAATTCAACAAATTACAAAACTGCTGAGAAATGAAAAGTTATTAAGAAGTCTATAGTCTAAAAACTTTCACTCTAGTAAGTTTCTTCTAGGAAGTCAGACTAAAATTGATATTTACCCGTCTTTGTTTTCCTTCTTATGTAACTTCTGTTGTCATAAAGCAAATAATCTTCTTCTTTGATAGAAACTTTCCCTTTGATACAGTTCCAGTAAGTCACACAGGAAGGACCCTGATAAAGAGATAACTAAATTCTTTTTGTTGTCTATTCCTTTGTTATTTGTAAAGAAAGGAGAATGCTAAGGGAACAACCAAAGCTCAGCTGAAGTGTTAAGAGTGGGAGGGAGTTAAGGAGGAGGATTTCACTTTCACTAGCTGCTGCAGTGTTTGGGACAAGTAAACCTCAGAAAGAAACCAATTTTGCCTTTTTTCAGAATAATTCTGGAAAATAGAAATAGGTTATTGTGCTAGAATGCAGATCTCTCAGTGGCAAAGAATGACTGTATGCAAGCTGTAATAATATCATAAAGCACAGAAAACAATACATCTTGCCTTCAGTGATGCTTCGCTATTACCTAAATCCTATTTTTCATTGTGCTCTAGATGATGCTGGAAGCTGAACTTCTCCCTCAGGGATATCACAAATAAGGAGGTATGCATGTGATTAAAAGTCACCTTTATTTCTTAGATCAAGTCATGTATTAAATGAAGTTGATTAGGTCAAAGGCCAACTTTTGTAATATAAATTACTCTCACTGCTTAAACATGTCAGAATTGGAGACACAGGTTGAGCTGGACACTCCTTAAAAAAATGAACTGCACTTAAACTTTTCCCAAAACTCAGCAAAGCTTTCTGATTTCAATTTTTTTTTTTTTTTTTTTTTTTTTTAGTTAAATAAGCCAAACTTAATTGGGGTTAATTGATTCTAATCAGACCAGATATACAATAGAAGCTTCTATCTCAGCTCTTCTGAAACTTTACTTGGTCCTAGCCTATATAAGAAATGTATTGGTTAATGATCAAATAATACTTTCAAGTTCAAACAACATAACCTGAAGCTCAGTTGAAAGTTTCAGAAGAAACCCTGTTTTACACAAAGAGCTTGTACTAAATTCTAGTCCCAGTGTGGACTGTATTGAATAAACAAAATGTTTATGGTGGATTTTTTGTCACTATATCTTCCATTTATCTTTTACTGCCAGTAGGTTTCCCCAGATTGGATTAGTCCAAGCCTGAGTAGAATGGCTAAGAATATTTTTTCTTGCTGTATCAGCTATTGTGTTTGAGACTCATCAGGACCTATACTACTGATTGTTCTATACAATTTTGGCTCTTGTACAAAAATTACTGTTTGTTTTTTAAGCCTTGTGAAGTTAGCTGCTGTCTGGCTACTGTGGATATTGCTGAAATTGTAATATGGCACCAAGGAGCTCAGTGCAGTCAAACTACCCAAATAATCACCTTGCTTTTTGCCAGAGCTTTGTGTAAGGCTGTGCTGTTACCAGCACTGACACTACTCAGTTTAAACAGAGAAGTTTTGTTTTTATTAGTGACATTACTGCAAGATCTAGTTTCTCACTAGCTACTCTATATCTTCCTCTCACCCTTAGAAGGTTTCCTGCTTGATTATTCTTGAAATTAGTTCTCATCTGTTTTCTATGTAATTTATTACATTTATTTATGGTTCTATAGTAGCACCAGATGAAAATGGTAAGACCAAATGAAAGAAGTACAGGAGACATTTTAAACTGACAGTGTTAATTACATGCTGTAAAAGTTCTAGCTTTCCAAGAAAGAGCAATTTCCAACTTCCAAAACCTTGCTATTATTTTCATAAAACAAAAAAATCCAAGGAAAAGAAAATAAAAAAATCTTAAAATTTCAGTGTACTGCTTTTGAATAATGTTATCCACAATTCTGAGATTGACAGTCCATTGAATAGAAAAAAGATCTGTTTTACATAAAGCAAGAGAGTACAAAAGCACAGCTTTTGTAATTTTGGTAATATTGCAGTTCTACAAACATATTGCATAGTATGTGTAAGAAAATAGTTTCCATCTTTTTATATATTTATATACACAAGAAAATCATTAACATGAAGGTTACAAAACAAAAATGGTTAGCAGACCTTTACTGAGTACTGATAGAAACAATATGACACTCAAAGTTTGATCCAACTTTCATGTACGTTACATTAATCAGCTGATAACAATTCCAGTCTAGTTTGTGGGGTTTTAATTTCTTTATTTATTTAGCAATTATTTAGAATCTAAAACCAAAGCAAAACAAACAAACAACCCCCCCTAAAAATTACATTATGTTAGCAACCAAATATCTTAAACATGCTTCATTAAATCCTTCTAGACATTTATGGCTGTATCTTCAATCCAGACTTAATAGCCCTCTGCATCTAAAATGATTTAAAATGAGTTCTGTTATCCAGTCAAGCCACTGTTTTGCAAGGAAACCAGTATAACTTGAGCTAAAATAATGTCTTGGCAAGTTTTGGAATACATACTCCTTCATTTTCTCCAAAAGATACCCCTATGAATGAACAGTAAGGTAATTGCAACACACTGACAAAAAAATTAAACCCTGGAAAAAAGTGACAGTCTACAGCTCAAAATGCTGCACAAATCTAAACTATTTTACAATTTCATGTTGTAATTACAACTTCTCTTCATTCCAACAGAATTAGTAGAAAGAGCAGTGTCATAGTGTTAGATATAATAGAAGTGTCAGTCTTTGGTCTTAACACTTAAACAATGAATGAACTGCAATACAAAACCATAACAGTGCTCAGAGAGATTGGCTGATGCTTTTATTTTTCTCTCTTTTTTTTTTTTTTTTAAACAAGAAAGAGACAGTATCCTATAATATCATGACACAGATATTTTTACAGGAGATTAATCTATGATGTATATTAAATTCATGTAGCCAATAAGGTCTTTTCATATATTTCATTGCAGTCATAAGGATAGCATTCTACTTTTTTAGCTCTGTAAATCCATTGAAATCACTTTTCCAATAATCCCTGAAATCATGTGGGCTAGAAATACTTTTTAAATTAAAAACTGATTTTTTCCCTTCTTACAGTTTTTGATGGATTTAAAGTAAAACAGCGATATTATGAAACTCACCAGAATATGAAGACATTGCTATGCTATCTCATAGGTTGGTGAAGCTCCTTAATACTCTTTACTTCAGATTGAAGGGATTTCAATATCCTGACAATGAAGAGCTATGTGGAATATTCCAGTCTTGCTGTTAAAATGAATCTAGTAACAAAAGATTTTTTTTTTGTACCTGCCCATTCCCACCCGAGTTGTATAAAATTTATAAAGGCTGGGTCTTTCCATCCAGTGAGTAGAAACCTTTTTTATACATTTAACAGGTAAGTAATCACATAAGGTAAAAAGCAAACAAACAAGAATTTTTCAGTAGAGAATTCATGACAAAATATCTGCAAGCCCTTCCATGGGTTTATTTAAGCGGGAAAAAAAAGCCTTAGGCTATTTACATGTAATTTGTAAGAAGCCAAACTTTAATTCACCAAATAGATTAGTCACTATAATATGTTTGTTCATCTTTTCAGCAACAGGTGTGACTAGGTGTGCACAGACAATTAATACATATAAATGTGCCCTCATACATATCTATATACTTTTCCTCCTGAAATACTATTTATCCATGACTCTTACACTACCATTAATTACTTATGTTCATAAGAAAAAGACATCTATATCCCTACAGTTTTAAGGGTGTATTGTATGGCTACACTTTCTAATCTTTTATAGTAATCTTCTTTGCCATCTATATCTCTTTTTGTCCCTCTTACTAAAAATCCTCATGTTCTAATATATTTTCTTTCAATATTTTCTAATATATTTTCTTTCCAAGAATAAAAATCTCAAAAAAACCCCAAATGAAATCATCTATTAACAATATTCTTTTGAAGCAGTAAAATAATCAATTTAAAATCTTAATTTAGCTGGTAAAAACAGCAAACACAGAATTCTTGCTATAGGGTGAAATTCACACCTCTGAAGACGGCCAAAGGTAAGTCAAGCACCAGACATGTCTTGTGCTGGTCTTCTGCATAGGAGTGAATTTCATCTGAAGTGAAAACAAAATCAACCTAATTAGGTGGTAATAAAATGCAAAGGCAATCATAGTATTAGTAGTTGCTCATTTTCACTTTTTTCTGTAAGAAAAAAATTGTGTACAAATACCCACCTTGCACTGTCTGCTTTGACTTTAGAATTACTTTGCAAAAGCTTTCATTTCATTTATGATCTTACATTCAGAAGCCTCTAAAACTACAAGCTAGGCGATGTAATGTAAAGCATAGAATTAAAAAGCTCACTTACCTCATGTAATCAAGCCATCTTCCACAATAGGAAGCATTTTTATACTGTTTTACATTCCTGGGTTCTGCAAGTTTCAAGATACTCTTGTTAATCAATGTTGTGACAAATTTACCAGCAGTATACCAAAGCATTTTTCATAATATTTCAATTACCAACCAAGCCAAACAAGTACGAACATTGATACAAGAAAGAAATCCGTCATGAGATTTGTCAAAAAAGAAAGTCAGTAGTGGGATCTGAGTGCAAATGTGGCTGCATAATTTAAACACAGACCTGATAAAGTCAATGTAATATCAACATACTTTTTAATACTCAATATTATTTAATATGTGGTTTTATATAAACTACTATTACTTTGAAACCTTAGCAGCAGATGATAAACAAAAGAGAATAATAAATGTGAATGTCATACAAGTTGTTAGTGCACTGCTTCTCAGCATCACATGTTACATTAGTACCAACATTTTTACTGTGTTCAAATGGCAGCAGTTAGACACAGCCAGAAAATGGATAAGATGAACCTTTGAAGATTTCTCTCTTGGTTTTATGTTTGCCAATTACAAGTACCTTGTGAAGAGCAATACACTGATCAACAAACATATCATCAGAATTTCCTTCTTTACCCTGTTCTTTTCCAGAAATTGTATGTTCTACTTAAAGCAATCACTTCACATTCAGTAGCCATGAAAATATTATATAAGGTCATTCAGATCTGACAAACAGGAGTGTATGTCTTTTTAACTTTGAAAGGTAATATTGCTGAGCACTTCCAAAATTTACCTAGTGTATAAAACCCTAGACTTGGTAGACAAAGAGTAACAACATACATTTAAAGAAACCAAACTCAGGGAGGGATTCTGTCTCTTTTTGTATTAAAAACCATTCACTGAATTTGTGTAATAAAGCAAGCATCACACAATGCTTCAAAATTTTAAAATTCAGGGATAAAAGTTTACATCCAAAAATATGAATGGAAAATTGTGCTTTTAGACAGTAAAGTTATTTATCATACAGGGGGAACCAATTCATCTCACCATCAGATTCTGGGCTAATTTATGTACTATATATATATATATATTTTTATGTGCAGTTCATATCCAGGTCCTGCAAAAATCTAAAACTATGTGCTTCACTTCAAGTAGCAAAGGCACCTGTGTTATTGTCCCTTTTGGAAAAAAAGGTGATTTTATGTTCTAGGTTTCCTGATGAAGAATACATTTATTTCTGAATATCTGACTCCCATCTCTATGTTGAGTGGCACCACACACCACAAGAGAAGGCAGTGCTGTTTCCTGCTTACACTGGAAGAAGTTGGTCTGCAGGCCGTTTGAAGCGTTGAACTTGTCACAAGGGAAACCGAGCAGAACTGTGAAGCGTAGGGATAGTAACAAAAGGCTATTCTGGTGTGAGGATAAAATGGAGTCATTCTAGCTCCACAAGCAGATGTTGCTACTGGATTGACATGTGGAGCCTGCTCCTGCTGGGGACAGGTAAAGTTTGCCATTGGGACAGACGCAGAGCTCATAGATAGTCTGGCGAGGAACTGAAGAGCTGGGTGAGGAGGAGGAGGAGAAGGAAGTAGAGGAGGAGGAGGAAGAGGAAAAGGAACCCACTGGTAGATTTCCCAGACGGATTGTATCTGCATTTAAAAATATCTAGAAGAGGGAGAAAAAAAGGTAATTAAATTTCTTTCAGCATTGAGACATATTTTAAAAAAAAGTGTTTTGAAGCAGTCATGATTGTTAAGCAATATATTTAAAATTTTAGAAATATTTTATTAGAAGTATCAGAAAGATATATTAAAAGTGATTCATTTTAGAAATAAAAAAGCTGTCAACATTTATTGTTTTTCATCTGTGTGTAGTTGTTTTCCATTAGTAGTCATTATTACAGTACATGCAATTACTTCACCCAACATGTTTATTTCAGTACAATTATCATACAAAAACATTTTGACAACATTCTTGAATAGGTTGAATTTTAACGTGTACATTTTATGATTAAAATTTATTCATTCATGGCAGCAGCATATCCTTGCTCTGGAATAATTTGTATTTTAATAAGTGTGAAGTGATATTAAAATACATTCCCCAGTGTAAGCAGCTGAAATATGTGCTGAACTGTGCTAAATTTTAGGGGCTTAACAATAGCTACATGCAGAGAATAATTAAATAAGGTTACAGAGTCATACACAAAATAAAGAGCTTCTTTGACCTAAATTAAGATGAGAAAAGATTTCAGGTTAAAGTCTTATTAGGAAGGTCATCAAACCATTCCCATTTGTTTTTGAACATTGAATATGATTAAAAAATATTGTGGGGTTTTTTTAATTTTCCATTAGAAATGACATGAGTCAGTATGAAACTGTAGATATCAGTAGCATTCATGAATCTCTATTTAGTTCTGCAATATTTACACTTTCATTTTCAGAAAACCCCATCTCTTGCACTGCCCCAAACAGATGAGTGTCCAGCTACTCAGAATTTGTGTTTTATTTATGGAAAGAGTAAATAAGAGCCAAAGTAAGATCAGTCATTATCTCAGGAGCAGATTAGGAACTTCTAGAAAACAGATAACAAATCAAAATGGTTTTAAGCTCTGCAGGTAAAGTTTGAGGCTTAGGAAAAGATGAGTTCTTTAAATACTTTCTAGTGGTTTTTATAGGCTATTCATTCATTCATTCATCAACAAAGACAACTTGACACCATTATACTACAGTGTTGGCAGTACGTGTCAATAATCTGGAGCGATATAGCATATGCTGCTTTTTTTTCTACAGGAGACAAGTATTATTTTATGATAAAATTGGTGGTATATAGCAGCAAAGCAGTGCAGAAGCACTACTGAGCCCCTGCTGTAGAGAAGTGAAGAATAGCTGGCTAGGAAAAAACTGGAGTGTCTGGATAAAATCCTGGAGAGGGATTGACTCACAGTCATGTTTCCCTCCTCAGCAGAAGCATTGGAATCACTGGGATCATTGAAGGTAATACAGTCTGATAGTACCCCCAAACAATATACCCTCCATCATAGCGAGCTCTCCAGCTCCCGAAGTAATATAATGTCATGGGAGGAAATTTTCACTAAAAGGGACAGAAAGGGAGAATCTCAGAGGCAAAGATGACATGTGCATGGCACAATGCCTGCTTTAAATCACAATGTGATTGATAGAGGGACTGATCACAAAACTAAAATGCAGTAAATTATTACCTTTGCTCTGTAATTTATATAACAAATACATGATATATTTAGACACACATATACCTTTGCTCTGTAATTTATATAACAAATACATGATATATTTAGGCACACATACACACAGTGCTGCTTGAAAAGTCCAGTATTATAGACCTGAGATAATTGGGAGTCATAACCCCTGCAGAAATAGTTTCAATTCAAGAAATGTGGTTGGTGTTGGGAACAATTTAATAATTTTCTGCTAGAATTACAATTGAAAAAAAAAAAGATTACACATGTAAAAACATTCAGCTCAGGTAGGAGTAAATGTGAAAGTAACTGTGCTAAACAGAATAAGGACAAAAATTTAATAGCAAACTAGAAGCTAGGAATTTGTAAAATATAGTAAGGAAACAAAGGACATAATAATTAGAGTGGAGTGACAAGTAATGAAAAGTACTCTTTCATTTCTCATATCAAGAATGAAAGGGACGGCAACAAGTCCATTATTAAAGTAGTAACTGTAGAGTTATCAATAGCATTGCATAAAAATCCAGAAGCATTCAATACTGCAAGCTCTATGCAAGTATATCTTTTATACTGAATAGTGCTCAGCACATTTCTGTACTTGGAGAAAGATCAAAAATTGATGTCAGAATATGACTGTGATAAAATACTTTCAATTTCAACAGTAACTCAATAGGACATCAAACAGGAGCCAGTTATGTCATATACTTTTAATCTGCAGTTCTTGATAAATTTTAACTACTAGAGCTCAAATTAAAAAAACAAAATAATAAAAAATTTGAGTAGCCTTTTCGACTTTTAATTCTGATTTTCAGCAAGGCCTGTGTGATGGCTTAAGCCCAGCCAACAACCATGTACCACACAGCCAAGTGCTTACTCTTCCACCAGTAGGATTGAAAAGAGAATCAGAAGAGTAAAAGCTGGAAATCTCATAGGCTGACATAAAGACAGTTTATCAGGGAAAGCAAAAGCCACATATGCAAGCAAAGCAAAACAAGGAATTCATTCACTGCTTTCCCAGGGCAGGCAGGTGTTCAGCCATTCCCAGGAGAGCAGGGCCCCATCACATCTAACAGTGACTTGGGAAGACAAACACCATCACTCCAAACATTTCCCTACACTCCTTCC
>JAWWLV010000144.1:44852965-44877611 GCA_035041135.1 Platyrinchus mystaceus | reverse complement strand
TTTATATACTGAGCATGATGTCATATGGTGTGGAATATTCCTTTGGTTAGTTTAGGTCACCTGTCCTGGCTGTGTCTCCTCCCATCTTCCCATGCACCCCCAGCCTCCTTGCCAGTGTGGCAGTATGAAAAACAGTGCCCAGCAATTACAAAAACATCTCTATATTATTAGCCCTGTGTTCAGAATAAATTCAAAACACAGCCCCATACTATTGACCGTGAAGAAAATTACCCCAGCCAAACTGGGGTAATTTACAAACCAGCACACCTTGATATTGCTGCAATATCAAAAAAGGTAAGAAAAAGACTATTTCTATGCTTTTATTAAAAAAAAAGGAAGCTGGAGACATTAGAATATTATATATATGATAATAAAAAACACTTCAATGTAGAAGGCATATATGTAAGAAAATCCAACAACAATACAAGATGAGGTCTTTGTACTTTTGGCAGTGTGTGACTGGCCATTTTAACAGCTTAGCTGCAGTAGTGATGGGGAAGAATCATAAGAAATCTGTAAAACAAAATTAAATGGGTTCTAAAAGACACGTTTTGATTCTAACAAAAATTAACTCAAAAAAATCAGAGGACCTGTGTGTCAAAGATCTAGATTAAAATCTCTTGAATATTATTATATTATTTGCTATGACCTCTATATATTTTGTTTACATGAGGACAGCTACGCTTCTGCAACCCATCATTGCAGAAGTTCTGTAGTGTACTGCTCCAAGACTTTATTCCAGAGTACCTTGCTCTGGAATGTGCATTACCATACAACGTGGCTCAGTTATTTTGCTCCTTAAATGAAATGATCTTTATAAGCACAGCTGTGCCGGCTTTTCCACTGGTGCTTACAAACTTAAAAACACTGTGATGTAGAATAATACAGGTTTATCTATTGTCATAATCCTGAGTGGCAGCTAGTGAGTCCTGTCTCAGCATGCATCCCAGAACACCCGGTGAGCAATGTGGATACTAGGGTATGGTGTCTGAGAAAAATTGAACTGGCTTTTTGTGAGGGTGATATCGGCTGCAGTGAGTCCAATTTAATCAGACTCCTATAGCTACACCCTGGTGAAGCCTGAGATGAAGAGGATTAATAAAGATGGTTTAAAGCCAGTATTAAAATCTACCTTGTACCTGTGCTGTCAAGGTTATAAATAAAAGACTAAATTTAGAGATGCAACATTGCTGTTTATTAATTAAGCAGGGATCCAAATATATAATCATAGTAGCCCGATACATAAGGAATTTCAGAGAACCTAGTGAATATTTGAGGATACACCCTTTCTTGTCCTTCAATCTACTACTAAAAACTGAAATTCATGTTTTAAAAGTCCTCCAATATCAGCAAAATTTGAATTACTTAACATTTTATGCCTAATGTTATCAGGTGTTTAAACAGAAGGGAAGAAGTGGCATGACAAAAAATTTACCAGTATTATGTTCCTAGGGAATATTGTAGCTAGATGACAGTAGTTAATGGAAGTGTCTTTGTACATGGTCTTTCTCTAATCTGCTGTGCTGTGAAAGGTACTAGATAAGCCATTAAATACTTCACATTCATCAAGGCCATGCAGGCTAGTCATGCTCTTTCTGGGAGTCTCACACCTCAGCAGATAAATGGCACAAATGAAAGTTTTTATCCATTCTCGAAACATTGTCGGAGACTGAGAAATTACAAAATTGAAAAGGCAGCAGCTACTCAGAGTAATGTTATTTCATAGAGAGCAGAGCACTGAGCAGCACCATCCCCACTAAATACTTAAGGTTTAGAAATCCCAGATCACTGCTTTATGCTGTGCATCTTAGTATAGAGAAAAATACATTAGCCCTGTATATTTAAAAGTAGACCTGATTTCTGAGTGAATCAGTCTGTAGGGCATAGGATAGGAATGAAAAAATTGTACTCTTTTTATATACACTTTTTGTTAATGAAGATCTGTAAGTCACTTGCTCATCAGATTGTGTTGTTAATCTGAACAGTGAGAGGGAGGGGAAGGCAAGCCAGAAATATAGATTATTGACAAACCAAAGAACTAAATTGAAGTAGCAAACTTTCCCAAGGCTAAGATACAGGCATGAGGTAAAAAATCAAATATTCTTACAAGCCATTTAATACAGAGATATAAACCTTTCATGTATACAAATTCTCCAATGGTCTTCAGCTAAATCCCCTCAAGAGAGCAGATGATAGTTTAAGTTGATAAATGCAAATGAAAAAGCTGGGATTTATAGGCACTGAAGAATTTTCTATCTTCATGTACTGTTTGATTAAACAGGTAATTCTATAGGGCTGCAGAAGCATATTTCAGGGCTAATGTATATAAGAAATGGCAGTAAACTGGAGGAAATGTGAAAGAAAAGAAGAAAATCTGAAAGGTGGGTGTCCACCAACCAGTATGAGAGGACAGTGCAATGACTTCTCACTAAATAAATCTTTTGGATTTTTCCTTAGAAATTCAATCAATCTGAATTAAAGCAATGCAAGGTTTTTTTCCTAGTCTTTTTGCTCTTCTGCACGTGCTGTCAGAAGTGTCCCACAAAGAGGATTATATATATTAGGTCACTAGACTCAACTTTATAATTTTCATATGCCAATATGTTTCAATATGAAGATGAACTGTAGGATAAATTGCTGTACTTTAGTTCACATGGACCATTTGTTCTAACACTTATCTGTGATTTTGACATTTATTTTAAATCAGCTCACCTACACTAGCTTTCATTAAATCTGAATGATAGTTCTGAGAAAAAGGAAAAAAAGTCATGATGGAAAATTAAAATATTAATTTGATAGCATATATACTGGAAATTCTAAACATATGCTGGCACAATATTTGGAACCATGTTGGTCATAGTGATTAATAGTTTCAAGGAACAGGTAAACAGTGAAATTAATGTGATGACTGAGATGAAACTTAATATACTAAATATTCAAAGACCAAAAGATTTAGTACAACCTGTGCATTGAAAATGTATTCTCTACAGTACTAGGATCAATTGACCAATCACAAATGAGACCTTTAAGCCTAAGGATGGTCTGGTGTGGTGAACATTCTCTTTCTAAAGATTATACCTGCACATGGAGAGAGTCATCCTGGCATCATTACTCCCATTCCCACCTGCATGTTATGACTACAACTCCTGACAGCTGAAAGGGATTTGAAAACTAACATATATATATGTCAAAAATAACATTGTACATTAGTGAAGTTTACAGTTCCTGCTTCAGTGGAAGAATTTATGTTTTCACCCTTCAGTACTGAAGAGGTATTTATGAGGATCATGTTTCATTTTCAGTACACCCTTTGTAAATTCACATTAAATACATAAAAGCTTATATTTTAAGTTCTGAGTTAAACCCCCCAGTACAATTTATATGTGCTCCTATGCAAAAACTTTCTGATGTATTTATTCTTTCTGTCTTTGCAAATTCATTCTGGGACAGATGTGATGTCTTTGTGATTTATGTACACAACACAGAAAAGAAAATGTACTTGGAATGTTTTTGCTTAATCTACTGAGTACAAAGACTTATTAATTACCATTCATATCACCTCTAGATTAAAATGCAATACTAATAAAACCCCAATTTTACTTATATAAAAATTATAATTGTCTCTTCATTTTGCCTTTCTAATTCCTTATGTTGTGAGTCTTTGAAATTTAGCCATGAACAATGAAAATGGTTTAAAGATGGATGTTTTCAGTTAAAATCCTCTGCTTTTCTAGTTTGGGAATACTCCATTTTGATCGAAGGCTGCTAAAGAAAACTGTTTTTTACTATAAATTAGCTTATGTGTGAATAACTGTTTTAAGTTGAAAATGAAAGGTTTTGTTTAAAAATAATATGGTATTTTAATTTTAAGTGTCTGTCCAAACATCTTTATAGAATTTTTGAAACTTATAATTGAAAAAATGCAGAAAAAAATTCATTTCTACTAATCCCTTTCTTCCCAGACAACAGTGTCAAGTCAACTGCTTAATGCCACAAAAAAGGCTTTGAAAACACAGTGCAGAACATGTTAGGTAATTTTTGGTAGACAAACAATCAATCCTTGAGCTGTAGAGCTTGCCATTGCTTATTCTTTATTGAACTCAATTCGTGCATATGAACATTTTTTTTTTTTGCAAACATTTGATCTCAGACAAACATAACTTGGTTGAATTGAACTTATCTATGAAATGTTGTTGTCTTTGATCAGCCATTCCTGCACAGACATGGCAAGTGGCCTGGAGAACAAGGTAATTCCATTTCAGTGTATTTAACTAATTAAAAAAAATTCTGTTTTTTTTTATTTATTTATTTTTTGTTTCAGAAAAAAAAAATCCACAAAAATGCCACCAAAAACAAAGCTTTAAAATAGTGCTGTTAGTTGAGCTTACAAGTGAAGATTATTCCAGTTTTATTAAGTATTAATAAACTTTAACTATTAATCATTGTGTTAAATACATCTCCTGTACTTAAAACTGGATCAGATTATAGATCAAATGTTGGTACTATATGCATTTGTTAGACTCTACAAAAATAATCCTCTGTATGTGCTTCATTAACTGTGCTGTGTTAAAATGGTAAATATAAACTTGGTCTCTTGTCTGCCACACAGAGTGTACATTTTGAGTAAACTTTGTCTGTTAAAGAATATTGCTCATTTTTAATGTGACAGCTATAACCCTTACCCTAATGAGGGATCAGCCTCATTATGCCAGAAACAACAAAATATACCCCACAAATGATGCTATGAAGGAGTGTAATTTGATGGGGAAATACAAGGGCATAAAGAGGTAAACAGGAGAAAGGTCATAGATAGGGTGATTAATATAGATACATTTGTAAAAATGGGAAGCCTCTGTACATCTTTCTCATTTTAATTACTTTGTTAGTCAATGGGATGCAATGCAAGTGCAGAGCCTAACTTACATAGAAGCTCCTTGCAAAGACACATAGCAGCTGCTCAAGATTCCTAAGAGCTGGGGACAGCTAGCAGTCTTCTGCTTCAGAGAGTAATGAAGCCAATACCCTAGAGTGCTGTGCAGCTCTTCAGAAGGACCTCAGCAGGTTGGAGAGATGGGCAGAGAAGAACCCTCGGAAATTGAACGCAGGCAAATGCAAGGTCCTGTGCCTGGGGAAGGATAACCCCATGCACCAGTACAGGCTGGGAGTTGAACTGCTGGAAAGCAGCTCTGAGGAGAAGGACCTGTGGGTCCTGTTGGACAACAAGCTGTTCATAAGCCAGCAGTATGCCCCTGTACCCAAGAAGACCAATGGTTTCTGGGGTGCATTAGGAAGGGCATTGCCAGCAAGCTGAGGGAGATGATCCTGCCCCTCTACTCAGCCCTGGTGAGGCTATGTCCAGAGTGCTGTGTCCAGTTCTGGGCTCCTCAGGGCAAGAGAGACATGGAGCTCCTGGAGCAGGTCCAGAGGAGGGCAACAAAGCTGATTAAGGGACAGGAGCATCTCCCTCATGAGGAAAGGGTGAGGGAGCAGGGCCTGTTCAGCCTTGAGAAGAGATGACTGAGAGGAGACACCATCGATGTCTGTATGTATCTGAAGGGAGAGTGCTGAGAAGATGGATACAGGCTCTTATTGGTGGTGCCAAGCAATAGGGAAAGAGGCAACAGGCAGAAACTGATGCACAGGAAGTTTCACCTGAACATGAGGAAGAACTTCTTTACTTTGCAGATGACTGAGCACTGGAACAGACTGACCAGAGAGATTGTGGAGTCTCCTTCACTGGAGATATTCAAGAACCGTCTGGACACAATCCTGTGCAATGTGCCCTAGGATGACCTTGCTTGAGCAGGGAGGTTGGACCAGATGACCGCTGCAGTCCCTTCCAACCTGACCAATTCTGTGATTCTGTATGGTCAAAACCATTACAATTAATTATTAGGCCAACGAGTGGACAACATCAAATAATCCTTTCATCTTCTTATCTTTATACAATACAGTGTTCCAGGTTCAATTCCAACATTTTTTATGTGTAGTAAAATCTAGTGTCTACAGAATTCAAAATTGCTCTGTACTTTTGCATTATGATTTTATGTGAAAGAATGAGTAGTCAATTAGCAGTCATTGTGCTGAATTTTCAGACAAGAAGTGCTCTTTTTCTTCTTATGTGAACCAGTAGAACCAGCTAGAGCCTGGAGCTTCACATTTCATGTTCCTTGTAACTGATTGCTGCTTTAAACCATTGGTTATAGTTTATTTATAGAATAATAGATAGTTCACAATTGAATGACAAGCTATAATTGAATCAAAGGATTCTGCTGATGCCTTGACTCACAAGGGTGCAGCTCAAGAGCTTTATAAAGGGTGGCAGAATCTGAACCTAAATTACAGCCTCCAGTATTCAGTCTGGGATCACGCATTATAATGCGTAATAGGGCTAAAAGGATTATTATAATACTGCAGTAAATAAAAAGAAAATGTATCAGACAGCAGAATTCAGAATGCTTGCAGAAGCATTCAGTTTGTGATGTGGGAGGCTAGAGATTATATTGCATGAGAAATAAAGCGAGAGAAAAAGTATTTCATAAACACATTTATGTTCTTAAAAACATTCTGAACGTATTCCTGAATAACAGGAAAATCTATGTTTCATGGATAGTAAATTCATAATGTTCTGTCACATGGCTATGACTGGTTGATTCCAGATGCCACATAGCTATTTTCTGGCAATATAATAGGGCAATAACTTTGTTATAGAAAGAAAATATTAATTCACATACCTTTGGTGAGTTTTTGAAAAAGCTTACAAACATTAAAAACATAAATTTAAGTTAACCAGCATGAGAATAATACAGAAAAACTTGCATTTTTTCTAGTACAAAAATGTCATCAAAAAAACAGTTCACAGATCCAAGAAAGACAACATTATTCTATTTGTGGAAGAAACATGACTGATAGAGCATACATTTTTAGGCTAAAATGAAGATTATTTTTAACATAGGTATTGTGTTGTTTTAGAATGTGTTTCCTTAATAATGAGTGATGATAGATCCTTTACAGATTTCTTTTCATATGGTCTGCTAATCTGTGGTTTATCTGTTGGGCTGTAAGCAAGGAAAACAATCAGTATTTTGTTGTGTAGACATTTAATCCATCAGATATTTACTCTGGTTCCTCACACCAGGCTGCAATTAGTCCAGCAATTCCCTAATGTGTCCATGGTAACTCTGCACAACAGCTGATGCTGTGGAACCTATCATATGCCTTCCAAAGTGTTTCTGCATTTTCCTCTAACCCTCTCCAGTGTAAGAGATAAAACAACGGACTATAAAGGCATTAGTCAGACCTCAGGATAGAATTTCTCTGTGGATTTAGGCTACATTTAATTTCAGATCTTACTGAAATTGAAGTATTCAAGACTTTGAACTTTGTCAGAAGTATGTTTACAGAATAGCTCTTTGGGAAAAAGTGGGTAAAGGTTGGTAGTTTGTTTTGTGATAATTATAAATCTTTCATCTATGTGGGAAATCACAGTTGTGCAAAGTCTTAGCACATAGAGAAAATAATGATATTTAATACGAAGTTCAGCAAACTCTGCTTTGCACTGCCATTTTTTTCCTGCAAAATATTTAATACAGAATTGAATTCCAGTTCTGAATAATACATAATATAGTCATAACTTTTCTTGGGTTTCCATTCTCAAAGTCCAACTGAGGTCATGTGGCATTATTTTCAAAACTACCTTTCCAATAAGGTGCAGTTTAATTATGATTTCCATTCAAGTATTACTTTTTCCCTCTAGCAATAAGATGCAGAACAAAGAAATACATTCTAATTTTAAAATCTATGTTAATAAATGCGGGGAACATACTAGATTTGGCCAGATAGGAATTTATGAAGGGGAGCAAGACAGAAAGCTGTAGACCCTGCAATAAAAATACCCACAGAAAGGACAAGGGTGAGGAAGGATAATATTTACTAGTAAAAGAGAATTACATTGTCTTATTTCTATCTCAGCAACGTTCAGAAATGTAACAGAGGTGGTAAGTAAAGATGAGAAAAGGGGAAAGAGCTGCTGAGCTGGCTTTTGGAGAAACTCAGAAATAAGATGTGGCATGTGGTATATAAATATTTGAGGCTCTGAATTAGGAAAACATAGAGTTTTAATTGTACAGGACAGATACTTGCATCAATAGAAATATGTTATCAAAGTTGGCCTTTGACTCAGTATATTGGCCAAAATGTTCCTGTCTGTGTTGTAGTCCAGAGTATGCATTGCAGGGGACTGTCACAGGTGTGAATGCTGGTTTTGTTTGCTTTTGCTTATTTGGATATCTTGTAAAGTATCCGGAAACATTTGGTTGAAAATAGAAAAAACAAACATAAAAGGCAAAAAATTTCTAAAGAGCTCCATTCCCAATTAGATATTTACATTAAACAATTGCTTTTCCAAAAATGTTGTAACGTGGCAAGTCCCTCTGAGAACAATTTGAAAATCTAGCTATTTCTCCAAATTGCCTAATAGAAATCTGAAAGCCTTTGATAGCCTTCCTCAAGTTTTTTTTTGTGTGTGTGTGGGGTTTTTTTTTGTGTTTGTTTTTTTTTTTTGTTAAATATTATATCATTTTAAGGTCTGAAGATAAAAAAACTTTCATGTATTTCTGCAATACATGGATTGCCATCCAAACAAGTGATCCAATTTTAAATCATTTTCATGAGTTCACTCAGGTTTACACATGAAGAATCTATGCCAAAATCTTTTCATATTGATCATTGATCACTGACCACTGAAACAAGGCAGTAATGAAGCAGGACAGTGAGCATACCACTGAAGTACTCTGTCTTTCTTACAGAGATAGTAACAGTTTAAGGAGATAGACCACGGGTAGAGCAAATTTGTTAAACCTCTTAATCATGGTTTAATGACACATTAATCCAAATTATTCCAAAATTCTCTTATTTTGTCAGATTCATCCAAATTAATATTTTACCACTATCACTTAGCTGGCTCTTTTCCATGGAAGAGCTGGGTAGCTTTTTCTTTGAATCTTAGATTAAAAATAATTCTGATCTATATTAATTTAAATAACCTTTTTTCAGTGTGAATGAAACTTAGTGATTCAAATATTTGTAGAAAGGAAGTAAGTATTAATAATTGAGCAAGCTAAACCAAAATTACTTTAATGAAGGCAAATACAGTACACTTCTTGTGATGTTTACCTTGCTGCTCAGTAAACACATTGTTTGTGTTTCACTGGGCAGAACTATAGAACATTTCTCTGCTGAACTTACCTCCCCTTCTGTGGACTGTAAATGCAGTTCTTTTCTACAGGTAGCCTTTAAGTCTCCTGCAGCTGCACTGACTTGCACTCCCCTGGGTGCTTCCATTACCAAAGATCTAGTAGGAGATTCAAGTCTGAAAGACAAAAAGAGTCACTAAGAAAAAATGCACTGAATTGAACCACCAAAAACCTCTCAGGTTCAAATGCATCATACATTTAGATATTACATACTTTCAAAGGCAAAGAAGTAAAAAGAGATTAGAAGTGTGATTGTCTCACTACCTTTTACGACACAGAGAAACCAAAAACTTAGGTATGTATTTAAATCAATTCCTATTTAAAGCAGCATTTAAGAATATACTGATATAAACTTATCTGCCTAGTGATGCTTTCTGGCATTAGTACCTAATTTACTCATACTAATAGTCATATTAATACTGAAATATAGGTACTTAAGAATCGCCACGTCTCTGTGAATGTTTCTGTAATGACAGAAAAGTCTGCTAAAGTGACCGATTACAAATGTTCAACTAATTAAAGAGAAAACAAAACACTTTAAAAGTTTTAAATAATGATGTAAAACTGGTTAGAATGACTTTGCCTTCACAGGCTTATTCATATTTTGGGTATGTTTAGCAGCACCACAGATGAAGAATAGAGGAAAAGAAAATCTGTTATGTCACTATTATTGTGAGGTTTCACGTGCTTTTTCTGTTCTGCAAAATATTATCCTCATATAACCCTGTTTTAATAGGGTTAAGACACATAACACTGGGTCTTGATATCTTTACTCAAAGCTACTCTTCTTGTTCTACTATCAGTCTTTCCACTTCTCTCTACCCTATACTCAAGATCCCCCATCAACTTGATGCAGAACCATGACACATTTTTAGCTGTGCTACCTCATCATATTGCAGAGGTTTCTCTTAAAAGGGAAGCACTGATACAAAGATTTTGTAGTCATACAAAAGAAGTCATTTGTATTCACATGCTGAATACAAAAGTTGATAGGATGAAAACTGTATTGAACTAGGAAACAACATTTCAGATTCTGTTTGTGTTGAGTTGTAGACTTATTCCATAGCATTGTAAGGGAGGGAGACAAAATGTTTTAGTCTGTTTATATCTCAGTAATATAATGTCTGGACACAGTTCCACTTTACCTGAATAAAGGCTTTTTTTAAGATGAAATATTCTAATGATAAAAATGTCTAGACTGTGTAGCTTGAAGAGAACACTGTATTTCCTTCTTCAACAAATTATGAGTGTTAAGTCATAATAATCAAAAAATATATTGAGGTACTAGATGTATAAAGGAGAGAGTAGTTTGACCAATAACTTGGTGCAGAAAAGCTTAATGAAAGATCTGTCAAGCAATGGAACAAGAGAATTTTAATGTATTTCAACTATTGCATTTTTTAAGTACACAGAATAGTGCTGGATTATAATTTTGAAACCAAGATGACACATTTGCATGCAAAGCAAGTCACTGACATTTCTGTTTGTTACATGTCACTGACACTCAATAGGGAAAGGAAGGAAAGAAATAAATAAAAAGGAAAGTATTTATTCAGCAATGTAAAACTATTAAAAGCAGGTGTCCAGATAGAGGAAAACACTATTTGTAGATACCTATACAAAGACACAAACATAGGATACATATAGATATGAGTAGTAGAATGATATGTATATATATATTTTTTTGGCACTCTGTAGGGAGAAGTTATTAGAAGGTTCTGCAGTTCTTTGTACCAGGGAAGAATCTAAATATCATGAATTATTTAACAACATACACAAGTGTTTTTCAGGTGGTTTGTGAACTTCTGATCGCTACAGAACAGCAGAAAAAGAACTTCCAAAACATTTTATAAAGTATATAAATTATAAAGTTTAGAATTAGGTTTTTGAAAGTACTCCATTGCCTTAAAGATGTTTTACCTTGAACTTAAAAGGAAACTGAATGGTATAAATGTTAAATGATTGGATTCTTACATTCCATATTTTTCAGCAGCATATTTTTGCAATTTATAACCTATTTTTCAGGAATATTAACATTTCTCAGTGGCTTCCACTGCCATTTAATAATCATAAAGACAAAAGTGCTCTTAGCTACATTGAATTGATGGGTCTTAGCAAAGTCACAAATATTTCTGGATTCATAGCATCAAAACCACTCTCAGACCTGACCAAAATTTTTCAGCAGGTAGACAATAAAAATATATTTAGGAATATCCATCAAGAAACTATGGTTTTCTTTGAAAAATAAACCTTTTTTTTTTTTAATCTAAAACCCAAGACAGTGCATAGCTCAGAGTTGTTTAGTCTAGTTTCATCACAGTTTTTCATGAATGACATTAACATAAATAACTTCCTGTTTGTCTAAAATTAAGATATTTAGGTAATTTATTCTTTGAGAAGTTGGTAATATCAGCCTTCTACATACTGTGGGGAAGAAATTTATTTTTCAGAAAATAGATTTTTTAAGTCTCCTGAATTCAAATAATGTGGTAGAAATGTCAAGGAACAACTGATGATCATCAGGGTAGATTTTAAAACACCACCCATCAATTAGTAAAAATGAATGCCTAAATCTGTTTTAAAGTTCTAATTTACTTTTCTTATTATTATTCCCTGGTTGATCTGCTTCTGAAAAGTGACTTAGCTACAATCTGCAGCATGCTACTGGAAATACAAAAGTCTATATACATAGATTATTTCGTCAATGTTTTGATATAAATTAAGTTTGATATTCAGCTTCTTTATAATATTTTTCTTTGCCATATTTCTGAAAGCTTTAATCTCTACTATAAACTTATTGTAACACTTCACATTGTAATACTCATCCCTCCAAGGAAAAGCGCATTATTACAATAGCATATGGAGAATTTGCTTTCCTCTGAGATTTACTGATGGCCTGTCACAGTGGCATTTACATCTATGAGTGAATCCTATTCATATAATTAATTTTTCTTTCCCAAACAGCAAAATGCTCTGATGGAGAAAGTAACTATTTCTATTATTACAGAAACCACTAAACTGTAGGAAAGACAAAAAGGCTTTTTAAGAGAGGTTTTTAAATAGTATAATCGGTCCATTTGATATATGAGATGAAGACAGATGATCTTATCCACAGCAGAGAAGGGCTTTTGCTTTTTATTATCACTGGTTAATTTGTGAAAAAAAGATAAATTTCATAAGATCAAAGCAATATGAATTTGAATTGAAATAATTAAAGAATTATTTCTAAAAAAAGAAACCTAAAATATCATGAATATGTTCCTTTGAAGGTATTAAAATATTTCTCATCGGAAATGCAGAAACATTTTTCCTTCATTTGGCATTTTCCATTTACAAACTGACCTAGATTGAATTAGAGAAAAACAATTAAAAAAATAACCCAAACATTTCATTTTGGGTTTTAAGCAATATTTTATGTTTACCTCTTGCATATCCCTCCTACTCACATGTGATATAATTTACCTGTGTTACTTTTGCTCTGTTAAATAGCAGAAAGTATTTCTTAAAATAGAAGGGAATAGAAGATTCCCCTGTGCAGAAGTGAATAATTTATGTGCTTTTTAATGTGCTTTTTTAAGCATTATATCCAGCCCATGCTACTTGGTTAAACAACTGATAGGAATCTCTACCAATTTGGAATTTGTATTCTAAACAGGGGATTAAAAATATGCTGTCAACTAGAGGTTGCACATGTAAAACAGGTACTCATTTCCCTTTTACTGGCATCTTCACATTTGAGGGTAAAGAAATACTTCAACACTTCCCAGTATTTAACTTTTATATATGATAGCCTTGCCAGCAATCATCATTGTGCCTTTTTTTCAGTGAGCATAGGAAAACTGTTATGAAAAAAACCTAATTTTGCAGCTATAAAACCAATGGAGAGTCTACACATTTACTTAGTAAGCTTGTTGTAGATTTCTATATAGATTAGAATAATTGTGACATTGATCTTGCTAGCTGTAGGTCAACAATTGTGGCAGACTGGGACTGCAGAGAGGTAAGATACACAAAGAGGAGAAGGCAGACAAACAGATGTGCTGAACCTTTCCTCTTGTAAACAAGTGCTTCCAGCCACAAAAACCCAGAGAATGTAGGATCTTCCTCTTCCACGAGTGAAATAATTTTGTTCCAAATTAAGAATTAAGAATTTGTTTTTAAAATAATTTTAAAAATATTGTTTTCCAGAAACCTCAAACAATTTGAAATATATATTCTTTCCATTTCTATTATTATGAAAAGAACAGCTGGCTGCCCTGATGCTCAAAGAAACTGATTTCAAGAGTCTTCCAGTGAGACCAAGGGTCCTTAAAGGCGTCCACTGAACACTGATGTTGCTAGGTAAAATTAGGGTTTCTACTAAGTCCGTTTCCTGGAAGTCAGGCTGCAACATAAGGAACAGCCAGGGACTTTTATGAACGTGGTGACAAAAAATCTGAAAGCCTTTTATTAAGATATTGCAACTATTCAAACAATGGATTCCTGAATAACTACATTTGACATCACAGTGGAAATAATATGAAAATAAAATATCTATTCACTCATTACAATCTCATTACTTATTACAAGATTATACATGCACATGTGAACATATATATAAAAGTGACTAAAAATATATTGATACATTTACATGTATAAAAATATGCACCTCTTCAAAATGCATATCACTGCCAGAATAATTATTTTTCCAGAATCTTGTTGTATTCCAATTTATATTTTTTTTTATTATTACTATTGAAATGCAAGGGTAGATGTGCAGACCTCAAAGAAACAAAGTTCTCATATGTTCATATGAAAATTACTTGGATTTTGTGAAAACCTAAACTTGGGCATGATTTGGCTGTCAGTTTTGTGACAACACAACTGCTCAGTAAGTGTGTAACTCAGAGAGTTAAATAAGTGTTTTATGGAATTGGTATTGGCCTAAACAAGCAAATACTTCTTTTTTTTTTTTTTTTTGGGGGGGGGGGAGGTTTTCCAATTTCCAATTTGCAACTCATGGAAAATAAACTTAAATAAAGAGGAAAATTTTGTGACTTAGAACAGTAGAATGGCATTCATACAGCATTTCATTTATGTCCATGCTCTGCATGTCACTGACTTTGGCATGTGTCATCACGCCCTTATTATAACTCCTGAAATTCTCATTAACATAGAAATCACTTTAGTGGGCTTAAAGCTGAGTTCTAATTGCCCTGTACGTGCCACTGGTTTAAATACAATAAGTCTTCATTATCATAGCAACACTTAAATTAACTGAATATTTTAATGTTATTTGACATAGATGATAAATCAGAAAAACAATTGCCCACATATGGAAATAAAGGAACTCTTCTGAGAATATTAAAAATATTACTTACTGAGTAGAAAGAGAAGGAATAAAATGTCATTGAAGAGTTTTTCAGAGTTGTTACTAAGGGACTAGAAGAAGTGAAGAAGCATTAAGGAAAGGTGAAGAAGACTGGAGAGAGCAAATGTTTGAAGCAAAGGCTTGGCTAAATAAGCAGGTGATGTGAGGGAGGTTAAAGAGAACTGAATGTATGATTATTTGTTAGAGTGGGTGAAGGCAGAGCCACAATAGCTAAAGACAAGGAAACTATCAAAATCAGAAGTATTATTAAGAAGAAAACAAATTAAAACCATAAGTGGAATCTCAGGTAGTAAAAAATAATGCATTCATAAGTCAACTAAAACTCAAACTTCTGAAAAGCAAGAAAATTAGTAGAAATGTTAGGTTTAGAATGTGAGCTTTTATTTCTTAGAAAAATACCAAAATGTGCTTGAAAGTCTTAACTTCCAGGCTGTGAGACAAAGTTCTGGATATGAGACAATCCAAAATAGTAATTTAGGAAAAGCTATGGAAAAAGGATTCATCATAGCCCTTACATCTTGGAGCTACCCCATTCTACACAAAACTTTCCCCTTCCCATAATCTTCTTTACTTTAATTATGACCTGAATCCCCTTCTACACATTCTCTGCCACTCTGCTAAATATCCTTACATGAAGTAAGGATATTCTTCTTTCCAGAAATAGCTCCATTACCTCAGTTGTCTTTCAGAATAGATTTCTTTAAAATAGAAATCTATCTTGTCAGAAAGAGATTGAAGCAATATGCCCACAGATAATGCTCTAGTGCCTATCAAGAATTAGATCTCAAAGTGCCTGGAGAAGTCTGAAGAGCCAAACTGGGTTTTTTGAACAACTGGAAGCACATGAGAACTTGTTGACATAAAATCTTCTCAGTTTTGAAAACCATTAGCTTCCTGTGATTAGGAACAGTCCAGACCACCTCTAGTCATCTAATGGTATTTTCTGTACTATTTCCCTAAGAGGCCTTAAGCTGATATAAACAGATATATTTTAGCTGAGACAAACTGTGACGTGGTTTGATCCCCATCTTGAGAAAACTGCATCTCATGGAAAATTATTCTGCTGAAATTCCTTTGAGAGTTCTGCTTTGACTTCTGCAGACTAAGCAGTGAATTCTACCTTGAGATACAACTAACGATAGAGTGAGAATTGCAAGATAAGGAAAAACATTCATTCTTCTCTATGGCTTAGAATATCTCTGGAGTTCTCTGTGTCATTATAGGTATAAGCAATAAGAGCTGTTTGGTGGACTGCAGAAATAATAGTTTTATAAACTCATATAAACTCCATATGCTCCTTTTTCTTATATCCAATCTGGATGAGCTCCAGATCTTTTTTCTGGCATTAACATGATGCTATGACAAGAACCCAAACCATACTTCTGCACTCACAACTACAACACTGCTATAAATTCCATGTCCTCCACATGCTATAACCTTCACCTGACCACGAAGCAAGGTATTTCAGAAATTAGGGTAGTATAAAGCCATGCATACAAAAACTGGTAAACTGACAGCATTAAATACTAATACTACTAGCTGATTTTCTGTCACCATGTCTAGCTGGGCACTGACTTTCAGAAAACACAGAGAACTAAAGAACTTTTGCCTTTCTATTAAAAATGTAGAAACTGCCTAACTGCTTCACAAGCTATCAGGGAGATGAGGGGAGACAATAGACAACAAAATTAAGAAGCCTTGTTTTCTTGTGAAAGTGGCTAAAGAATGTCACAGAAAATGGAGATACTCCCAGTAAGGGGAAAAAGAAAACATGGAGTGAGAAAAAAATCCATGGAGACATTTAGTATAAGGAAAGAATAAGGAAACTAAATATTGCTCAAATGGAAAAAAAAAATTAAGTAGTGCTTTTTAGTATGCTTTAGTAAGCCTATTCAGTTAAAATCAAAAGAAAGATAGGAGATGAAAATACTATGGATGTTACAGCAGCATTACTTGATGTAGAGTACAATTTTTATGGTAGTAAATCAAAACATATTTCATTAGAAGACCTACAACAAAATGGAGTATGCAGGTATGATGAAACAAGACTATTTGGTTTAGAGTACAAAGCATGCCAGAAATGAGTTCTGGTGTCTCTAACATCAGCACCTGGACATTGAGGACTATTGTTCAATTTCCATTTTAAAAAACAGTGAAACTCTTCTACCTGCAAAATCTGTGAAAATGAAAAACTTGAACAAATCATGTGTTGTCATATCTAGTCCTAGGCTGGACCTATGTGAAATTAGAATTTCTTAATTAGCAGCTTGGATCTAGAAGGAGTGTAGGAGCCCTGAGCAACCACAGATGAAACATGCCTTGCAGGAGCTGAGGGCACACAGCAGGACACCTACTGAAACCTACTGAGCATAACCCTCTGGCACTCTGAGCACCTCTGCTGGTCATGTCTGCTGTTAGATAGGGCTTCATGTAAAGAAAGAACCTTGGCTGCCTTCACTCTTTACAGTGTAAAGTTGCCTTGTCTTTTGTTAATACTGTGCAAATGCTTTCCACTGCTACAAGCTTTAAATGGGTTTTCAGACAAGATTGAAAGGGCAATATATTCACACTCATAAACCTGTATAGCCTGAGACAGCTATGCTTGGAGCCCATCTGTGGATTCCTGAAGCCATGGCATGGCACAATCATAAACAAGCATAATCATAAGCCTAAAGGAAAAGGGCCTGGGAGTGCTGATCGACAGCTGCTGAACATAAGCCAGCAGTGTGCCCAGGTGGCCAAGAAGGCCAATGGCATCCTGGCTTGTATCAGAAATAGTGTGGCCAGCAGGACCAGGGAAGTGATCACTCCCCTGTCATGGCACTGGTGGGGCCACACCTCAAGCATTGTTACTCCAGTTCTGGGCCCATCACTGAAAGAAAGACACTGAGGTGCTGAAGCGAGTCCAGAGAAGAGCAACGGAGCTGGTGAAGGGGCTACAGTAAGACATATGAGGAGTGGCTGAGGGAGCTGGGAGAAAAAAAGGCTCAGCGAAGACCACATTGTTCTCTACAACTACCTGAAGTGAGGTTGCAGCAAGGGAGCGGTCAGCCTCTTCTCCCAGACCACTAGGGAAGGAACAAGTGGAAATGGCCTCACACTGTGCCAGGTGAAGTTCAGGTTGGATATCTGGAACAATTTTTTCCCTGAAAGAGCGGTTAAGCATTGGAACAGGCTTCCCAAGGGAGTGCTGGAGTCCCTGGAAGTGTATAAGAAACTACTGGCCATGGTGGTCAGTGCTGTGGTTTAGCTGACAAGGTGGTGTTCTTTCAAAGATCGGGCCCAGTGATCTCGGAAGCCTTTTCCAACCTTAGTGATTCTATGATTCTATAAACCGGTCACTGATAATAAAGAATTTTAATTGTTCCTGTTTTTCCTTTTGAAACAGTTACAGAAACTCTTGTATCTGAGAAACATCATGTTAATGGCTATCTAATATTTCATCTAATATTCACCATCATACTACTGAGTTTAAAATATTCCTTAATCTAGTGCTTAAGATCTGATTTCCAGTGCCTCAAACATATGTACCTCATTCTAGCACAAAGAGTGTTATTAAAACTGAAAATAAGATCAGATCTAAAACAACTTGCCTTGCAATCTCCCTCCAGGCTGAAGGAAGGTTTTGAACAATGAATGCATATTATATACCACTTAAAGCTTCTTTGAATATGCTTTTCTCTGTGCTGTATTTTTAGTTCTCCTTAGATATAGCCCTATAAGAAATACTTTACTTAAACTCTAGATCGAAGATCTACCTATTTTCTGTTTTCTAGAAGATCAGGTATCGTATCAAGAGAAAAATATTTCTTTAGATTGGTGGATTTTACCCAGCTTCTATTTCATCCCAGTTTTTACTTAATTTCAAGCCCTTAACGATTCTTTAAAAATGATATTGTACAGCATTGCATGTTAGTGAGTTCAGACTAAAGGGTCTAACTTACTAGATGACTCTCTTAATCTGTTATTTTCATCCATTGCGCTAGAAGTGCTACCTTTACCAAACCATCAGTCCCATGGTGTTTGCTTTCCAGTTCATAAGCTTTATTATAAATCTGGCTATTTGACCTTGTTTTCACATTTAGCTCAGTCACAGATCAAGGATAGAGATTATCCAGCACCCTAAATTAACCACACAAAACTCAATGAATTTTACTCTCTATTGTGATAATAATACTTCTATCCTTCGTATCTCAGTTCCTCCTAGAGCCTTTTTCCTTTTCAATGTCAAATTTAATCATCTTCTCTGAATATTAAAGCAAATAATTCTTCCAGTTTGAAAGCCATACCCAGCTACCTTTTATTCCTGTTGTGTATAACCTTTTATTACCGTCTTTCTTCTCTATTTACTTCAAAGTGGTTTTTAATTATTATTTTATATATATATACATATATTTACACACACACATATAAAAACACATCTATATGTAAAAACGTAAGCTTGACTTTTAGAAAGTTTTCAAATTTTACTACATCCATGCCTATTTTTGTATGAAAATGTATCTAAAAAAAATTCATATTTTCAACAGAGATTAAGGAATTAAGATTAAGGAAACAAGTTTCTGTCAATATACATGACCAAACAAAGAAATTGTGAAATTTTGAACAATGGCAATTATTTCCACTACATTAAAAAAAGGACACCATGAAAGTGACTAGAATCTGACATCATTAAAACAACATAGGAAAGAAGCTGTGCTTTATTACTTTACCATATCTTCTCCCTTTTGATGAGGTTTGGTTTATTATTTGATTTCTGGGTTAAAATAAATGAACAGTCCAAATGCTTTTTTCACTCTCAGCCTGATCAGACAACTAATAAGTTAAGGTCAAAACTCCTTTCTGATGCATCCTCTGGCTCCAGGCTTTTATAGAATATATACTTTGCCCTATTAGTAAACCAGTCCTTCAATGTCACAAAAGGTGGCTCTTACAAACCATCAGACAACTCTGAGTGAAGCAGACCTCCTGTGTAAGATATGTGTATTTTTAATTCTTATAAGAGGTAAAGTAGGATCCTACTAGCTTAGGTGGTTCCTTGCTGCTTGATCAATTTTCATCTCTATGCCCGGCATTACATTGCAGGATTAGCTGATAATTAACAGTATGCAAGGCTTGACATAGAAAAAAGTTGATCTTGCAGTTATCCCCAGAGAACAGCAACAAATTAATTTATCCCCTTATTAAGGAGGTTATTGAGGGCAAAGCCATCTGCATTTAACTACTGTCTGTCTCTTTTCTGCATGGATATTATCTATTAGTGCACCATGTATTAATGTACCATTAGCCTAAAATCAATATTTGGGGATTATATTAACAGTTTAGTTTTCCTAACTGTGTTTCTGTGAAAAAAAGTAGTGAGAGAAATATGAAGATTAAATTATTAAGATATAATTCATCTTCCTGATTCTAATGCATGATTCTTTTATGCTGCTTATCCCAACTAATGAAAGTCAGCTTTAATTAGTTTTTGGGATTTGACACAAAAGCTTTCACAGAGGATTGTATAAAAACATTTTCTGAAAGCAAAACCTTGTTAGCTATTATTTGAAAATGCAAGAAAGGAGAAAGATGTGACCGAAGTGGTGGACACATAGGAAGGAAATATATTAGAACTCAACTGAATTTTATTTTTACACAACACATTTTTAATATTAAATTTTAGGTAAGCTTCTTTGAATGAAAACCACAAAATCTACCTATAGAACAAAGAGTGGCTGAGGCAAAGTTTAGATATGTGACACTAATATCTGACCTTTTCTTTTTGTCTCCCTGTCCAGAAAAGATTAAGCTAAAACCCCAGGAAATAATATGAGCCTTGTGGGTATCAAAATCTTAGTCCAAATTTTCTGGTTATGTTTCATGGACAGTAACCAAGGTGGTCAGTATTCCATTTCTTAAATTCAGTAGTGAATTGTTTTACATAACCAAGGCTATGAATATGTTTTCAGCATATTTTATTTTGAAAAACAAAACAAAAAAAAATCTGATGTCTGAGGTTTATTATCTGACCAAAAATATGTATCCCAACATGAAAATTATGGGATGATTTATTTTTTAATTAAAAATCTAATGTATATTATATTAAGTTCAGCCCTGTATATAATTATATTCACAGCCAAATATACTTGCTATCAAATTGCATTCAAGTTTGTCCACTGAAAAGAATGAAGTTTAATGTTAATTCAGCAAATTCTCTACTCTCCCATGTTACCATTAATTTTAAATGTCCAAAGGCAGAGGGATGCAGGCACTCAGAAATATACTCTATGTCATTTTACACTGCCAGTATTGGACACTTTGGGAAGTTTATACTAAAACATGAAAAAGCGCTAAGGCCCAGACCAGACCACTGGAACTCAATAATCCATGCAGCTAAAGTCAATCGAGAGTCAGTCACAACTCTTACAAACAATTTGCACTATTTGGAGGGTAGCACTAGTCAAAGGCAGTTCCCTCTTGGCATTTAGGATGCAACTATTCTGTTTCAGAGGATAAGATGATTTTACAATATCAGTGTGACTGTATCAGTTGAACCTGAGCCTGAAAAAGGGGTTCTAATATTTTTTATTTCTGTGACAGAGGTACCTTCTGAGGTCAGAGGGGTTGGTGATCTGTCTAACTGTATTTGCTACCAGAAAATAACACAACCCCATAATTATTTATAGTTCTTTCAAGATACAAGGTTAAAAGGGTTCTGCAGATTATACCTGCTGCAAAGATTCATGCCAACAGCCAAGAAATCACTGTTCTAATATTAATTGTCACCCTTTTAAAATTACTAAATTGACTTGAGAGTTTTCAAAAAGAATATCACTGAATCCCAACTAATGTATAGGAGCATATAAGTACAGAAACTTGCAGAACACAATATGGACTGAATATATTAAAAATAAAATCACTTATACATTAGCTAACATTGTTTGACCAAACAGCAAGGGTTTCTGTTTCATCCATTTTTGTAACAAAAATTTTGGGTTACATTCATTATTAATGAGAGGGCAGAAAGTTGAAGGGAAAATGCTTACTAATTTAAGTCCACTTTGGAAAAATAAGATGAAGGAATGGTGGAGCTGAGAACATTCAGCAACAGTAGGAATTGTGGCAATGAATAAAGACAAAAGACCAAAAGGGTGAATGCCCCATGCGTAAATTTCAGAACCAACATGAGCTAATTTTATCCCTCCTTAAATTAATCCTGAGAACACACTGTTTTACCATACATTTTTGGTTTGTTAATGCTATTTAATGATTAGAAAGAAGTTTATAAAGCAGTGTCTCCATGTTCTTTTGAGCAGAAACAGTTCCAGTCTCTTACCCAAATTTTTGGTACCATGATAAAAGAAAAGCTTGTTATGTTTCCACTTTGATTTCTGCTGAACTCCTTCTGATTCAAGACCATATCACCTTGGTGGTTATCACTAATAAATGCCTTGACAATTATTTTCCACAAAGGACTGACAGGAGTCTTGCAAGGGGAAAGAGTTTTTAAGATAAAAATCTAGTGAGTAGGATCCTCTGGAAGACCCCAAAGCTATACATTGCTATAAAACATTTAGTGTAAATAATCAAACACAATAATTTACTTCATTCACTCCATGTACAACAGTCAAAATTGTCCACAGGGGCAGCTTCCTGCAAATTATTTCTGCAATATCCTAAATGCCTTTGCAAGTGCAGGTAAGAGCATTTAACCATGCTTTTCTATATCAATTAATTAAGGAAGGGCCTTTGATTTTCTGTGATTGTCACATATTCTCATACATATAAATCACAGATTAGTATTTACCAGTGTACATATTCACTTCAAAAAAAAAAAAAAAGCTTTCACTATAAACTTTTCTAAATTTTCTCTTAGTCTACAAATGTTTTTACAGTAAGTTTTTAACTTGATCTTTTACAATTTACTTATTTCTCCACTTTTGTGACTATGTCCAGAAAACTTTGGATTTTTTACATTTACAAATGTACCTTCCGTTGTTAATGGATTTTTGAAAAGTGTATATGTAGTATTCAAAAAAACCCAACCACCCAGAAAAAAACCAGAAAACCCACCACTTGATGGAAAATTGCGGAGAGTTTACTTTAACTTGGCTTATATATTCTGTAACAGCTCATAAAAAGATCAAACTCTGGGTCTGATGCTCTTGAACAGTACTGTGCATGTTTGACCTTAAAAATGCCTGAATATTCCAGTCTCTAGGTAAAATATACTTCTCTAGGATTCTGCTATCGGAGATAGGTCATACATAAAAAGTAATGTATTTTACATTTTGTATGATAGGATTTTGTGTGCTTTTTTAATTAGTTTGAACAAACTAGAGTCCACCTGTGTTTTGGATATGTATGAGTCATTAAATAGGCAGTATATATTAATGCACAGATATTCTGCTTTTAATCCAGACTTAATTATTTTTGAGAATATTTGATTTTAAAACAACTTTTGAACAACACCTACTTGAGGTCTTGGGAAGGTTCTGCTCTGATATGGGGTGTCTCCACAGAGTGCCCAAACACTGCCCCTTCTGTGCCTAAAATACATAAATAAAACATAAATAAATAGTACAATTACTTTGAAAAATAAAAATACATTGAAATATATGACCACAAATTGACACTTTTAGGACAAATATCTGATCAAATCCTTTATTAATGATTATAAATGTTTCTTCATATTTATGTTTTCATTTCTATTTCAAAATCTGCACCAACTTCATATGCAACTTTAGACTTCTGCCTGTCAGCATATGAATTTCACATACAAATCTGAAAACACTTATAGATACAAATTTTTCAGCAACAATTTGCCTGAATGATTATATCAATACTTCGTAGAATTGTTGTTTTACAGAAAATGAAAATAATATCACAGGTTTCTGTGATAAAAACACATTAGAGAAATATCTGCTGTATTTTGCATTATGGTTATTTTTATTACTTAAATTGAGATGCCAAGCCTTCAAAACTTTTGAAATAACAGTCTTCTCCCAGAAGTTGCTGGCTGAATCTCAATATCTGACAGTTTCAGAGTTTCCTTCCATCAGACCTTTCTCATTGAAATGCTTTATTCTCAAAGAAATTAAAGAGACTTCTCTGGAATGTGTTTTGGATTTAGTGTTGGTAGTGGGCACTAAAGTATTTCCTGCTGGGCACTCAAAATCAAAGTAATGAAAATTGGTAACAATTTCTTAAAACTGAATTGATTATCTATTGAATTTTGATTTCTATAACTATGTCCAAGTGGAAAAAGTTAATTCCGCATCTTTAATTACACAACCAATATTTTTCATTAAAAACTTCTTTTCAATGAAAAAAAAATAACATTCTGGTAAATTTTCAAGGAAGTTATTTGAACAAAAGATAGATGTTTAAATAATCAATTTTAAATGCATTTTAAAGGAAAATAAAAAAAGACAAAAATAATAATTATCTGATTACAGCAGGTTCTTTGTTAAAATAATTATAAACTCAAGAAATTGATACATAATGAACAGCACAATAAAATCAGCATTTCTCTTAACTCTCAGACGCAAGGTCTGAACACATAAAGGTTATTTATACCACTCAATTTATATGTAATAGATAGCACTAGTCTACCTATGTTCTTAGTCATTCAAACATCTTTTTTTCCTCCTGAACTATCATCATGCCTATTTTTGTTAAATGATTTGCCCAATGCCATTATTTTTGTCATCCATAAACTTTACATAAACTTCACTTTCCTTCTCTGAAGATGGTGTACTGATGTGCTGGTTTCAGCAGGGGTAGAATCAATTTTCTTCACAGTGGCTCATAAGGGGCTGTGTTCTGGATTTATGTTGAACACATTGTTGATAATATAGAGATGTTTCTAGTATTGCTGGACAGTGCTTACTTACACAGAGCCAAGGCCTTTTCTGCTTTTCATACTGCCACACTGGTGGAGAAGTTGGGAGGTTGGGAAAAGACACAGCCAGGACAGGTGACCTAAACTAACCAAAGGAATATTCCACACCATATGACATCATGCTCAGTATATAAA
>JAWWLV010000144.1:44811728-44850052 GCA_035041135.1 Platyrinchus mystaceus | reverse complement strand
ATTACCATTTCACTACAAGCAAAACCAGTCACATGTTCCTGCTGAAACTGAATATTCAGAATTGAGAGAGACCAGTGAAAACTTTTTTCTGCTCAGTTTACTGATTCCTGAAATACAGCCTTTGGGAAATGACAAGTTTCATAAAAACAGTGGAAGTACAATGTTGGCATTTGGTTCTGGATTATATTTGTTTATGTATGTGCATGTTGAGGAAATTTTGTCATTTTTTAATCAGCAAATAATCCTTTCATAGTTTATGACTAGTTAGATTATATAACAAAATAGTACTTTCCAGAGGATTAATAACCCACTAGGATGAAAAGACTGTCACCTGAGTTGGTTCTTTTTTTGTGAAAAGAACGCTGGCTAAAGAGTTGATAAGCTGAAAATGTATTATTTTGCTGTGGAAAATGACCCATGAATTACTATTATCTCACTCCTTCACATTGTTCTTGAAAGCAAATCACATGTACTGACAGTGGAATTGTGTAGCATTTTGATGTGTACAAACTAGATGGAATTGCAGTGTCACAGGTGCAGCTGAATCTTACTGCCTTGATCTTTCATTAGATTTTTTAAAAACATCAAGTGTCTAAGAATATGCAACTACTAGATTGTAATGCCAATTAATCCTCTGAGTTAGAGACTTTGAAGAACATTTTGTAAAATATTTATTATTTTTGAAGCGTGCAATGTTACTTGTTTCAAAACAATTATTAAGTTAAAGCATTCACAATTTTCACAGAGAAAAAGGAGTAATTAATCAATGTTGTTTTACCATTGAAGAGACCTTAAAAACAGAGGCTTTATGTTCTAAAAATGTAATTGCAATAAAAAAGTAAAATTCTTAATGCTTTTACCATGTGTACATAACTAAAATTTAAGATGGCTTTTGTGAGTTTAGATAGCTGTTGTTCATCACTAAGACCTTGGAAGAGCTAATCACTGCCAAACTGGAAAAAAAACAGAAATATCCAGCTATGCAAACAATGATCATAAAAAAGACCAATGATTATAAAAAGACCACATAAAATCTTTGTTCCTTCTTTTATGAAAGGCCCGTTATTGACATTTATTTTGGGATGAGAAAGAATGCAGCTTCTGGCCTGCAAGTTGGTTGTGCAGCTCTTCAAGACTTTCAATTTTATAAATGGCTTAAAATGTAATTTAACAAGGTACTTGTATTAAAAAGTATGATTCAACTGGATTATTGCTATGGAGGTGTACACAACTGAAATGAAAGTGAGTTATTTTTTGAAAACATGATTGGCATAATTGCTGGCATTTCAGTCTTACAGAGTTCCTCAGCAGCAAAAGTGACTAACGTTAAACAGGGAAGGTTTCAGATATGATACTGATGTGGCCTTATTGGAGATATATTATAGGTAGGAAGTTCTAGTATAGCCTGAAAGATGCAGTTTCACTTGTAAACTAAAGCACGGGCATTGAAATCTTCAGGGGCAAGCTGTTATTAAAAAGTAAATTCCAAACTTAGTGACTTGAATTCATTACTCAAGGCCCTTGAATATGACTAATGGTTGATGCATATTTTCTGTTTGGCAACCTTACTAAAGCAAGACTTCTACTAAGCCATTCGTTTAGACAATAAGAACAAGTTCCCTAATAAATTAAAATTCAACATCTTCAGTTGTGCTAAATTTTGATCAAAGAAAATTTCAGCTCCAGGAAATACTTGCAAAATTGCAACAGTCACTATTTATCTTTTTAAATATCATCTTAACTTATTGAGTACAAACATTTGAGACATTGCTTCCTAATGGTAGGCTGTTAAGATACCTCTTGTCTTGCAATGCAAATGAAACTGGATTAGGCCTATGTGTTCAGTTTCTCATCCATAAAATTGTTTGAAGGTTCACATCCAAAATCTGTTTGGCCACCAGTTGTTTTACTTTTCAGAAAAAGTGAATCTGTTTGAATAAAATTTGGACTGAGCATGGCAGTAACATAATTTAATTAATAATTGGAAATGGCTATTCTAAATGGCTATTCTAAATGTTATTTCTGGGATGAAAAAGTCAATAAATGTAAATTTAACTGCTGAGAAGTCACATTAAAACTGAACATTTCCTCAAAACATAAAATTGAAATATATATAAGGGGTTTACAGAAACCAGGTTTTAAAAAATAGTAATTTTTGTAACATCTTTTACTTTTTTCCCCTATTATGTATGACAGATGGAGATACATATGGCAATAAAAACAATGAAACACAACCATTTTCTGCTTGAATTGACACAATCTACTTGAAGTTACAGTAGCTAGATATATGAATAGACTTAAAGCTTAAATTCAGATTTCACAGCAAATAATTTCTAAAATTACCCCTCAAAATTCATCATCTTTTCCTAGATACATGTATATGAAGTCTGAATTTGCATTTCTCTTAAAATGGTGTAAAGTATTCTATGTTCAACATGGTGAAACACAGAACAAAAACTGTCCCTGTCTACATTCAAAAGATGGAATTTTAATGGTATTATTTTCATATTTAATAAATCAAAAAGATCACATTTTCACTTTGTTGTAGTAGATAACTCAAGAATTTAGAACACTCAGGCTTATGCTCTAATGAATAGTTAATACATTTCAAAGCAGAACTGTTGTTTCCTTGATGAAAAATGAATGAATCAATGAATGAAAGGTCTATCAAACAATAGTCAATAGCTTCATAACCTGGGGACTCACCTGGAATGCAAAAGAATGACACATAAACTTGGATATTCCAAGCACAAAATGAGACAATGAGAAAATTGTTTCTCACCCCTGAAAACTTTATAGTTTTCAGAACTATAGAGTACTGCTGCCTACCCACAAAACTTAGCCAGGAATGTATACCAAATTTCATAGAATCACAGAATCATTAAGGTTGGAAAAGACCTCCAGGATCATCGAGTCCAACCTTTGACTGATCACCACCGTGTCAACTAAACCATACCACTAAGTGCCACATCCAGTTGTTTCTTGAACACTTCCAGGAATGGTGACTTCCCTGGGCAGCCCATTCCGATGCTTGACCACCCTTTCAGTGAAGAAATTGTTCCTGAACCTCCCCTGGTACAGCTTGAGGCCATTCCCATTTGTCCTGTCAATAGTGGTCTAGGAGAAGAGGCCAACACCCACCTTGCTACAACCTCCTTTCAAGTAGTCGTAGGGAATGATATGGTCTTCCCTGGGCCTCCTTTTTTGCAGGCTAAACAACTCCAGCTCCCTCAGATGCTCCTCCTATGACTTACTCTCTAGACCCTTCACCAGCTTTGTTGCCCTTCTCCAGACTTGTTCCAGCACCTCAAGGTCTTGTAGTGAGGAGCCCAGAACTGGTCACAATACTCAAGGTGCAGCCTCACTAGTGATGAGTACAAGGGGGCAATCACTGCCCTGGTCCTGCTGGTCGCACTATTTCAGGTACAGGCTAGAATGCATTTGCTTCAAAAAGCTCTGAAAAACCCCTGAATTATTAACTTTTGATAAAAGCAAAGGGCATTTGGCCTTCAGTTAAAATATTCCATAAATAAATGGTTTGATTTTGAAAAGTCAAAAGCTCAGAGGAATTTACCAGGAATTTCGCCGTTAAGTCTAGACATCTCATTAGCTGTCTACGTTAAGAGCACAGATTAGTTACATTTTATCTATAGCCAAAATAGAGAAAGTGGCATCTCTTGAGGTTAGTTAACTACTGATAATGGACTGAGACTAGAGCAACAATGCACACAACCCAAGCACATTGAAGATTTTGCCTTCACCATCTGATCAGCAACCGACAATTTGAACTTTATCTAAATTGGGAAAATCTTGTTTGGGAATTCCACTTTAACCATATCAAAAGTCACCTAATTTACCCTTAGAATTGAAACGGCTTAATAGGGTGCTTTATATAGATTTTAGTGGCCAGTTCTCTGTGCCATATGGAAATGTGCATTTATTTCTGTCCTCTACTTTGCCATTACTGCAGCATACTGAAAAATTGTTATGTGATAATTACTGCTGCATTACTACAATTTAGTAAATTGTTTTATTTATGCAAAGGAGGCCACAAAGCAGCATGACTGTTATCCAGATTTTTTAAATAGCTCTGTTAAGGCATTTTTGCTGTATTGGAATTTACATGGCATTGATAAATTATAATCAAACATTTAGATAAGGGCATTTGTGCATCCTGTAGGAGTCCATCATATGTAAGTACATAGTATGTGTTTAAAAAGACTGCAAATGCTTCAAAGTACCTTAAAACTAAAGCAGAAATGAAAATCTGGAAAGTATCCTCCCATGTATTTCTACAATGCTAAAACAGAGATATGTGGATTTTTGTACCTATTAGACCAAAATTAAACAAAAATGTTAGCATCTCTAATTGTTGAAAGTCTAATTTTTTCAGATATGAGAAATAAAATGAAGCTATAATATCAGTTCCTCACAAGGTTGTTAAAAAGTTGATATTACTACTAGAGATTATAACCTATTATGACTGTCTTTGTGTTCCTGCTCTTTATTAATGTTTTAGTTTTCTCTCTAGAAGTAAATTAGTCAGATGACTACAGCACATTCAAACTTGCCATTAGGTAAGTTTTTACTGCAGCTTTAAAGGGAAATTCTGAAACTGTGAGACAGAGAGTGAATGTGCAACAATAATTTTGTCACATAGTATTCTCATCTTCAAGACTGCATAGCCATGAAGCAAACGTTTTCATTCAGCAACAAAATGGAAGCAGGTGTATTTCAAACCAATTAACTGCAGTGACTGTAAACCATCAATGGCCACGGTAGCAAACACGTGCCTATGCATGATCTGTATCAGTCACAGGAAAGACAGCATTTACTGCAGGAAGGGACAAGATACTAAAGCATACTGCAAGATGCAAAAGTTGGCTGAAATACACATCTTTTGCCAAAGCCTCAGATGTTTTTTCAGGCAAGAACCACAAGAGAGTTGCCACATACCTTGCAGATGCTGTGGGAAGAGGGATTATGGCAGTAATTTATGGCTAGATCCACCACTCCATTTTCAAGATGGGACTGAGCTGGTCACAGAGTAGTTTATCAGTGCCAGTCTCAATATTCCCTTTCATGTCACCAAGGAGCAGTATCCAGGACTCAGACAACGGTCACAATTCAGATTACCTGGCAAATCTTGCAACAGCCCAACTCTGCTGTGAGTTTTGCAGCACAATCCTTGTCTAGTCTTTGCTCTTTTACTGTTTGTGAGTCAGGAGAGACTCAAAAATCACACTCTTGTCACTGCTGCAATACAACTATCATAAATTCACCTTTCACATACCTATCATAAATTCAGACTTCTAAGATTTAAGCATTTTTCCACTGCCTTGCTACATACCAAGGCACATCTGGCTAAAGTTAGCAAAGCAGGCTTTATTGCTGCATGAAAATTTGGTGTGGTCAGCTGCCAGAGAAACCTGTTATTCACATCCTCTTAAAGTACATTATATTCAGGCATTTTCAGAACAGAAAACTGAATCCTGGGCACCAGAACAGTCATGCCTAGGGAACAGAATGTCATACAATTTGACAGTCATCATGAATCAGTTATTTTGATTTATCATTTTTAAGTTAAAACACAGAAAGAATATATATCCTTAGTCCAACTAGCAACAAGAGCCCTTACTAGTTTCAGAAACAGTTTAAGAGGCAAAAAAGAAAACCTTTCTTATTTTCCCTTTTCTTCAGATCAACTCCAAGAGGTATTTCTCTATATTATCCTGTTGATAAACTGTCATGATGCGTACTACTCCAGCTTTCACTGAAAAGAATGTGACTGGGAAAGACCTCTATTCTTTTATTGCTAAACCTTTCAAAGGAATATATTTCTTTTAGATTTAGTCTTTCTTGTCTTTTAGTCTCCCTCTGGCCTCTAGGCATCTTATCACTGTAAGTAATATGTTCTGTTTTTTCAGCAGGATACTCCCTCTGCTCCTTCCCTTGTTTTGTATTAAAAGTTCCTTTCAATATCTATAATAATTTTTTGCGTTAATATTTTGCCAACATAAAATTGTTTTGAGTTACTATTAGATTTTCCTGTCAAGAAGAAAAAAACAAAAAAAGGAGAAAGTAATATTTTCATTAAAACTTCAAATTTAGAGACTCTAATTGGTCTTTTCCTTTCATCCTAAATCTAAATATAAACCAAGGAGGCAATGCCAAGAATGATAGTGAGAAAAAAAATAGCAACTATAAAAAGCCTGAAAACAGTTCTGATGGCTAAAACATGAAACGAACTTATTGATAGATACTTTTTCTTCACAGTATGTTTTATCTATTGCATTTTCTCTGCTCCACACTGAGAGTGTAAAAACATACTTAAAAAGTAGTCCATCATTTGGTAATGCTGCTAAGATAAAAATAGCAAAAATAACACACTTGGCTTGCTTGGTATGAATATAAATATTTTTTTAAAAGCTATCTCCCTTTGATGTTTAATGAGGAAAGACTTTCAGATGCAACTACCAATCCCACCTCATGCTTTTCACCGTAAATTGGGACAGGAATTTTTCAAGTGAACCTAGCATTTGGCTACTGCTAGTATTTTGCTTTGCTGAACTTGGAACCACCTTGTGTCTTAGTGTGATATTCAAGTACTTTTAAAAATTCTGTGTTGCTCTATCCAGACCTCTGACCAACATAACACATTTGCTTTGCAAACAACAGTGATGTAGAAAACACACTCTTAACACTGTAAGTGGTGTAACCTATAGTACTCGCTGTCATTTCTTTCACACTTTGGTATCAGATTGGTTGAGAATGATGATGACTTAAGGGAAAAGTCTCTACTTGAGCTAAATGACATTTTGACATTTGTAAAGTGGTAAGGCTGCCTGGAGGAACTGGAAGGCATTTGTGTGTGCATGACTGTGCATGTGTGTGTGTATTTGTGTGCTTAGATCTATTCTCTAGCAGTGTTTCTCTAGACAGCTCACAAAATAAGTTTCAAATGTTTTACAAACCTGTTATCGAATAGTTTCAATGAAAACTAAGATATGTGCTGAGGAACAGCAAAAAACTGAATTCTAATGGTTCCTAATTAGGAATGTAATTACCATTTTCAAGACCAGTCTTCCTAGGTTGTGTCTGGTTAGATTTCAAGTAAAAGGAAAACTAGTTTGCAATCACATACAGTATACTGCTGAGACTTAACTCAAGATTCTTGTCTGATGATCAGATCTCAGAAATAGGAAGCTTCCCTCTGGAGAAGTGACTGCTGGGAAAAACTGGTTTGGCCAGTAGATGGAAGAATTTTGAATAGAAGTGGTAATACATAATGAAGTTCCACTGCATCCAAAAGACTTGTGCTTATCTTAATGACATGTCTTGCAAGAAACAAAATTATTAATGAGGTAAAGGAATAAAGTTGTTAACTAGTCACTGGTCAGCTTGTGACTGGTCAATTGCCATGTGGAAGGGATGGGAACTGAAGGACTTCCCTGGAACAAACCAGAGCAAAAGTGTTAAGCGAACGTGAAGGAGTGCAGAGAGTAGAGCTGGTACACGGCTTGCCTGTCTCTGAAAGCACATGCTGAAAGCCAGCAGAGAAAGCCAAGAAAGTAGGTGCTGATTCTCTTGCTGTACAAACACTACTTGCTGGACCTTGGTTGAGAATGCAAGCCCTTCCTGCTGTAGCAGAGGGGTATTCCACCTCTCTCATAATGTCCCATCATGCTATGACTTGCTCAGGATTTACAGGCAGAATGTAATGCACAATGAAAAGGAAAAATGTCAAGAAAAAAATTGCTTTAATTTTTCTTTTACTTTGTAAAAAAGAAAAAAGGAATCCTACATTAACTTGAACAGAAACACCTTTCCATAAAAGTCAAAATGAGAGTTTTGTAATTGATAGATTTCATGAGTGGCTAGTTCAGAGATCAAAATAGAGACCTAGCTGCAAATGCATATACTGATCTCTGTTTTCTTGGTCATGCTACCCACATGTCTTTTCATTCTAACAAATGTATTAGAGCTAATAAAACCCTTTAAAGAATATAAATAAAACTAAAATGGGGATAAAACTATGATGAGAAAGACTGTATCTAACACTTCAGTAAAAACTAAGGTTAGAAAGAACAAATTTTATTGAATTTAAAGTAGTTGTCTTATGACTAGACATAAAAAGAAAATATCTGATCTCCTCTAAGGCTTATTCCTTGCTGTGATCATTAAGTTCAAAACCAAATCAGGACCAAAGCAGTTTATCTTCAAGAGATGATATAATTAGCTCTGAAGAAGGAAATGAAGGAAATGAAGGAAATTCTACATTCTCTACAACCAAAGTATTTCAGAGTTTCACTATTCTTTCTTTAAAACGTTTTGGGATTTTTTTTTTGTTAGTTCCAATATTCCAAAATATTGTCACTAAGCCCTGTGCATTAGATGATTATTTTTCTTTATAAAAAGTTTAATCTGTTTAATCTTTTTGGTTTGGTGGTCAACATTATCACATTGGTTCTTTGCCTTTCTTTCATCAATACCAATGAAGTATAAATCCATTTGCCTTTTGAATCTCAGAGCAGTTATACAGTTTTCCCTGCATATTGAGGTTTTTGCTTCATTCTCTTATTATGAGATAATTCTTACCACATATAATTTCATGTCTTCTATAGAATATATGTTGATTTTTGCCACTCTTACTTCTGGATTCCTGTCCTGAATTCTTAAACATTTCTATCTATATTTCTTAATCTTCATAACACATACACACTTCTGTACTTTCTGAACCTTGAGCAAAGCTCCATTGTTATACACTTTTAATTCAAATACAAAGGCCTAAATACACTGATGATATTTTTCCACAGCCAAAATGATGGCTTATTATGTTTGTGTCTTGGTGTGCTGAATTTAATGCTGTCAGACACTGTGAAATGTAAACTCATCATTAGCCACAGTGAGGATAGGAATTTAAATTCACAATGTAGGCTGAAAGCTGCAGGCCATATTTTCGTGGGTGAAATAATTTTTTTCTGGAGTCATTTCCTGTGTGTGAAATTATTCCTAGCTTATAGGAATCGGCTATGAATAAGCTTTGAAATGTATTGCAGAGCAGACATTATTTGAATCCATGTTTTTCACAGCTTTGCCTGCATACCTGCTTTATAAATAGATCTAGGGAAAACAGTGAAGTCCAAGATGTTACTGGTGGGGATCTGCTAACTTTTCCTCTGAGTGAGGCTTTGTTTCAAACTGTGACTGCCATGAATTCAAACACCTTCATGAGAGGATTTGAGCTCTTTTTTACCTAAATTTAGAGTAAAGATCTTCCTGTTCATTCATAAGTAAATTTGGAAAGTATGATGTATGTCATGACATATGCATACATAATCTCACCATGCAGTTTATGACTACTGAATTCATTAGGTTGTACTTAAAGTTGGAATAAAAATTTGCCTTAAGGTAGGATAAAAACAAAAAAGCTACTTTGTACTGGTTTTGGATAGAATTCAGAGAAAATAAAGTGCAGTTCTGGCATGTATTACATGTATTACCTGGCTCACAATAAGAGGTATATCAGTGTATTCTTTGCAAGAAGTCAGATGCCTGCAATATTTCCTGAAAATGTAATAGTATTTCTCCTATTTTGAAAGCTTTACAAATTGAAATTCAAACTATCTCATCTTCTATCATCTAATGAGAATATTGCTCCAGGACAAAGCAAGATATTTTTGGCCTGTAGTGTCATCATTATGGGAAGAGTATTTGGAACCACTCTCTTCATCAAACCAAAATCCTGTAGTATTCTGCAGCCTGATCCTTATCTTCAACAACAAAATTTTGTTTCAAGGCATAAATAAACCACAAGCAAATTCTTTAAGGAAAAGAAAAAAAAAAGTAAACTAGTAATGCTGGAGCTCTTTTATGATTCACCTTTCCCTCCTGTGAGTTGTTGTATCTTAAAAATAGAGATGGGTCTGACTGTTGCAATTTAAATGTGCATTTTCAAAACTACAAAGCCTGAGGGCATGCATGTGTCAGGTTTAACTTAGGTTTAAGAGTTAGAATGTTACTACAAAATCTGAACCCAATTAATACCCAATTCCTGCATCTAAACCTTCTGAAGGTTTAGTGTCTATTTTCTAATCAAGCTGTACTGTTTTGATTTAAGAGTTATCTGAACTTATTAATAATGAGGCAATTTTCCACTGAGCTTTGACCCTTTCATAGGTCCTGTGGATTTGCCTGGAACCACCCAATTCAAACACTTCAAAACTAGAACTATTTTAAATTTCATCTCTGGACTTCGCATAGTTCTTCAGCAGGGAATGTGGAATATAACTGATCATATCATGCAGACATTAGCAGGTTTTCCTAAAATTATTAATTCTTATATTGGCCACAAATATCCAATAGCTTAATCCTGATGTCAAAAGTTTAGCCCGAAAATCAGATTCACTCTGTAAGCTTGAACTGGACTCTGGATTGATACTGCTCTTTTCCAGAACAGGGTAAATAGTCTCCACTAACTTTTGATAACTGCTGGTTGTGTTCTGCAAAGGAACAGCGCAGCCAAACACAGAATCAGATAAAAAAAAATAAACCCTTTTTAACAGAATTAAGTGGATTACAGACCAGAAGGAGAGGAAAGGATTGAAATCTATCTTCTCTTATGTCATGATGCTATCATGAAAAAGGAAGAAAAAAAAAAGTTGATTATTTAAGAAGAGGTATTCAGAAAACATGGATTATAGAAAGGTTGACTCTCTAGGTAGAGGATGATTTTCCTCTACTTACACATCAAAAGAGTACAATTTTGCTGGATTAGGGTTTTTTTCCCTTTCTTTTCCTTTCTTCTGCCTGACTATATGCTGGCTCCTTCTATGTCAGAACAGTGTAGATGACTATTTTTCAGTGAAATGACTGTAAGAAATTGAACATGTTTTTCTGGGCTGACACAATCTGTTTGCATATCTATCTGCTTTTAGGTTTATTCCTTTTTTTAAAAAAAATTATGTTACCAAGGCTTATTTCACTTTACATACATTCCTGAGACCAATTCTTCTGTTCCTTGGCATGTTTTTGTTCAAGTGCCAAAAATCAAAATCTTTCTTTTGCAAATTAGTTGTTATTATCCTCAGGTCAATTTAGTCTTCCAGCAATCTCCAGCATCACCTGCAGGCTGGTGTAAGTACACACTGCCTGGAGTCTGAGCTGGCTGGATACATTCTACTCTTAGCTAGAAAACATAAATCTATTTATACGATGTCCTGGATAAGAAATTTATTTATTTAGTCTTACCACTTGTAGCCTGCCTATAAATTTTTTCAGTTCATAGACAGCTTGGAGCCCACATACATATGATTGTAATCAGCTCTGTAGTTGTACCACCAGAGTAATGCCCTCATAGGTTGTTCTGTTGCCAAGTGATTAGATTACCACAATAATATTATCTTTCAATCAGAGCTCTCATACAGACAAGTCTGGACATTGAGTGCTTTCTTGAGATCTAAATAAGCTTATCAGAAACCTTATTCATCCAGTACATTTTGCAGCACATATTAATGTAGACATTACAGAGGAAACACAGAAATCCTATACGTGTGATGCATTTTTGTTACTGAGAGATGATGATAAAAGAATTCTGGTTCATCCAGTGTCCAGGATACTGAGAATCTGGCCTATCTACTTAAAGGATTAACTTTTTAGAACAACATCAAATACAGTAGTTTTACTGTGGTCAGATAATTTGGCTGCATAAGCCAGCTTAAAGTGATTAAGTATTTCCCTTCATCTTGTGCCACTTCACTGTCCAAACTCCATCTGTCCTGAATGACAATCCACCAACTGAATGTGGCAAATACAAGACCTTTTTTCCCATTCATACTGAAATTGCTGTTCAGTCTCTGAATGCACTACATATATGCCTACTGTAATAACAACATACATAAAATAATAATTTATTTTTCTACATTTCAGTACTTGTTATAAATATTTTATTTCTACTTTTCCAACCTAATTTGCAATTCACATATATTTCCTCATATTTCTCTCATATTTCCTTTTTATAGCCATAAGCCATATTTCTATTTTATCATTTCCTTTTAACTACTCTGGAAGACCTTTCTATATTTCAATTACCTGCAGACTTGCAGTCCTGCATCTTAATCTTAAAATCAAAATTGAAGTATCGATGTATTCCTCTGCATGTTAATTCTGATTATTATTAGAATATTATCAGAATGTAAGTATGTAGGTATCTTCTGAAGTTTCCTTGACACATCAAGACTCTCATCTTTCATCTAGTGAAGTTAATGACTGATCAAAACCCATATTGAACCCACTGTAAGCATATACTTCAGTGTAATGAAAAATATACTTGCAGCTCTTCACAGATTTTTTTCTGACACTGTTCTGGTGTCAAATTAGATTTGACCTATACATATCCTGAGAAAGTTTCCATTACAACTGAAGTATGCTGCCCTTTTCCAACTTCCATTTTTCTACTTAGCTGTGTTATTTGGCAAGGAATAAGGTTCTTATGAAGTCGTAATGATCTGCAAGTTTTTTATGTCTCTTCTTTTTGTTTCTGCTACTACTGGTGGCAACAATGTGCAAACCTTAGTACAGTTGCACTTCCCATAATGAGATCTATTTTTATGTTTGAAATATGGAAACAAAGTGGTCTTCAACTAATTATATGAGGTCATATAATACAGACATGGATCCCCAAGTATCTGAAAAGTTTTGTGTTTTAAAAACTATGGAAGCAGTTGAACTCTATAGAACTATTACTAAAATCTTGGTAAAACAATAATTGACAATTTTTTAAGTAGCTTCTTATTTATTTTTAGAGGAAAAATATTATCGCTGACATTAATTATCATTATAACAAAATTCAGTTCTATCCAGAAAGGGCTTTAGGTCCTGTGCCCAGACATGTAGCATTAAGGGATGAAAGAAAATAAGCCAGCATTTAAGAAAGTAATAGAGAACAAAACAAATTAGTTCTCCATAAAGGTGAGTAATATTTTCCAAACAATTTAGACTGAGTTACTTAGAAAAAGTGACACAGCTTATTTGCTGCATCTAGAAAACATAATTGAATTTGACTGAAGAGCAGCAATAGTTTCTGATGGAAGACTTATTTAATTTGCAAGTCCATTTTTACTTTGCCTTTTTTTAAACATGATTAATAAACATGAGAAGCCACATCTAAAAATACAACTGATTTAGCAGTCATGTAAAACCTGTAGCAAAACAAGTTACAGTATAATTTTTATGCGTCTCAGAAAAAGGGTCAGAAACAAAATCATGGTTAAATAAAGAACACTATAGAAAAGTGATGGAAATGTATAGATCAGAAGAACATGTAGGAGACAATATGAGAATTAAATTGCTGTCTCTTCTCCTTCAAAAACCATAGAGAGAGAAGGAGACTCGTGATACTATAGATGCTATCCATTCACTAGGACAGGATGAATATAAGGGATGGAGAAAGGTTTAACCATGTACAGAAAGGAACTTGTGAGCCCACCAGAAAATCAGCTCCTTATTCCTGCTTATTTCCCAGTTCTTCAACAATATGTTCAATTCATCAAGCCTTTCTCTTTGCTTCCTACAAAGCTCTGTGATACACATTAAACTTGGTAACAGGAAGCACCTCTGCTCAAAGGGGCAATAGTCAGCTGCAATTCTAACAGGTCTGTCTAATAAAGCAAAAAGTTAAATATTTTTCTTATTTCCTTGAATAATAAAGTGAAAAAGAATTAACACAGTTAAACCAAAAAACCCTAAAGTAATAATGGAAGGAGTGATAAGTATTTTAAATTAAATCAGCCAACTGTCTAATTTTAAAGTGACAGACTCTTAATAGGGAAATATATAGCTGCAATATCTCTAAAACAAAAAGTACTATTGATTCCATATATTTCTTATCTGGTAAATAAATTGATATCTGGATTACTACACTGTTTCTACTATACCCTTCTCCCTGAAATAGGCTACCTATATAAAAATTTACAAATAAAAATGTTATAAAAATAATCAGTGAGAAGCTGCCCACAAGTTTTATTAATCAAGAATTTTTTAGACTGTCTTATCATAACTTTTTTTAAAAAATATGTTTATTCTTCTAAAATGAGAAAAAATCATATACAAAAAAATCCCACGTTGCCATAGAAGTTTAAAAATGCCAATGAAATGGCCATATTTTAGAAAATTATTACCAAAATGAATCATTTATTGGACCTATTCACAATTAAGTGTTTCCAAAGAGATGCAATAATCACTACAGAAGAAAATAAAATCATTTCATTGTAGTACCACACTTAAATAAGTACAAGTGAGAGTTTAATTCCAAATAAGCACAGCTTATATTTGCTTTTTGATATTCAGTTTTTGTTTTATTTGTTCTTCAATGATTCCTTTCCTACATTCACCCTAAAGACATCATGATAATCCAAACACACAACTTGAGAAAAATAAACCAAAAAAAAAAAAAATTCTGGTTGATGTCTGACATTATGATGTCCTGCCAGGTTTCATCAGTCATATCATGTCATGTGAAGTAATGCAGTTTGATTGATGCAGCTCACAGGGACTCACAATTTTTCAGGTGTTTGCTGGAGAATTTAGAGGTATCACAGAATCTTTGGACAAAAATAGTTCTCATGGTGCAAAAAGTTTAATTAAAAAATAATTACCATGAGGTCTAAAACTTATGATTGCATTTCTCAGTGGCAGGAAATGTAATTCTTAGTGCCATTTGTAAGATGTTTTATTTTTCAATTTTTGATATATACTTTGAAATATCGTGTCAATTTTATATTTAAGATTAAATTTCTCACATTTAATATTATGACTGAGTTTGAACCTTAGCAGGATTCAGTATGATTCTCTTTTTTCACAGTACATGTGATGGATCCTACTTTCCTAGGGATGGCTGAACAGCTGACTGCCCGTGGAAAAAAGTGAATGAATTCCTTTTTTCACTTTTCTTGCACGTGTGACTTTTGCTTTACCAGTTGTTGAACTGTCTTTATCTCAACCTATAAGTATTTTTAATTTCACTCTTACAATTCTCTCCCTCATCCCCACTGATGAGGGAGTGAGTGGCTATGTGAGGCTTAGTTGCCAGCTGGAGTGAATCCATAACAGTAATATCAAATAAGTTACTTATATATATATATATATATATAATTTATCTCTAGCAATGACAACTATTTTTCTTACTTTCTTGAACAAATGTTCAAGTCAAGACAAGATTTCTGTTTACAATGGTTCAGCTGAGCCTCATGAAGTAGAGTACATACTGTTAAGTCATATGGAAGTTTGACTTGGTACTCTGCATATAGAAAAAACAAAGGTCATAGTATATGACAATAGTTTTTATTATTGTGAAGGAGCATTACCTAAACAAATGGCATAGGTACTACAAAACAATGCTTGATGGTAACATACAAAATAATGGTATGTATGTAATGGTAACATCCAAAATCCAAATCACAATGGTAAGTATGATTTGTACCACAGATGATCCCACAGAGTTTAAATTCATATGTGCCTTTAGAGGAATTGATTTTTAGATTATGCAGCATCTTTTGCTTGGTCAAGCAATTACTGATGATGAGAAGAATTTTTCCTCTACAAGGGATTAAAATTTTGTAGAAGATTAGTTGTTTCATTATTGCTAAAAATATAAAAAAAAATTTGTTTACATCCATTTAGATACTTTATCATTACCATACCTGTTACTTTCAGTCTGTCAGCTCCAATGACAATCTCATCTTCATCTGCAGAAAATAATACTTTTCCACCTTCACTTGCTCTCACTTCAAATCTCTTACACTGAGCCTCCACAGCATCAGCTCCTGAAATCAAGTAAGTGATCGTTTCATCTAAGATATTTTGTAAGAATTAAAGTAAACATCAGCATATATGGAATATCCAAAACATATCGACTCCATGAGGCTTTGAAAAAATACTGGGCTTTCTGTAAGCCTGATAGATAATTTGTATACTGTTAAAATAATTTGCAGAGTAACTCTCACTATTTCATATCAGGATAGAATTTAAAGTAATTATGAAAAACACCTACTTCAGAGTTTTGTGGAATTCAACACTAGAATTTAGAATGTTCTTAAACACTGAGATCTTGAAATGCTAATTCAGATAGAACTTTCTGGGGTTTGTTCAGTTTAAATTGCAGTTTCTTGTCAATGGAAAAAAAAAGATAACTCATGAGTCTATTCCATAAAAACAAACAAATCAACACAGCAGAAAAAGGTATTTTTCATTCAGCTCTACTTCAAACTTAAACAGTGGAATAACAAAACAAAACAAAAAATCAAGATACCCAAAAAAGATGAACGGAGATCTCACACTTTATATTTTATGAAACAATATTCCCATATACCTCAAAGGTCAAAAACCCTAAAATACTCTGAATTAGACAGACATATAGAATTGTTCTAACTCCAATTAAAAAGTTTGCAGACACCAAAACTCTTTTACATTTATTATGTTTTTAAATTTACTGGTCTTATCCTTACTTTTCAGTGTTTTGCCTACTAAATTCCTTCTGAAAATGGTGTTGAAAAGCAATGAAGTGCATATGGCACAACCAGATGTAAGGCAAGATACAAGGTTTCAGGGAATAATTATCTGAAATTTTCTCACTGATCCCTAATTGGATTTGTAATGTACACCTGGAAGCAATCTATATGGGTAAAAATTATGGGGAAGGCATTATGGACAAAGAAAACCATGTATATCATTTCAGTTTAACAATCTGCTTTATAGGTTTGTAAATCCTCATGCTTCTCTAATACAGAACTTTTCAGGTTAATATGCAAATGCACATTATCAAAATATGTAATAAAATTATAAAAGATGTAATAGCTAATTTTGGACAAGAAATTGCCATAACAGCCCTTAGTTTGCAGTATCAGCTAAGAAATCAAAACAACAATTCCTCTTACTTTCACATGACCTTATGTTTGTAGTGTAAAAAATTTCTGGCTATCTTTAATTTATGAAAGTAAAAAGAAAATGAAAAGGAACTATAAAAATACTTGTGATGCCCCATTTTGTTGAAATTAGACAGGTTTATTCTGTTGTAAGTGTGTAAAGTGGCATTTTTTTCCTCCCCTCTCTCTACAATTGTACTTTTTTAAAATGTGATAAACAGGTTGTTGGCTTTGTTTTGAAAAAATACAAAATTTTTGTAAAGACAGACAGGAGCAGATTTCAGATAATCTAATGTCATCCATGGGATAAATGTTACACCTTAAAACCTTTCAGAATGCTTACTAATAAAAAGGTATAATGAAGTCGAATAGTTCATCAGGTAAATGTATCACAAAATATATTCATAAATATCTGTCTTACAGAATTCATCTATTACTCTTAAATACTCTCCAAAGGTCAGTGATGATGTCCTTGACAGGGCTGCCCCCTAGGCACATTTGAATTATTTGTTTAAAATGCAATCATTTAGCTAGTGATGCATGTTAACAATACAGTTTAGCAGGATACTTTCTCTTGCACTGTGTCACAGGTAAAGATATCATTTTAAAAAGCTATTAAAAACATATTCATATTTACTTTTTATATGAGTGCCTATTTTGTGAAACCCAGTGAGAAGAGGCTTTATCAGACCTCTGGTGAGTTCAATGGGCTGTTGTGTATCTGCACAGCAACAGAAACACAAGAGGAAACTAAAAGGTTAATTTATCTTTTTTTTTTTTTTTTTCAATTTTACTCCTTAGTTTGCGTATAAGTTAAGCTTATATGTTTTTCTGCAAAATAATTACATTAAAAAATAAACCATGCTGCTGTTGACTCTGCCCAGTTACTTTATGAAATTGGGACAACCACATTACTCAAATTACTCTAAGAACTGCAATAAATTACTATATTACTATGTTATTTGAAAGAGGGAGAAATTATAATAAATTATAAACATTTAAAAATACTTTTAGAAATTATAGATGCCCTTTTATAGATGACTTCTGAAGGTTATGTGATCTACTGATAATTTACACACGGTTATGATTCAATGCTCAAAATGATATATGATAGTCATGAGTATACACTGTTCATTACAGTAAAACCAAGATGTAATCCTCTTTAAATAGCATTGCACAAAAATATTTATTCCAGAATGCTTCTCATGGGTCAGAATGGGAAGACTAGCAGAGGTTAAAAAGATAAATGCTTTCTTGTTGAATATAAGTGCTTCCAGAAACTCATGGTTCAAAGGAAGATATTCAAGATACCATCAGAGTTGAAGCTAATATTATTTATGACAAAATAAAAGGTATCTTAATATTTGAAATAAGAATGTATGCTGATATTTAAACACTTATTTATAACTGGAATAACATTTGTGCCCTCTCTGTGTACCGTTGATATTTTGCCACTGCGTCCTTTGGAGCAAAAAAAAAAAAGAGCCTGTTACTGAGTTCTTCATGTTGCGCTAATAAAATCATAGACTAAAAGGTTCAAAATCAAATTTTACATAAGCCCTTTACAAGTAGCTTTTATTCTCTGCTATATATTTTCTTACAGCTTCTGTTGATTTTTTTTCTGAATTTAAATAAGTTCTGATATTATCAGAACATTCAACTTTTTATATCCTTTTGGAATAGTGTTTACTTTTGGTTTGGAAATATTTCTTCTTAATTTTGAAATATTTAAAAGGCAAATAATTAAAAGGCATTAATTTAATACAAAATTTATGAAAGCCATATTAAAAATTACCCAAAATATATCACTTTGAGGAAAAATCATAAGCAATCATTTTTCCTGATTTAGTTGAAAGTTTGATTTCAAAATCTCAAAGCCCTTCTGGAATTGCATATTTCTTTTTCTGCACAAGTTTAGTTTTCAGTCATCTTCTAAATTTCATTCTGTTCTAAGATAGGCCTTAGAATACACTGTACTGCACTTCACAAGGGCTGCATTTTGAACCATTATTGAAAAGCATAGGTAAGAATTCATTGTAGAAGTTAATTTCAAAATGTTCCACTCAACTCATTAGGAAAAAAGAAAATATATAATACAACCAGTGCTTTTTATCATGGCCCAGGAGACTGGCTTTTTAACAGTGATGGGTTACAAAGCAAGGAGTCCACCACAGTGCAATGCCTGCCTGACAAGAGCAAGAATCATGCAGCAACAGGAATGTAAATATGAAAAAGCATGGAAGCTGTGGTGATCTGAATCTCTCTGGATGCCAAGTGCTCATCGAAACTGCCTCTGTCACTCCCCTCCTCAACTGGATAGGGAGAATATGACAAAAGACTCATGAGTTCAGATAAGGAGGGATCACTCACCACCTACTGCTATGGGCAAACCAGACCCAACTCAGAGAAATTAATAGAATTTATTACCATTCAGAGCAGGATAATAAGAAGTAAAACAAATCTTTAAAACACATTCCTTCCACATCTCCCTCCTTCCTGTGCTTAACTTTATTCCCGGTTCTCTAATTCATCCCCTGTAGCAGTGCAGGGAGACAGGGAATGAGGGTTATGGCCAGTTCATTACATGTTATTTCTTCTGCTTCTTCAGAGAGGAGTCCTAACCCTGCTTCAGCATGGGGTCCCTCCCACGGGAGACAGTCTTCCACAAACAGGCTGCTACAGCATGGGCCTACCATGAAGTCAAAAGTCCTACCAGTAAACCTACTCTAGCATGGGCTCCTCTCTCCGCAGGTCCTGCCAGGAGCCTGCTCCAGCACAGGCTGGCCGCAGGGTCGCAGCCTACTTTTGCGCATCCACCTTCTCTGACATGGGGTCTTTCATGGGCTGCAGATGGCTCTCTGCTACCACATGTACCTACATGGGCTGCAGGGGGACAGCCTGCTTCACCACGATTTTCACCACAGGCTTCAGAGGAATCTCAGCTCTGGAGTCTGGAGCACCTCCTGCCCCTCCTTCTGCATTGACCTTGTTGCTGCAGAGCTGTTTCTCTCACATATTCTCATTCCTCTCTTCTCTGACCACAAATATTTCTCTGCAATAACTTTTTTTTCCTTGTTATATATGTTATCAGAGAGGTGCTACTACCATCTCTGACTTCCTTGGCCATGGCCAGCAACAGGTCCATCTTTGAGCCGGCTGGCATTGGCTCTGTTGGACACACTACTAGAATCTTCCCACACAAACCAAATACAGAATGTTAAGAGATATCCTTGTCCTGCAGCCATACTTATGGTTCAGGAAACCAAAGGATAATCTCAAATAACTTAAATCTTAATAGTTTTATCTTTATTTAAGAGCTGATAGTTGCTTAGCTATCTTAAAGTAAGTGCATTAGAAGTACTGTATGCTGCTAATTTACACCCATCAACGTTGTTGCTCCTAACAGAAAATGTGTCAGAAATCAAAAAAAGACCTACCGCATTATTACTCCTTATATATCACTGCAAATGACAGCGTGTGTTTTGCTAACTCCTTTTTAAAGCTTGCAATGTATTTAGGGTAATATAGGTTTTTGCGAAGAATGACTTAAAGAAAATAATCTTGAGCTTCGACAAAGAAATGCATATGTTTCAGATGTTCAGCATTTGTGCTGCTTCAGCATCACATTATATAAAAGTACACCTAGAATTCAGCTAGTCCAAAATATCATTACAGGATGTAAATATATTTTTTTATGCTAAATTAAATGGGCTTTTACTTTATGTTGCACTCAGGACTTAACAGCGCATCACTCGGTATTACTTATTGCTGTAATAGTGGTTAGTGTATTCAAGCCACTTGAGAGATTACTAACAAAACATAATACATGTTAAATCTGTCTCTTTGACATAGAACCAGATGTGAACATTATAAAACTGTTTTTGAAAAGTTAAACTGCCTACAGAGTAATCAATGCTATCAAAATGGAATTCTGTTTCATTACATTTTCATTTCCCAGTTGAAATAAGAGCAAGCAGTTGCATTTGCAGTGTATTCATGTATTATCTTCCTAGCTGTAAAGCAAATTGCTGTGTTCCAAGAACATAGCAAACATACACTTCTCATAAAATGTCTGAATCTTTAACAGTACTACCAAAAAAAAGATGCATCACGTCTCAGAATATCATGCATGAACAAAGGAAATATTTTGAAATTCGTAGTTCAAACTTGTAGAGCAATCACAATTTTCAGCAAATCTTGTCTGCTTGAATAATACATACTTCAGTCCAGAAAATCATGTAAAAGCTAACTTCTAAATTATATTTGGAAAGGCAATTTCAATTAAACACATGGCTACCAGTAAAACTTTTAGCTTTGCTACTTCTTACTATACTACTAGTCTACTTCATGTTAGAGATGGAGTTAACTCCATAACAGCTTTAATCAGGATGAAGGGATATCCATGACAAACTCTCTTCTCATCTTGTGTTCAGGAAAACTATTTACTTGTAAATTCAGTTGTATAATAGATGAAAAATGTATGCTTCATATTCATCCATACATGGTATATAATGAGGATTTACCCAAACATTTGTCATACAGTAGTTGCATAATCAAAACTATCATTAAACCAGCTACATTTAAAACGGTAAAAAGCATAAAGCTGTTTATTTTAGCTAGAGTGAAGATGGGTTACATGAAAGTGTTGGACAGTACATACAATAAGAATACAGAAAATTATAGTTCTGTAACCCAGATTAACAGTAATTGAGATTGAATTTCAAGACAAGAACTGTATCTATTTTGAATTTGCAGAGCCTAGTTTGACTTATTTATTAAATAATACCATAATAACAATATGAAGAATGCATGTTTTATTACTTTGGTTTTTAAAGTCAGTGATAACTTGCAGTACATCATTGTTATTAAGGAAAACTAATAAGAACCACTATTTGGAATTATAACAATAACAAGAACTCACCAGTCTTACAAGGTGTAAATATGATTACAAAGATACAATTTGAAAGATGGATGGGTCACTACTCTGTTTACCAAATACAATTTAATGCTGATCAGGTTAAAAATCTTGATTTGTATATTACTGCAATGACATGACAGAAATGTAAATTGTTGGTGATTGTTAGTGATTAGTTCAAATTTTCTGTATTAGGTAAGCGTGCACAGGCTGTTCAGGTGAGGGGGTTTTTTGTTTGGTTTGGTTTGGTTTGGTTTTCTTTGTTGTTTGTTTTGTTTTGGGTTTTTGCATTACTGCAAAGTTTATTGCTATGAAAATTACTTCTCCTGCCGGGTTCCATATAGTGAGGGGTTTTTCACTGTTTGGAGAGAATGTACAGCAATTAAAGCTTGCTGGCCAGCTTGAATTTCCCCTACCAGCAGACTGAATCTCAAGTAATTCTGCGGATGTGCATATTGTGCTTTATGATACACTGTATCCTGTATTTTTGTTATGGGAAACAATATTCAGGTTTGAGGTTCTTTTATTTTCCTTAGTATTTTCCACATAGTTAATCTCTCTTTCATCTCATTTTCCACAAAATTATATAATAGGAGGTAATAAGAGAATTGTTGTTGACAGTCGTTACTGTGGGGACAAATTACATAAACTAAAATTAATAATCTCCCTCAGGTTTGTGGGGTTTTTTGCTACAATTTCTACCCAAACATTACTTTAGGCTTAATTTTTAGATTTTGAAGAATATGTAATACTGCTCATATTCATTTAGCACACAAAATATATTTGGGACTTAAGATCGTATGCTCTTCTTTCTTGGCAGTAAAGTGCTCCACTCCCACTCTATCAACAGTAATGAAAGTAACATAAATGTTGAAATCGGGGTGAAGCAAACATTTGCTTTGCCTGGTCTTCTGGCTTGTTTCCAACACCTACAATGAATTTCCATTCATTCTCAACATAATGAAACAAAAGTTGAAACCGTCAACAATACTAAAGTTACACAAAGTTACATTTTTTCTCTTCTTTGATTGACAAAGATATTTTCTATACTTATACCCAATTTAGATGAACACTAGCAGCTGTGTCTGATTTCTAAATCACCTTCCGTGTCCACCAGGCAGATAACAAATTCAGATATAGATAAGAAATCAACAACCTTACATTAAATATAGGGACTAGAATTCGAATGGAATTACCACAAACTTATGATCGTTGTAAATGCAAAACATAATGAAATTCAGTGTACTTTCTTCTGGTTCTTCAATGAAAAATGGGTTATTTATACATTTATTAAATGCAGAGTTTAGCTGGATGAAAAAGAAAGTTATTGTTATGAGAATGTGTTGATGCTTCTGAGATTGGAGATAAAAGAGATAAAGCATTTTTCATAAAGAGTCAATGCCCAGCTGGGTCTAAAATCAATATTTGTGAAATAAACACCTAGATAAAATTTTGTTAATATTCATAGGAATATTAATAGGAAAATTAGATATTATAGCATTTTGGCCACCAGAGGTCTCAAAAATTTTTCACGGAATACAAGTGCAGTAAGGCAAATGAGGGACTCATACCAGCTGAATAGAAGAAGCATTGATGAATTTGAAAAAAGAGAACTTTCTGCTGAGAACAAGTCATCTACACAAAGAAAGATGCACAGCAATCAGAGCATATTCTGTGTTCCATTTGCTGAGGAAGGGAAGGACCATCTTCATTATATCTAAAATGCGTGAAAGTAGAAGGTAGAAAAAAACCCCTAGTGGGGTCTGTCAACAGTTGATGGCCATGCTGTAGAGATGTCAGAAAGCTACTGCTTCTGAGAGGTTGATCTTCGACGTTTCGTAGTTTGAATGATTGCCTACTCAGACAAGGGAAGCTGGAGCAAATGCTAGGCCAGAAGAAACAATGCACATATTTGTTACCCTTTTTAAGAGTGAATAATACCAGCTGTCAACTTAAGTTATTAAGGAATAAGCCACACATTTACATAAGAGGAAATTAGGTATAACCATCTGAATCAAACAGCAGGTATGGAAGCATGACACTTCCTTCTTCATGATCTATGGACCCAATAATATACATAAAAGATTAGTGATATTATTGGTTTAGGACTTGGTCAAATGGAAGCTCACAGAAAAGTTCTGCCCTCCCAGGCAGATTTTACTTCTAGGAACTTCATATAGTCACAGAATCATTATGGTTGTAAAAAACCTCTAACATCATCAAGTCCAACCACTAATCCAGCACTGACAAGTCTGCCACTGGTATGGTATATCAAGTTCATTATATTCAAAATGTTGCCTGCCACCTTTGCAATGGATAGAATACATTCTTCCTGCAGTCTGTCTTCCTGGTGCCCCTTGACAATGCAACCCCAAGCACGAAAATATATATAAGTGAAAGTTGTATAAAAGTTGCAGCAGACAGCACTCTCCAAGCTACTTCTACACAAGGCCACAACAGCTCAAGAGCAAACCTGTGCTTTTCCTCCTACTATCTCTACCACATCGTATTATCTACTTGAGACTCAGAAATTACATGGCAAAACATACCTTTGGTCTAATTGGACACAGCTGTTCATAATTTTAGCAGCTACTAGCAATATGCGTGGGTGAAATGTGCTTCTTTTTTTCTTGAAGGTTGTTTGAGCTTTAAGTTAACACATTTATTTCGCTTCTGTAGTGGCTAAAAGCATTGTCTGTAACTTTACCTATAATTGTTATACCTAAGCAAGTCAAAGGAAGATAGGCAATGCACCAAAATGTGTGTGTAAGACAAATATTTTCTATGTTTTACTCTACTTATAATCTCATTAAGTTTAGTTTCCTTAACTCATAAGCTAGATTCTTGAATTGAGGCTTGTGGCATGGAAAATGAGTTTCCTCTGAGATTGATTTTTCTCATAATACTATAAATGCATTTTTAACATACATAATATATAATAAAATATATTAATAGTAAATAAATATACGTGTATGTATAAATTGAATAAATTTTAAATTAGATTATTAAAAGAGGTATATTTAAAGTAAATAGTAGGTAAAATTATAAATAATTATATATTAGTTTTATTACCAGATTTATTGCATTATCTTTCCTATGCATGTTTTCCTCTATTGTCCAGGAATCTTTCTTTCTGACATCAATAAATAGCCACACTATGTTAATTTCTTCTTATAGCTGCATTTATCAACTAAGCTTTCATTGACAAGCTCAAATGTCCAGCTCATGCAAATGAATAATTTATAACTCTAACATATTTTGTGTCTACAAAGCATGAATGATAATAGAAAGCTTATCAATTTTTATTACTCATGAGGAATGCAACCTGCATAGTACTGAATCCTAAGAGAATTTTCCAAGTTTTCAGAATTATCCTTAACCTTATAATATTTAGTTTTCTGTGATACAATTGGTTTTTACAACTGAAATAATTTACAAAGCTGAACATATACCTTTTGGAAGCTGAGGCTTACTGAAGCAGTCTGGGAATTACATTTCCATACAAAATCAATGGAAAAATTTATATTGTCTCTGTTAGGTAAACTAGGCTGCAAGGTTATTGTTACATTGTTTGGTCACTACATGTTTTATGAAAATCCAGTACCCTCTAAGTAACTGCAGAATATTCAACTCAAGAGAAACAAAAGTTAAAAAAAAGACAGAACAATACATAGTATGAGAGACCTGACTAATGCTGTATTCAATGAACAGCACATCCAAATCAAATAGCAAGAGTACACACAAATACTAAGGGGAGTATGAAATGTCTTAATTAAATAGATGAAACTCAAAGACAAAACAGGAATCTTGAATTTCTCCTTGGGAAATATAACATCTTGCAGATCATAAGGTCATTCATTCCTCTCTAAAACTGTTTCTGTTTATCATTATACATTTCCTTTAGGCCAGATATTGTCTACTGAATGTTCTACAAATTTAACAGAAGTTCTACTGAAAATCAGTGACCTGTAAATCTCTACAACCCTGTTTTTTTTTTTTTAGAGACCTGATGTTTGGCATATTTGCATTTTTTTAGACCTTATCTCTCATCTGCATAGTCTCTAAAATAATTCCTAATAATGCAAGGACTTTCTGCTGCCTGCTTTATCATTTTGAGGTAAGTGGACTAAAACTGAAATTGAATAGAGTGAAATACATTCATGTAAACAAAGTTTCTTACTTTTCCTCTTCCTCATTTTACCCTCAGACTATTTTAAATAACTGTGTTGTATTTTGGTTTCTGACGATTTAAAAAGAAAAGCATTTCAGTTTTCTTTTTTTTACTGGTAATATTCTTTGTAGACATTAGACAGTTATTGTGACAGTATTTGTTTCTAACCTGCAGGCATTGTGAACATTTTTTTGGTAGTTTATTAATATAAAATAAAAGTAATAAATATTTTCAGTCATATTCACAGATTCATTCAGGTTAGAAAAGACCTCCAAGTCCAACCTTTCACCAGTCTCCATATCACTATATTCTTTATATGCACTTGTTCATGATAGGTTAGCTCTGAGTCTTCCTTTTCTTTTTCTTCCCCCAGTACAAGTCATTCTTCCAGATACTTTTAGCTGTTTTCTATGGATTTCAAATAAAACCTTTGGTGACTTGAAAATATTGCATACTATTACTCACAGGGTAGTGAGTTAGACCATTTAGAGGTTTCTGAATGAAAATTAAACTTTTTGAGATAAAAAATTGAATTCATCACATTTTGAGAGAGAAGACAGAAATAAAGGATACAAGCTATCAGAGCACTTACAAGCTTTCTTGAAAATGGAATATTTTAATTTTTATATCGTTAATTCAACACTGATAGCTATTACACGGGGGGACTAGAAAAATCTATTTTTTCCAAACTGACTATTTTTCAGATTATCTGCTTTAGCTAGACAGTATAAATATCCTGAAGTTACCTATGCAAACAGTGTCAGCATTTCATATAAACACACTTTATCTGAGAAAGATTTAATGAAAGAACTTAAAAAATATTAAAAGATACAAATGACTCATCTACAGAAAGGTTACCACGGGGTACTATTGGGTAGTATAACAAGAGAAAAAAAATTATAGCCTGATGACCATAAAATGATAATTTTAAACTCTTCTGCTACTTGGCAGATCAGTGAGCTGCACTTGCAGATTTCTGAACAACTAGTACCTGCTATGACAATGGCACAAGATGATGATGGCTTAGCCCAGCTCTGGGTACTTGTGCTTTATCCGTTTAGGAAATTATTTGTGTCTTTACCCTTGACAGTGGGATAAGGGCCAGAAAAGCTGCAAAAGCAGGATAAAAGCATATTTGGGCTCTTATATTCTGAAAGTGTCTCTTCTGATTAAGATTCTCGGTGGAGTTTATTGTTGACTTGTAACACATAAGATGCAATTCAATTCACAGATGAAGACATCTACCTCAGGCAGCTACCCTGCTGTCACTTAAATTCTGTGTCTTTATCTGTGATTTGAACCACTGCCAGATTGTCTACCTTTGAAATACCCCACTTAGAGAGGCTATATGGATACCCTTGGGAAATCTGAAGTGTCCTTAAAGGAATGTGTGATTTTGTGTCTGGAAAGAAATATAATCTAGATGCAGATGGATGTACAAATTCAGAGGCAGGATCTACAGCATAGGTGAAATTTTTGTCTGGAATAGCTGAAAGCTTTTGCACTGTTAATATGGCAAGTCAACCAGAATCACTCAACCACAGAACAAAATGGATGTGCTGAATTAGCACCTGGCTTGTTATTCTGCACCAGAAGCATAATGGCTAGGAAGCTTTAAGTCTCTGACAACTTCATGGTGGTAACAAGTCCAGGTGCCTTGGTAATATGTATGATAAAAGAGCAACAAAACAATTCCTCCAAACGAAATATTTGTCCAGAATATCACAAAATGAAAATTTCAAAATTTTGGGACTCTAACGTTACAATAACTTTTATAAAGGCAATGTAGTCCTTAATTTTAATTTGGAAAAAATGCTCACTCTGTAGTATTTTGATCTCTAACTGTTTTTAGTGATTCAGTGAGTGATAACTATTCCCAGTGATGAATTAATTTCAGATTTATGGAATGCTTTTCTTCACAGGAAGAAATCTAGTCAAAATTTTAAAATATTCAGCTAATCATTAATTCAATGCCATCTGCCCATAATTCAGTTGCAACTGCAATATTTATCACTCTAAGAATAACCTAAGGAAAAAGAAGTTATTTTCAGACATATATTTATGTATTAAAGAAGTTTTTAAAATCCAGAATAAATATGCCTTTAAATATTCTGTACATGCTTGAGACAAATTACATCAAGAAAATTCTGCCCACCTACAAATGGCACAATTAAGTATGTCTAGTGTTGGCATAATACAGAACTTAAAACTCAATACTGTTCTGAATGGAGGTAAAGAAAAGGCAAATAAATATAATTGTATTCATAAATAAGCACAATATATCAGCAGTGTTCTAGCTATGGATATTAAGTGGTATTTTCCAATGTGTTTTTAAAGTTACAATGAAGTAGGTTTTGGAACCGTATATTTTTACAGGACTCAGAGTGGTGCAATAAATAGAAAATAAACTTCAATATTAATGTTTTTAAAAAACAACAGTGATTGTAACATAACAGTGAGATGCAATTTCTGATGGTCTAAAGATATGTGAGGGAAAATTCCAGAAAATTGAAGGATTTTTATAATTTATTTTTTAATACTAGTCATCTAATAGATATGGACTAGAATTTGCTATCTAAGAGGTTCCTGATCTCATACGGCCAAATAATTTTCATGGGCAAACACAACTATTTCCAAGCCTGACTCTTCACTTGCAAGAATCTCTTTCTCATATAGAAACAGGCAAATTTCCCATAGTTGGCTCAATAAGAAAATTGGTAGAACTCAGACATTTTAAAGATAACTTAGCTGAATAAAAAATCTAAGTGTACAATCAAATTACTCCTCCCCCACTATGTTTGATGAATCTCTTTTGCTGTCACTTCAACAGCTTTAAAAACATCCACATGCTGTTGAATTTCTACTTCCAAGTGTTCTCTGCAACTCTGAAATGAAGGAGAACATCAGAAAGATCTTAATGCTCTTCTCTTTCTTTTTTAACCATGTTTTTGGCCTTAATTAAGTTCAAATAGACAACTCATTTTTTAGCCTTTATTTTTGTCCTTCACCTCAGCCAATCCCATTAGTATAATATATTCTTACCAATATTAATGAGCTGTCTGAACATCTGGGAAAAAAGGGGTAAAAATAAAATCTTAATGTCCTGTCAGGGGCTTGTTAAAGGTCCAGATGTTGTAGGTAATTTAATAATGCTTAGCACCCAGCAGCTGCCTTGTGAATGTCACAATGCATGCACAGCAGCTGTTTTTGAAGTTAAGTATTAGCAGTTGATAAAGCTAAAGACAAAGAATTAGAACCATCTTTTGAAGAGCTATGCTACATCCTTCCAAACCTACTTATATGCCTCTAAAACCTACTTATATACATCTAAATAATATCCCTTTCTTTGACTTTAGGGATCTCTTTCCTGAAAAAGGAAAGCACTTCTCTTTCCCTGCTCTGAACATTTGGGTAGTAGTTATGCTGTCTGTACTGGCCAACAGCATGTGGGTAACAGCAGCAGGACAGATGGCAATGGATTAATGTTTAAACACTAACACTTCTGCACCGCCATGAAAACGCTAATTACCTCTTCCCACTCAGACTCTACTTCTACAGTTAAATCAATCAACTGCTCATAGATCATGTCCTCTGGTATGGTATGGGGTCAGGTGGTGTGGGAAGAGGATAAAATATTTGAGAATTACAACAGAATACCCATTTCTCCTAGTTTTCAGTGCCAATTTTCTAGAAACAGTGGAAACGTCCAGGTTTGCATTTAAAATACAATAAGGTAGTATAAAAAGTCTATAAAGCAGCAAAATAAGCAGAGGGCTCCTGTACTGCTGGTACATTGATAATTGAAATCTACTTCAGTATATGTCCAGACTCATCCAGAGTGGTATGGATGAGTATACGTCCAGACGCATCCAGACTACAGATGCTCCAGGATCAAAGTTAGGATTGAGAAGAAATACTAAGGCACCAATCTGAGGCTCATACCAAGTGGATCAGACATCTCTCTGCACAGAATCCCTGCTGCACTTTTGCTCCCACTCCACAATCCCTGCCTAGAAAACACTGATTTAGTGCTCCCTTTCATCCTTTCCACATCACTTCTAAAGTGACAGTGGTATAGAACATTAACTGTTGTCCTTTCATGAGAAAAAGAGGCTTGTGGCTGCCACTTTTTGAAGGTTGCCCTGAAAGAAACCAGCCCACCACCAGTCCTTAGAGCGCCCTACACCCCTGCCAGCACCACCTGTGAGCAGCTGGGATCTGAGGCCCGGCTTCCAGCAAGCTGCCTGAGGAAGGCCTGCTACTTGTCCTTCTTTCTCCCTTCCTTGGATTTATTCTGTATCCCTTTGAAAGAATAAATATATTTCTCAAATTGGAAGAGACCCACAAGGATTATTGAGTCCAACTCCTTGCTTCTTGCAGGACTACTTAAAACTAGATTATATGACTCAGAGCACTGTCCAGATGCACCCTGAATTCTGGCAGGCCTGGTGCAGTGACCACTTCACCAGAAAACAACGTCCCAGTGACTGATCACTCTCTCAGTGAAGAAATTTTCCTAAGTCAATCTACGTCCTGTGACACAGCTTCAGATCTTTTCCACATGCAGAGGAAAAAAATGTCCAATTTCATAACAGCAGCTCATTGAAAATTAAGATTTATAGTGAGTATATACTGAAAGATTGGAGTAATTGCAGAAGAATAAAGAAAGTATCCTGCCCAGTAACTGCATATGCCTTGGAGGATTTCTGAAGTCCAAACTCAAGAAGACATTCTCACTTTGAAAATCAATCTCTTCCTCCATGTATTTGTCCTTTCCAAGCCAGCTCTAGATTATGCAAAGAAAACCGCGTCAAAAATCAGGTACTGGACCTTAAAATTCCCTCTGAATTTAGATGATGAAACTTAGAAAAGGAAAGAGAACATAAGATGCATGTATTTTGTCTATGCTACAAATACTACAGAGAGAAGTATCAGACTAATTATAAAAGTACAAAGTATGCTTTTCTTTTTGTCTGTCAGCTACAGACAGAAAAGGTGCTTTCCATGTTAGATCAATACAACTTCACATATGAACTAACACGAGCTGTACCTTGTATCCATTGTAGAAATAGTCTTCCTGAGCTCAGACTGAGGGAAAGAAAAAGAAAAGAAGAAAAGTTGGATCAAGACTCAAATGACAAAAACTTTTAGAGTCTGAAGAAGGTAGAAAGAAGAAAAAAATATACTGAATGCAGAAATAAGGGGAAGAAGTCTCAAGACCTCAGATCTGGAAGTACTGAAGTTATTACTTTCAAGGTCCAAAGCAGATTATGTATAACACACTAGTGAGGATTATAAAACTTAAAGCAAGGAACCTTATAACCACAGCATAGACTTTTTTGGATAAGCTGTTTAATAAAAACAATGCACAAGCACTCTTTCTCCCCTGAAATAACAATGCCGAAATTGCACAGAATTCAATTACTGTCCTACTGCTGCTTGCATTTGTGTTTATTCATGGGGGAAATTTTAATTCTTGACATATTGACTGATGTGATATGCTTTTGTATTTCAGGAAGGAGGTATCAGGTTAAGTAATGGCTAAACCTACCAGAAAGAATTACCACTTGGTCCTAATAAGTGACAGAGAAACAACTTGCTACTCTATTTTTATAGCACAGTTTTCATGTGGCAATTCATAAGGGAGATTTAAGATATATTTTACACCATAGGGTATTTCAAATATTAAACAGCAATGTAGTGTTATGTTTGTACATAATATATAATAAGAGTATCATTAAAAAAAAAAGATATTGCTGAAAAATATACCTGAATTATTAAAACCAATCTGAAGTATTGTGTAAAGCATCTCTTTCTTTCAAAGAGATGTTCTCAAGCAAGCACAAACTGGTTTAAAAATGGTTAATGTAGTATATTTATTAATTTTATGAGTAAATTATGTAATGCATGTACAAAAATGTATTATTTTTCAATCCTGTTAATGCAAGGGCTTGCTTGTCACAAGAGCATATTTACCATTGCTGAATTTCAGAAGCAGGTATGAAAAGTAATGTAAAAAATTATGCAACCAATTTAAAAGTGAAAAAAAATAAAAATTAGAAAAGAGTTGTCTGCAACTGTTTTTACTAGTCCATTAACTGTTACTGCCTCTTGATGCTGAATCAAAACAAACAAATCCAGATGCTTTCTGTTATTTGATGATGACATAAACAGAGAATTGCAGGAGAAATATGGATGGATTTCAAATAAATTATCATGCTAATTTTTCAAGACTACTTTGGCAGACCCATCAAAGTGCTGGCAAAGAGGCTGAACTTTTGACTGGTTTTCAGAGATTCACGTGTTCCTAATACTGCACTTCAAGATAATTAATTAATGGGAGTGGATTCTCATGATAGTTTAGCCAAAGTCTTTAAGAGTATATCTGAGTTTATACTAAGTGAGGTCCTATTACAAAACCTGTTTCAGCATAGCTGGTTTGTTAAAAGACTTTTCTATGGACTGGACAGACTGAAATAGAAGCAACATTACATTGCACTGCAAAATTACAAGAAGAGATAAGACTCAGATTCCAGCTGGACATTTCAACTGTTATGAACAACGTGGCTCTCTTCCTGACTGGCTCTTGGCTCATCTCATGTGCTTTCCCAGAAGGAGACATAAAGCCATATGGCCTTCCAGGCACTGCTCCATCATACCTTCTGTAGTGAGGCCTGAAGCTGAAAGAGATCCTTTAACTCTGCAGTTAAGTACAAGGTAGGCTAACCTGTACTAAAAAGAGCAAGTTATCTGACATTTTCCCCCATTTAAAAGGCCTAACAATGGATTTGTACCACCAGCTAGCAGATGAACTGTATTTTCACCTCTTGATAAATTGTTTATATCCCTATACTTGGAAAGAGCATATAACTGGTTATAAAAGTTCCTTAAGAAACATTATACTGTGAAATTTGCACACTCAGAATGTATAATATTTTGCTGTGTAAGTTATCTAAGTATTCTCTGGATGACAAGTAACTGACTTAAAACAAGGGAAAACATCAGACAACCAACAAATTTTCAACAAAAAATACCATTTAAAGTGAAAAAAAATCTGGAAGAATTGTAAGCAATGCAAATAATTTAGCCCAGAAATGACAGATTCTGTTGAGTTTGTTTTGTTTTGTTTGTTTGGTTTTTTGTTGGTTTTGTTAGTTTAGTTTTGTTTTATTGGTTTTTTGGTTTTTTTTTTCTTTTTTTTTTTTTTGTTTTGTTTGGTTTTGGTTTTGTTTTGGGGGTTTTTTTGTATCAGAAAAAGAATAGGAAGTGAATTAACTATAAGTTAAAAACCTTTGCTACAATGTAAAGAATTTGATTAATGACAAAATGTTCCAAAAGAAGATTTTAAGCTATTATGTTCAGTCTGATTTTCAATATAAAATACATCATTGCAAAAACTGGACTACTAATTCAGAATCACAGAATATTCTGAGTTGGAAGAGACACACAAGGATTATCGAGTCCAACTCTTAAGTGAATGGCCCGTAGGGGGATCAAATCCACAACCAGCATCATGATGAGTATCATCAGCAGGTTATTAGCATCATGCTCTAACCAACTGAACTAATTCATCTAATAAAGCGAATTGCCTACTTTTCCGATTTACGCACAGTAAGGTGGTTTCAAGGACCAAAATTTGTTGGTGTTTCAGTCTGTATTTCAGTTAATGAATAGAAATTCAGAGAATGATGAGAAATGGATAACTCATTTATCTGAATTTGTTTTTGCAATGTATCTTCGTAGCAATAATAATTATCCAATGGCACAACAACAGTTACAAGAGCAATTGCTTTAATATGAAAATTAGACTAGCTGAATGTCTAATGTATTTTAAATTTTGGAAATCTCACTGTAGTTTAGGACTACAGGCAGGCAAACCTCTTTGCAAGGGAAAGGAGAAAGTCTTTATTTCACATGTTCCTGACAAGTTCTGATCCATTTTTACCTAGTTGAAGGGCAGAAGCAGCTAATGAGGGATTGTAAAACAACACCATCCCTTCTCTCCCCAGCAGCCTACAATGGATGATACAAGAACATCTATGCAGATAAGAGAGAGGAGAGCTGAGACCTTATGTTACATTTTCCTACTGTGAGGAAAGGGTGTATATGTATGATACCTTCTTCCTGCAACACTTAGGAGAAACGACTTTACATTTGAGGCTGTAAACATGATTAGAAAACACAGAAACGTTTCTCATCCATTGTTACTTAAGCGTGTTATTACTTCCATTGCCTTAACGGATCCTTAGTTCAAGTTCATAAAAATCTTAAGTAAATAACTGACAATAGATATCAAAGATTTAGAGCAATATGTTGTTAAGACACCAGATCAATAGCCAGGTCAGAACCACCTTTAGTGGCTCTGGGGCTGGGGTGTTACATGTGTACACATATTTTACATGTACCCTATTATTGTTACTACTGCAGAGAGTAATAATGTAACATATTATTACTACCACAGATCATTCTAAAAAGCAAGGATGCTTGGAATGTATCTTGCTTCAGAATCTTCATTGATATCTAAAGGTTGCAAAAGGAACATCACAAGCAACATTTAGCTAAGGAGTTACTCTGCACGTCTCAGAAGTGAAGGACTAGCAGGATGCGTTGCCTGGTAAGGTATCGGTAGATACAGACATAGGCAACTGCTGTACGTGATATAGGTAAGAATGATGAAGGAGAGTATTCCCACTCTCACAGAGTCATGTAACCGTGGTTCCTAATGTCAGTGAGTTACTGCACAGTAACCCGTGTACTCTTGATGGAACACAGCAAGTAAGCAAGCACATTTTAAAGAAAAAAAAATCATAAGTACACAAAGACAAATTTTGTGGTAAATGTATGGAAAGCATCACCAAGTTTGAAAAGTTATTTGACTAGCTATATCTTTTAGAAGTGTTATCAGTCTTTAGCAGTACTGTTATTGAAAATCACACATCTGCCCGCTAATTTCAAAAAGTAATTGCAAGGGTGTAATATAACTTTCATTGTTATTCAAATATTTTTTCTCAATTTGCATGGCTCCAGAGACCTCAATGAATAGAGTGACAGTTTCAGGAGCTCTCTAAAGCTGTGACTTGTATAGCTTTGGACCTCTGTGAGAGCTATGATTCTGTCTGAAGGCTCAAAGCTTAGCAGAAAGTGCACTTTTTTTGCACATTTCAGATATCCCCAGAGATTTTTATGAATGGGAAAGGGTCAAGAAGTAGCAGAAATACCTGACAGAAGCAGCAAGCTAAAAAATAGGAAAAAAAAACAACCTCACAAAAAATTTAAAAATTGGTGAAGAAAAATAAAATCTGAAGATGAATTTATGGTAAGTACAAAAGTGGGTTTCAAACATCAGATCAACTTTTTTTTTTTTTTTTTTTTTTTTTAGCTCTTGCCAGCCTAATGTTCTCCACTCAAAAACAGGAAGAGGTATATATGATATGTGCAGACAGCATGGAACAACAGACTTCTTTCTCAAGGTGAGCAATTAATGTGCATTTCGAAGACTGGCAAAAATAAAGAAGAAGATATTTTTCCATATATATTTAAACTATGCAAACACTGATTAAACAGAGGGAAAAAGTTCTGTGAAAGTAATTCAGTAGAATGCACAATGCAAAGGTATTGCTAAGAGAAGGTTGGGAGGGGAGAGTTGTGATTACTTATCCTTTTCCAGCTCAGATACAACATTTAATGGATGGCCATCTTTTCATCTTTATTCTTTAGATATAACTCATGTCTGTGCTACATTTGCTCCATTGGTCTTAAATGGCATGTCAAAGAACTGAAGGCTGTGGAGTCCTTTTGGAGATCCAAACACAAACTTGGCAGATTCCTGACCATATGTCACAAATATAGTGGAGTACAACCCAACATTTCTTGCTTACATGGTAGAAATCCCAACAGAAAGTATTGCTACAGCTGTGACTTTCTCTCTGTACAGTTTTTATTGCCAGAATAAAAACATTGTACTGTAATAATGGGTATTGGTATTGTATGACCTGGAGTCATGACTTGAATTTATACCATTTAAAAATACAACCACTCAGTCTTCCAATCCTCCAGTAGATTTAGTTTGTCTGGGGGGGGGGTTGTTTGTTTTGGGTTTGTTTTGTTGTTTGGTTTTTTTTTTAATATACTTGTGTTTTCACTTGTCCTAGGTTAGGATGTGTTCCAAGATGTCTAAATGAGGCGTTTAAGTCAAATATTTTGTTCTCCATAGTCACTCACAGTGACACTCACTTGATAACACAGTTTATCAAGAGGTTCACTGTCATTTTTCCATCTCCCTGAGTGAACATATAGCCTCCTACCTCCCAGCCCCCTCTCCAGTTCTTTACATTAATCTATCTTCCAGTTACAGTTCTAAGTATATTCTCTTGAGGCTGTCTTAGTCTTGCAGAGTTTCAAATACTGTAAAAAGAATTTTTAGTTGTCCTAAAATTTGATATGCCCAGCAATTTGGATGCCAAAGACAGGAAGAGACCAGCCTATTCATTGCCTTGCAATATCACTTATGTCCTGTGAAATATAGATAAAATGCCAATGGTATCACATATATAAAAAGTGCATTATCATCTTTCTGAATGCACCGGCATCCTTCTTTCTTTATAGAATGCTCCTCCCATGCATTTAAATTTGTAGGTTTGGTGTTTTTAACTTTTTAAAGTTGTTAACAGATAAGAAGATTTCAAAGTAAACTAGATCATTTTTTCCCACAAGGCATAATAATTTACTTTTGTTGCTGTTTTGTTGTTGTTGTTGTTTAAAACATTTCTCTTCATTGTTTATTTTTATTCCTTTCACTGGGCAGCCACACAAACAGCTGCTTCAGCACACAGCACTAGTGAAAGGACAGAGAGCATTTTTAAAGACAGGTATGTTCCAGAGCATATTTTCAATTAATAGAAAAAAAATTTTCTTATGTCAGAAAAAACAGTATAGAAAAGTCCCCTACCATTATTTCAGCAGATGTGGCCATGCTTCTAACTAGGCAAAAGTAAAAACTTTTCTTTCTCTGCTCTATTTCACACAAAAAAAAATTTTAGAAGGGAGGACAGGAATAATACACTTTTACTTTTAGGTGCCTGTTAATTTCTTTATTTTCTAATAGCAGAATGTCCAGGTTTTACTGATTGTACTGGCAGTGGTGACTGACTTTGCTAGGTTAGAAATATTTAATAAGAGACAAGAAAATAAGAAATATGATAATATGCATTCAGTACAGTACAGGGAATTTATAAAAATAAAGAAGCAGACTTCTATATTAATATAAGAAGTAATAAAGGCCATATAGCTGTTAAGGAATGAAGAGGAAGGTAAAGAATTAGAAGTAATGTAAATACAATATTGCAATTTAACAAACTTCTGCTCTCCAAACACCGTACCAGATGTACATCAAGAACCCTAACAGTGCTCACTCTAATGATGGAAACATAAAACCACATTTTTTTCCAGGCCTTTATGTTTTTAGAATATTAGCCTCTAGTGTGATGCCTTTAAGTAGATCAGTCTCAATACACTCACACTAATTTTTTGTACTGCATTCGTTCAGCCAGAATAGTGTCAGTGATAAAAATATTATATATATTTCAGTCAATGTGAATGTCTGCCATGGGCAACCCACCTTTTAGCAATTACCAACTAAAGTAGAAGGTTTTAATGATACAGTTAGCAAAGGATACCGAACTGCATTCCATAATCACACTGGGCAAATACAATACGACTAGAACAGGTGATAGCTTAATTTTCCTCATCTGTACCTTCTAGCAAGTCTAGTTACCTTTTCGCACTGATTTGATGTGGTCATTTAGGGAAATCACTGCAGATGGTATGTCATTGTGTGCGAACTTGCTGAAGATTTTTACAACTTGAAACCACTGTCTCCAGCCAATATGAAAACTTAGTGTGGATTACAACTAGAGCTTAAAACTATTTGTGAGCATAACCTCAACACATGAGGAAAAAAAGTGGATAAAATGCAGCTTAACCCAGAAGTGACAAAAAATGAAAATACATAGAGTCTAAGGAGTGTATACTTGAATTTATATAATTTATTAATATTATTTATATTAAGGTCTTACACATGTATGTTTTTATATTTTTTTATCCCATTCCCAGTCAATATATTTTGTTTTGTAACAGATCTAGAACACCAATTTGCAGTGAATTTTTTGGCCAATATTCTTAAAAAGCAATTAATATCTTCAGAACTGTATATATAAAAAAATGCTCTGCATTTACTAACACAATGTCATGGTTTTGCTGGCTCTTAGAAACTAAGCAGGAATTTTTCCCTTCCCCCTGCCTACTGTGTGAAGGGGATGTT
>JAWWLV010000144.1:44788186-44804431 GCA_035041135.1 Platyrinchus mystaceus | reverse complement strand
CCTTAGGGGCTGACGAGCTCCATCTACCCGGGGGATTATCCCTGAAGCAGGACCGGGAATCGAACCTGCGACCTTGGTGCTGAGAGCGCAGCATCTTAACCGCTAGACCACCAGGTGTCCCCATTTTCCAAATATACCTCATGTAATTGACTTACCAAAGAAATGAAAGCTGTGGAAGAAAGGTAAGCAAAGCACAAAGTAATAGTTTGAAACAAAAAAAAAAAATGAACAAAACACCCTAGCTGATACTGAAAGAAATATCATATTTCAGGTTATTGACAAAGTTTCAAGAAACATACTCTCTAGGTAACTCTTATTCATCAAAGGATTTTATCTTAGTTCCCAACCTCTGCTCTGTGTCCATGCCAGCCTTGTTAAATGTTAAAGACAATCACAGATATCAAACAGCTTCATGACACACCAAATCTGAACCCAAACATAGCTACACCTACCAAAGAAATATAGATGTACCCATTGAGAATTACAGACAGCTCTCCAGAGAGCTACAAGAACTGCTAAATCTGCACAGTGATATGGCTATAACCTCCAGATAGAAGTAACCTACTTGTTTTACCTCATTGTATAATGCACCATGAAATTTTTATTATGGCAGAATTCAGTCATGAATAGAAAAACTTAGTGAAAAAGCACAAGCAGACACTTAAATAGCAGACAAAAGATGTGACTTTTGTGGAATTGATTTATACATCAAATAAAATTTCAAACGGACATAAGATATAAACATCCCAACTAAAAATAAAGCAACACTATAAAAGTACTTGGAAGAGGCTTATCAAATGCCCAAAGTTCACTCCTTAGTCATCAAGTTTGTGACACAGCAAGTAAAATTGTACATTACTTAGTTGCAAAGCCCCCAACTGAGACAAACGTAGAAAACCAGTGCAAGTCATGAAATACTTCACTCCTTTCAAACCTTTCAAATTTCTTGCAATGTGGGTGCATAAGTTATTGAAAGGATTTTTGTCATTAAAGTTATGCTCAATGGTAACCAACAATTCATTACGGTATTTTAAATCTTGGAAAGCAGTCTTTTAGTTCTTGTTTGTGTGCAAGTGTCAACCATGCTGTATCATTACAGTGAAACAAGACTGTGTTTCCCATGCCATTGTAACTTAAAGTGCTGCAATTTGAAATATAGAAAAAAATTAACTCCAGGAAAAGGTTGAAGACATTGCAGGAAAATTTATATCAATCAAAGTATATTCAATTTATTTCCCAGCATTCTCTATTGAGAGAGCATTTCTCTACAGAATTTGAACTGCATTTATTTTAAACCCAGTAGCTGAGAGAAAAAAACCCGACCACAAAAAAACATTCCCAACAACATGCTGTAGTGAGTGATCTGCTAACATGGATATATGTAAATCTTTTAACAGATTCCTTGTTTCTGAGATGTTTATGACAGAGAAAAGTGTGTCAACCCCTGTTCACTTGATGTCAGAAAATATATATCAGTTTTACATGGTGGTAAATGGAAAAAAAATATAAAATGAGAAAAACAGCAAAGGACCATATGGAAATAATATTTCCATCAGCAGTTTTTATTTCACTATGATTTCTTTGACAGATCTTTTCAAATTCTAAAGCTGAAGAAGAATAAACAAATTATAAAGAAATTTTAAGGTACAAAGTAGAATTTCAGAACTGCACAGATTGTAGTAGAAATCTGAAATGAGGTTAATAGTTCAGAAAAAGTAGCAAAGAAAGACTTGCTATTGAAAAAGAATATTAAAAAGTCTAATGCACATTAAAATTAATATGTTAAATAAAACTTTAAGACACAAAAGTAAGGCAAGATGAGTCATTAATTTTAAACATGTTTAGTTAGGTGTTTTATTTTAGATGAATATTAAACCTATTATTTTATAGAAAGCTAAGGTGGCAGAAACCTATATGATTAAATGATGCCACTGCTATTAGCAGCAGCTTCAACAGCAAAAGTCAGAAATAGTTACCTGTATTTTTGTTTCTTCGCATAGCTATCTTAATTTCAACACTATTTGTATTTCCTGATAAACCTTCCTTCAAGCAGAATCACTCACTGCTGGATCCTAATTACCCTGGCAAAGCTTTCTGCATTGCTAGTTCTCTCTACTGTTCCTGTGTTAAATAAGCAGAAGCACACACATCTCAAATGAACTTTGAAACATCATACCAAAAAGAAGGGATGTTATTATTGACACTTTACTGAGTCTTCCCCTGTACACAGACATTGCCTATTACATCAGTTGTTAGGTGCTTTCAGGCTGCATTATTGCACTTCCTTGAGACAAAAATTCCATGGATGTTTAGCATGAGGAATACCGAGACTTTGATCGAGGCATCAAAAGGATGGAGAGTAAGAATGACATTTATGGGAATTATAGATAATCCACTGATTTTCTGTTTCTAACAAGGGTCAAAGAAGATGTAACTCCCCCTAATAAACAATGCTGAAAAACTGGTAATAGTGAGGAGAAGGCTGAGAAGTCCTGAGGAAACTGGCTTATGTAGTTGCCAAACCACTCTCCATGATTTTTGAAAAAGTCAAGGCAATCAGGTGAAGTCCCTCCTGACTGCAAAAAGGGAAACATCTGAAAAGGGTAGAAAAGAGGACCTGAGAAACTACTGAACTGTCAGCCTCACTTCTGTCCCTGGGAAGATCATGGGACAGATACTCCAAGATGCTGTGCTAATGAACATGGAGAACAGGGAGGGGATTCGAAACAACTGGCATGGCTTCACCCGGGTCAGGTACTGCCTGACCAAACTAGTGGCCTTCTTTGATAGAGTGACTACATCAGTGGACAAGGGAAGGGCTACAGATGACATTTATCTGGAATTCTGTAAAATCTTTGATACAGTCCCTCAGAACACCTTTCTTTCTATATTGAAGAGAGATGGATTAGATGGGTGGACTGTTAGTTGAATAAGGATTTTGTTGGATCGTCACATCCAGAGGGTAGTGGTCAATGGCTCAGAGTCCCAATGGACATCAGTGACCAGTGGTGTCCCTCAGAGGTCCTTACTGGGGCCAGAACTGTTTAATATTTTCATCAATGACAGACAAAGGGATGAAGTGCAGCCTCAGCAAAATTGCAGATGACACCAAGCTGAGAGGTGCGGTTGACATTTCTGAAGAAGAATGAAAGTGGATGCCACCCAGAGGGACCTGCACAAGCTCAAGAAGTGGGCCTATGGGAAACTCATGCAATTTAATAAGACCAAGTGCATGGTTCTACACCTGGGACAGGGCAACCCCTAGTATCAATACAGGGTGAGGGATGAACAGATCAAGAGCAGCCTTGCCAAGAAGGATTTGGGGGTGCTAGTGAAGGAAAGCTGGACATGACCCAGCAATGTGCACTTGCAGCCCAGAACGCAAGTTGTGTCCTGGTTGGCATCCAAAGCAGTGTGGGCAGCAGGTTGAAGGAGCTGATTATGCCCCTCTGCTCTGGTGAGACCCCACCTGGATTGCTGCATCCAGCTCTGTGATTCCCAACACAGGAAGAACTATTGGAGTGAGTCCAGAGGAGGCCACCAAGATAATTAGAGGGATCGAACACGTCTCCTATGAGGAAAGGCTAAGGGAATTGGGATTGTTCAGCTTGGAAAAGAAAAGGCTTGGGGGTGACCTAATTGCAGTCTTCCAGTTCCTGAAAAGAGCCTGCAAGAAAGATGGAGAGAAACTTTTTACAAGGGTGTCTAGTGCTACGACAAGTGGGAATGGCTTCAAACTAAGAGTAGTTTTAGATTAGATATTAGAAAGCAATTCTTTACTGTGAGGGTGGTGATGCACTGGAACAGGTTGCCCAGAGAAGTTGTAGATGCCCCGTTCCTGAAAGTGTTCAAGGCCAGGTTGAAGGGGTCTTTGAGCAACCTGGTCCAGTGGAAGGTATCCCTGTCCATCGCAGGCAGGTTGGAATTAGATGATCTTTAAGGTCCCTTCCAACCCAGGCCACTCTATGATTAGTAAAGTCTGTTATATAAAGCCTGTACACTTTAAATTTTCAGGAAACATATTGATCATGATAGCCCAAGGTTGAGAACTTCAACATGTATTCCAAATGTTTCAGCTTGTATTTTACCAGCTGCTATGCACAGAAATTGAGTCCTAACATGTCTCTGCAGCAATTTTTTCATGAAAGTAACTTCTGTGGTGTAATTGAGAAAATTCACTTTTGACTGTCTAGCTAGAAGAGTCAAATAACTTTCCACACAGTCTGACTTTAAGAGAACAGAAGAAGTTAATTTTTAACTGTTCTGCTTTAATTATGGAACCATGACTTACACCTTTCTATACTCCCTGCAGGCAGGTCCAGTCTTCTTTTCAGGACCAAAGGTGTGTACGTCCCAGAAGTCTCCTGTCTTCTCATGAGAAAGGATCCATCTTATTATTTCTTATCCTTTTCTCTTCTTGACTATTAAGCTTTCCTAGGTGATAATGCACTTGTAAATTCTCTTCTTCCTTCTCCTTTCTTTACTACACACCATTCCAGATTCTACGACTAGGGCTGCTCTGAATTTCCCAGGGGAAATGACATCTGCTGATGACCTTTCTTCCCACCTGAGGGAGGAGACTGTGGTTTTCTTATATTGAGAAACAGCATTAAAATTCTCTGTTAACTAACATTGCTTACATGAAAAGGAATGAAGATGTTTCATAACTATTTGCTTGCTACAGCATCCTTGATTTTTGAAAAGGTATGCAAACAGCTAATAAGTAAGTCAGAATAGTGATTGCTTTCCAATTCTCCAGGCAGAACCATGAAAAGATCTTAAACTGACATTATTTTTTTAAAAAGTAAGTATTTTTTATCACCCTAAGTTACGAAGAATCAATAGAAAAAGCTACATTATCTTGAACACAGGTAGAAGAGGGTATTTTAAGATTAAAAACCCAGACATTCCCTACCTTTAATTCTGACATATCAACAGCTAGAAAGTGACCTTGAAAAGTATTACCTCAGATTTTTCTGATCAATGTTCTTTAACCTTGCAAAACATTTAATAAGTAGCTTTGCCATTAGTACGACACAAACTTGGCCAATATGTGAGCTCAGAATTAGTTTCATGTCTCCTCTAAAACTTGTTATCTCTGGAAAGGAGATATTCATTCCCATCTTTATTGTAGGACATGATTTGGTGGATCAAAAATTGCCATTCTTTTAGGAAACTTGCTTTGAGACTTGCCAATCACAGACTAAAATAAGTCACCAGCCCTATTCTGAAGGTCAAAATTGGGGAAATAAAATTCTGTAGAAAGGATTATAGTTCAGGGAAAGACATGGCACATGCTCCTTCAGGGAAGCATATTATTTTCCAGTGTGAACAGCACTATTGTCAACCTTGCTGTTGAGATAATTGCCACCTTTTAATAACACAGATCTTTTCTGAAGGATTATAATTAACAATTCGCCTTTCATTTCAACTTTCTAGCTATTCGGAATTTTTTTCTGTTTCAGTAACTGGGTAATTTTCCCAACCAAATGTTTTTACACTACAGATTTTAAAATACTGAAAAAAAAGCTTTCCTCCACTGACAAAGACTACAACAAATACAGTTCCATGACTTCGCAGTTTTTCACAGATGACATTTAGATTGAAACAACATGAGAAATGCCTTGGACCTGGGTCGCTTCTGCAACCTGCAGAATTAATCAGTACAGTTCTAAAGACTGAATTTCTTTTAAATTCAAGATCACAGAGCAACATGGGAAATTAAGAATTGTTGTATTTCCTTAGAAACAGTGTTAAACTGCTAGAAAGATCTCAATCCAGCTTGCATTAGTGTTTGAGTATTTCTCATGCTTCTGCATGAGCAAAGCAATGCACATGTCATACAAAAAAATTAAGAATGCTTATAGGGAAGAAAAAGAGCAGAGCTCACCATGGGAGGAACGAGGGAGTGGTTATGTAAATCAAGAAACCTTAAAAAGACTCATCTCTCCCATTCTCGAGATGCTCAGACTCGGCCATGAGGCCGATGCATCCAGCGCGCTGTTAATAAAGTTCTTTGTTTCACTTTATTTGGCCATCTTCTAAATTTTAATTAGAGATATTTCTCACATCAAGAGGAATTGATTTAAAGGGTTCCAGTTTTCCTTCAGATAAAAACATACAACATTAATTTAACCTTGTGGTAATTCTGAGCTTTTATATAGGGTTGACATTTGCAGCTAAGACCTTATATACTCTAAAAAATACAATTTTGTGCTAAAATAAATTTTAACTAATGAACTGCAATGACTTTTGGGCTGTCTAATCTGCAGCACAGCCTTTACAAGACAAACTGTCCTGTCCATCAAACTCAGTCATCTTGGACAATAATAAGTGTGTAAATGCCTCCTAATTGTTAATCTACCATGTGGTGATTCTTCCGCTGAAGAAGATATTTCTTTTGTTTTTACCTTTTCAATTTTGCCAGGGGGATTATGCAGATGATTAACACCCTGAATACAGGAGATTGTCAGTCAGTAAAGTGTAAAGGCATTTAAAGTCATGTTTTACAACTAATTATCACTCTACTGTTAAATATTCTTCCCTGTAAAAAATTTATGAACTATCTTTGAAAGAACTGGCTTCCTATCACTGGCAAACTTTAAATCTTTTGAAGAGAATCCTAGCTCATTTGTGCAGTATTTCAACACAGTATTTCAATTTTTTTCCTTTAATAATCATTGCTATTCTACTGTATCAATGCCATGGGAGTGGGGGAGGAAGGTTTATTTCAAGAATACAAGGAAACATTTTCTGCTTAAACATCAATCTAAAAAAAAGTCAGCTAATTTTAGATATATTTGTGCTAACCTATAACCTCTATATATGAAAATCTGAATTATTAAGTTTTTATGCTCTGAAAATCCCATATTTAGCTTTTCAGTGACTGATGGAAGATGTTCTGTTATATATATATATATATATACACACACATATATATAAATGATATAATGAATAAATCAAGTTGCACCAGGAGACCTTTGAATGAAATAATGTATAATCATGTATCTTGAAATTATTTTGGTTCCTCTAATTGGCAATAAATTGATATGACATACTCCAATATAATCTTGATACCTTGAAAAAACTATTTTCTCATTATTTCTCTTGTTCAATAACTTCAGTAACTGTGCTAACAATTGTGAAATGAATGCTTTCATCTTTCTAGAATAATAATAATAAAAAAACAAAACAAAAAAAAAAAAAAAAACAACCCACAGAAAGTAAAACTATGCATTAGATGTGGGAAAAGCATGCCAGAATTAGTTTTACTTCCTCTTGCTAATATTAGCTATGGGATTTTTTTTCAACCAATAAAATTACAAAGGCCATGATGAAACACAGTTGCATTTCCCAATTTCCTGAGCTTGAGTTTCATCAAATTTGTTTCCTGTGCAGCCATCAGCAAATAGACTTACGTCAGCCAAAGGCTGTGAATGTTAGTCATCTATCAGTTTCTTTTTTGAGACTCTAGCATAAAACTGTATTTTAGCAGTGTGCTCTTTCTAGGTCAGCACTTCTAAAGTGTCAAAGATCCTGAGGGAAAAGGAAGAATTCTAGCGGGGAACAATTCTACCCTGTGTCAGCGTCTGTGTAGTTTGTTGTGGGAAAAACTCAAGCAAAATTTTTATAAGAGAATGCAAAAGGCAAGGAAAAATGTAGCCATAACCTATATTAACAACCATATTTTTATGTCTCATAAATTATAAAAAAGGAATTATAGCTTTATACTTTTATAGTAGAAGTACAAGAACACTAATCAAAAAATTATATAAAAGGAAACAGATTGTCAAAATCTGTGATATCCCCACTGTGTCACATGGACAGTTCCATACTGGTTTCATTTTGATGCAAAATCAGGAAGGAGGCATTAAATTTCATTATCTTTATCTGAATATATTTTTTATATGCTAAATTGATTTTTAAAAGTGTATCTTTTCAAAATCAGAAAAGGCTGTATTTTCAAAATAGCATTCTGCCAACAAAACACTAAGAAACTTTCAAATGTAAATTTCCCAGCATAAATAAATAAAAAGAAAATTAATAAAAAGAACTGTGCTGGTTTAAAAGTAAACTGGCGGGAGAAATAAACCCAACTGAAAAGAGATTACAAGTCAGAGTTGCAATTTACTAAAAAGGTTATAAGAAATACAGTGATACAGAGAAAAACTGGTTTTAACCCACAAAGACAGATGTATAACCCCACACCCTGGGACAAGAACAGAACAGTGTTTGTCAACCCATGCTGAGCACCACGTGGCCCCCCTGGGTGCAAAGAAAAAGGAAAGGAAAACCTGTTGATGATGGTGGCAGTTCTGTTGAGGTAATGATCGCAGTCCTGTTGAGAGTGGCAGCCGCACTCCTGTTGGAGTTCTGGTCCTCCTCTCGATCCCACTTGTGGTACCAGAAGTCCCAAAACCCCAAGATTATATGTGCTCAGGTTCAGGTGGGGAAGTCCAGTATCTCCTCCAGGGCAGGGAGTTTCACAATGGCTGATCCCACTGTGAGTCATGGGATATTTTTGTAGTCTTTGATGGTCTAGCTATTGCAGCTGCCTATTATGCCAGTCCAGTATGGCCCATTAGCAGCAATGACCCCTCAGTCTGATTGTGAAGGTGCTAATTTCCCCCCCAGAGGGGAGTTATCACAGCCAAGTCAGTAAGTGTGCCCTGGGCAGCTGCTGCCAATGATCCATTATTAATAGTCCACCAGAAATGACATAGAGGGTGTAGAATACACAGTTTTGTTTATACTCACATAGTGATAAACCCTGTAACTAGGACAAGAACTAAAACATTATTCCATATAATTGTCTCCTGAGTTGCTGAGCTGAGATGCTCCTTTTATGTGCCCCAGCTAATTCCTGAACAAGCAGTCAGGGACAGAGTTACAGCTTTTAAGCTTATCGTCTCTCAGCATCCCTTTGAGAGCAAACCCTTTTTATGTCACATGTACACAATGAGGCAGGTTCTCTACCTGGCAGGCCTCATAGCCCTAGCTCCCTTTCCAAGGAATCATTAAAAGCAGCCACTTCTTCCCTGGCTCAGGCATCTGGATCTCCTACGTTGAAGGCTGAGCAAGGAGGGACAGATGCAGTTTGTCTGACTTTCACACCAGTGTGGAGTCAAGAACAAAGAAGACCAAAAACCATGACCTGGGGAGCACTCCAAGTCCCATGATGCATTTCTTCATCAGCTTTTTCTCCTAATAAGCTGAGCTGTGTGGTTGCACTTCATATTTCAAGGACAGCTTCCCAAATTTGTTCTAGATTCCTATGGAATTTCTTCCCAATTTGACTCTAAAGGAAGCATGGCTTACACAACTTGGCACTGTTTTCACAGGGGCTCTAAAAAGACTAAATATGTCAAATACTCTGTCCATTTTTACACAATCATTCTTTCAAGCTACCAATTCCTATGAAGTGGACAGAGATCTTGCCAAAGTACTTCAGTGTAAAGGTGAAGTAATTCATGTCCTTGGAAGTCCCTTTTTTCTTAGCCAAAAATAAGATGATTTTGTCTAGTTCATTCAACATTTAAAACAATGTCCAATACTGCCAGTTAAGTACTAACACTTTAGAAATGTTATTCTAAATTAAGGGTAAAGAAACAAAAAAAGAATTCATGCACCAGATGAAGTTCACTGCAAGATAGAACAGAGTACTGAATTTCAAATTCTGTCTACAACATAAATATACTTCCCAGGTTGTAACTTTTGTTTTTGTTTTTTTAAACAGAAGATGTTTTGCTTCTCATGTTTTACACCCTTCAGACATCACTTTCATGTTTTTTCACTAAGGAGCTAACTCAGAAGAATTCACTCCCAGTGTTGCCAGGACCTAACACATATTTTATTAGATATCAATGCAAGAGGCTTAATCTGACTTGATTTTAAAGCAGATTTCTACACAAGAAGAGGATTGATATTTACTTATGAAGGCAATCTACCTTCTTCTGCACAACTGTCTTGTACAACTGTTTCAGCCTTTGCTTTAACTTTGTAAGAAGATACAACAAATGCCTCAACCTCCTTTTGAGATTGAAATATCTTTGTCTCTTATTGTGTCATATCTTCTTTTCCCTAATGTATTGTATAATATGTCTACCAGTACTCATTTATTAATATAGATTTAGTTGTAGTCATTCAATTCTACAATATTACCAGTGGTTTGTGATATCTGGAGGCATTTCTAAAACCTTGACTCAGAGGACTGCTTGAATTAGGGACAAACTTTCTTCAACTGTTGTAAAATTATAAATACAATGGAAATTTCACAGAATTCAAAAGTCAAATCAAGTTCTGCACAGTGAGATGAATTCTCAGGTTCCCCTTCAGAAAATATAAGTAATCAGTTTCTCAATGTTAATTACAATGGATTACTAAAGTTTAATTTATTTTTTCATTTTTAGATTGCTTGAATGACAAGTCCAGTCACCAAGTGATAGACAGCCATTAACTTAAAATGTTTTTCAAAGCCTTTCATTCAGTTCTTTGACATAGGTTAGATCATAATATATATTATTATCTCTGAAAGTCAAAGAAAAATCACTGGCTCTGTTTTGCTGTTGTTAGGGATAAAGGCACAGACATCAGTCAGTCAATAGCCAACTTTCTGATGCAGATGTTTTACTAACCAAAGGTTCTTTTGTGCTCAAGCATTACACAGCAATTCTAATAGGTGTAAATATCTAATAACAGTTGTAGAAAGACTGGTGCTAGAGTTGACATAAGTTTCTTTACGCCACTTCAGATACAGCAGTCTTGTGAGTACACAGGGTTCACTGGGCAAGTTATTTCTGATGGTCTCTGCTTACTACAAAATGGCATTTTGGTATCTGTACGTGGCAATGGCATATCTGTACTATCGACACGTTTGCTGCCACCTAAAATTAGGAAATATTTTCAATATAAAACAGTAATTACAAGACAGATGGTAAAATCTTAATCTTTTGAAATTTCAGAAACAAAGTAAAGCAGAACAGAAAAAAACAGCAGTACTTTTCTAAGCAATCATTTCCACTTTGTCACAATGGTATCAAAAAACCAAAGCCTAATGCTCTCACACTGCTGTTAATAGACTTGTCTAGTTGAACTGGCTGCTGGATCTATGTGACTCTTCTGCATCACTAACTGATTTTTGGAAAAGGCTGGAATTTACAATACAAATATATGTTCTATACCATTTATTGCCTGAAAAATTTCAGTTACCTTAAATTTCTTTATTTGCTAATTCAGAAAAGTGGCAGTATCATTTTTAGTTCATTAATGAGATAAAAAAACCCCCATGTTTGTTTTATATAATAATAAACAAAAATCAGCAGGAAATACTGGTGTATCATTAGGAACCAACCTGTGAAACAGTGATTTGGGGATAAAAACTTAGGTTTGTAACCATTTTAACCAACAAAAGAGTTAAAACTGCAACCAAATACTAATTCAGTGAATGACCAACTCTTTAGCAAATTAGCAAATGACCATATTTTAGCTCATTTAGAACTTTCAGGCAACACTAGGGAGAGAATACATATTTGTGTTTAAAACAGAGGAGTCTGGCATTTTAAAAAAATGACAGGGTGGATAAGGCCATAGAAAAAGATGCCTGGATTTAAGGGAAATAGAGAAAAATCCCAGAATTTCTGGCAACTTCTCCCATAGCCTTTTTGGCCAGATCTGTGCTGCCTTTAAGAGTCATTCCAACAAGGACACATAAAAGTGTCCATCTATTCTGTCAGTATTTCAGGTTTTACAATTCCCACAGGCTGCATAGCGCATAGATGTTTTGGACCTTTCTCAGGCAAGCTCTTCTTCCATTTGTTCAGCTCACTTCTGGAATACTGAAGATGGCTTACAATCATTTTCATTTTGCTAAGTGTCAGGGCTTGCAGAAATGTCTCTGACTTATTAAAATAATTTTACTAAGAGTGAGATAACAAAAAATTGTATTTCAGACCAGTGTCCCTGAGCTGCCACTGCTCCAGCTGCTCTGTATGCCTACTTGTACACAGATTCAAAAGGTTAAGACAAAATCGTATGGCATAATGACAATACATATTTGTTCTACTTGATACATCTTAGTGGAAAATTACTTTGGCCAACGTATTGTTTTCAAGCATTCTTTCTCAAGACAAAGCCAGGCTTTGTCAAGGCCAGCTGCCAGGAATTGTTTGTCCTTTAAAGTAACAAACTTTGGATATATGAAAACCCAGATGTCATCATCAGTGTAAGAATCTTCTAAAAGAAGAGTAAGATGAGTAGATCTGCCCATCACAGAAAACACAAAAATAATACTGCGTGCTCAGTTCATGGCAGGGGCGTTGGGATTAGGTGATCTTTAAGGTCCCTTCTAACCCTTAACATTCTTTGATTCTGTGGACTCCTATAATTTCTATTTGTTTTTGCTTTCAAGAACTTGTTTCCTTCTATACCTACTGAAATAAAACAGTACATATATTCCACATCTGTAACACAGGTCTGTCTAATTTGGGACTGAAAATTGCTATTCCTTCATCATGAAATATTTTCAGAAACAACAGACTATGTGGTAATTCAATTTCTTTATCAGCTAAAGAATGGAAGTAATTTTTTCTATGGCTGATCTGTTCAGAAATTTATTTTGAATGAGGTTTCCTGATCCTCCTGCCTCACTTCTCTTCCCTTAAGAAAAAAGACCATAAAACCTCTAAGGTAAATAAACAGTTACTTTCTGTGCACTAATGGGTATATTGAATCCACGGTGCCTTCCATGTCACTTACTTTTCAAATCACTGAGTTTACCAGTCATAATTGCCTAATATGTCAAAACCATTTCAAAGGGGTTTAGTGCTCATCTATCTTGTATGTACCATAGTCTGAATACCTCGTTAGGTTCTCCCTGGGTTATGCAATAGATATATATAAGATGAAATGTTATGAATTCCTAATTTTTAGTCCACTCTTTTTTTTTTTTTAATAAGGCATGAGACTGTTCCAGAGAGACTAAAAAAAATTCCAAAAAGTGAAAAATTCTGTTTTCTTAAAATTTCAGCACCTGAGAAATCTTGTTCCTTTTTCATCTCAATTCTTTTTTTTAAGAAGTATTCTTGTAAGAGGGCTTGCGCTTGGTGCTCATTTCTCTAAAGTATAACTAGCTAAATGTAGTTTTCTCTTTTGCTCCTAATTTATTATTTGCAAGATCTCCTGTTACGTTCAGTCCTTACCAAAACATTTCTGGCATTTATGATATCATTGCTGAATTGAATTTGCTCTACAGGGTCCTGAAACCACAAGAACAGATTGCAGCTTCCCTTTCTTTTATCCTTGAGGAACATACTGCATTAATTTAAAATTGGTTTACTCTCATCTTCTGAGCACAATAAATGGCATTGTTGTAAACCTATGAAGTTCTAGATAATCTGGAGAGCAAAATTAAATGTTATATAGTGTAGTCTCTTTTCCTGTATGTCACAACAACAGCACATATCACCAAGGATACCCAAGAACAACAGAGCATCTGTAAGTCAAAAGTTACTAAGCAGGGAAACTAATTTCTCTCAACAGTCTGAGTCCAATATTTATGAAATTAATGTCTTGTTGCTTTGATAAGAGACAAAAAGGTTAAATTGCTATATACATAGATTTTCAAATCAGAACAGTTAATTAATCTGGCTTTCACTACAATGTAGATCAAAAAGCCTTAAGGCTGTAACTTCTGCAGTGATTTCTTTCTCTCACCCTTTATGTAAACCATGTTCTTTCCCAGCTAAACAAAATGAATTTTTTGTATCAAAATATCACTGCAGGTAGAGATATCTAAAAGAACTATTTTCAAGTATAGGAAAGCAAAATATAGGGAGAGTTGAAATCTAGAAGATTTCTTTATGAAGAACAACCTTAGTTACATGAGTTGCAACAGGTAATGTTCTTGTACATTTTCAAGGATTTTTAAATTATTGAGAACTCAAAGAGGCAATCTGGTGAGAAAATCTAAGTCTGTTGAGTACCTCTACTATAAACAGCTTGATGGTAAAATTCTCAAATGACAATCTTGCATTTAACAAGATTGCTGTATTCAGAGAAACTGCATTAAAATCTTCAGATCAGTTTTACAGTTCAAATTAATTCTTGATGTAATTTCAAGTTTCAATATACTAATTGCAGGTACCACATATGAACATCATTTTCAATGTCTTTAGGAAGAGAACACATTTCAGAAAATATAGGACTTAAAATACCAAAGTACTGCAGAGAAGAAAAACAATCTATATTCTTTCCTGGTATTTCAGGGAAGATAATTACAGGGAATATACTTACAAAGAGCTTTAAAAGTATGTACAGCAGATGATATTGCCTTAGCTTAGGCTTTACTGTATGTATTAACATTTGAAGAGCTATCAAGTACTAAGAATTACCATTATTATTATTTCATTAGGACACGGCATAGACTGATTTTTACTGCTAAAGCAGTTGCCTCCTCTGTCATTCTAGTCTCTTGAATTGCATAAAAATCTTCAATTTGTTAAATGAATCCATTTCATATCACAGATTTGCCAGACTCTACGAGGACAGGGTCTGGTTGTTTTCCAAAGAAGCCAAATATCCTTACGGAAAACACATAGACAGATGGCCCTCATCCCTGCTGATGTTACGTTAGAAATCTGCTTGGAGGGAAATTCTGTCAACTTCTCTTGAGTCATATTTTTGCCTTATTATTTTGAAATATTATCTACTCTGGTACAGTTCATTAATACGTATTATATTAGTATTCAATGTAATTTTATTGATATAGAATGTTCGACATTTCTCTTCTTCTTTCTGTAGGGAATAAATAGCATGAAACAACCTACCAAAGTAAAACACTTAGAGGAACAGTATTTTTAAACAGTTCTTAAACTATTTTCTTCAATTTAGCTCACTTAGAATAAACACCGCTCTTCCAAATACTGAGATGGTATTGAAAAACTGAACTCCCAAAATTGTTTTAGCTACCAAAAGGTGATGAAGGAGCTTGGAAGTAGTCAGCATGGATTTATGAAGAAGAAATGTCTGACCAAACTGACAGCCCTCTACAATGAAATAACCAACTCGATGGATGAGGAGAAAGCAGTGGATGCTGTTTATCCTAAGGTTTTTGACCCTGTCTCACCTGACATCCTCATAGACAAAATGATAGTCTACATAAAATGACAATTAAATGGACTAAAACCTGCTAAACAGCTGTGTTAAAAATGTTGTGATCAGTGGCACAAAGCCCAAGTGGAAGCCAGTCCACTAGGAGGATCCAACTCAGAGATCTATAAGCAGTGTTTAATTCCTCCATTAATGACCTGGGCAATAGCACAGAGCAGATCCTCAGAAACTTTTCATATGACATAATATGAGGCAGGAGTGGTTGATACATTTAATGGTTGTGCTGCCATCCAGAGGGACCTCAATAGGTCAAGGTCAACAGTCTCCTGACCTTCATTAGGAAGAATATCACCAACAGGTCTACCTAGCCTTGTGAGAACCATCTGGACTTCTAGGACCAGTTCTGGGCTCCCCAGTACAAAACAGATGCCAACATATGGAAGAAAAGAGCCACAAAGATGGTGAAAGAAATGGAGCATTTGTCATAGATGCTGAAGAAAAGATGCTGAGAGAACTTGGACTGTTTAGCTTGAAGAACAGTAGGCTCAAGGCAGAAGGTCGTACTAATGTCTATAAATTCCTGACAGGAGGGAGTAAGAAGACTAAGCCAGAGCTTTCTTTGTGGTGCCCAGTGACAGGAAAAGAGGTAATTGGTACAAATTGATATATAAGAAATTTCATCTAGATATAAGAAAAAAACCCAGTCTGAGTGTGTTAAAGCGCTGCAACAGGTTGCCCAGAGAGCTTCTGGAGCCTCCATCCTTGAAAATATTTAAAATCTGACTGGACTTAATCCTGAATAGCCTGCTCTAGCTGACTCTGTTTTGAATAGGGGAATTGGACCAGATGACCACCAGAGGTGCATTCCAGCTGCAGTAATTCTATGAATGTAAACAAGTTTGGAGTGATAGTAAGTTTTGTTCCTTAGGTCCCCACAGGACTCCCAATAAAACTGACAGCATTTTCTTTCCTCAGAAATATATTGATAAATATTATGACAAAATCAGTCTGGATGAAGCTGAATTCATGTATTTGTTCATGTATAAAGACCCGCTTTTTCTTGAAACCTGCTGTCTCACCACATCTCAGTAAGAAGCTCTTCAAAATCATATCCTTCAGAACCATTTGTGATCTCCAGGA
>JAWWLV010000144.1:44746563-44774929 GCA_035041135.1 Platyrinchus mystaceus | reverse complement strand
TTTTGTGTTCACCTTTGTGTGATTAATACAAAGTGGATTTTACACAGTCTGGTTTTAGAAAGCTTACAGCTTGCTTTTGACACTGTCAGGAGAAAATATCACTAGAAGTTTTGTTTTTAAGAATTCATGTGTATCAGTTTTCCAACTGACTTAACTTTAATATTTTAGCATTTACTTTTAGTATTCAGGCTTTAATGAAGCAATCACAAGATACAAGGTAATTTTTCAACCTATATATGGAGTTCAATACAGTTCTCCTGATAAAGGCAGTTTAAGGTCTGCATTTAAACCTGCATAAATGATCTTATTTGGGCATCATTTTGCAGCAGGTAAATGTGGTGATTTCAGCATTTGTAACCATATGTGAACTTTACACTAGCAAACCTCATCACCCTCACACTTTGCTGCAGCAGAGAGCTCATTTCAGCCTAGCTACTCAACAGACTGCCCAGGACTTTTACCAGCAGTAGTTCACTATCAGAATCAGAGGTGAACCCTCCTCTGCCAATGAACACGTTATCAGCTTCAGATCTAGCTTACGAAAAGATAGCTCCAGCAAATATGCAAGACCTCCACTCATGCCTCTTAGCCATAACACAGCACAGCCAGTGCTGTACTTCACTGCTAATATTGTTGGTCTATCCACCTCACTCTGCTTTGTGCTGAATAATGGGAGAATAGTGAAGCACCGACCTCCTGGTCTGACAGCCCTACATGGAGGTGTCTCAGAGGCCATTCTACAAGCTGTGTCACCATTGCAGAGTGCTGTTTTGCAAAGTTACTATTGAATATATTTATTACAAGCCATCTCAAGAATTAATCCAACAATGTCAGTTTAATGGATGTGTTCTTTTATAGGGGAATGAGTAAATTTGCTTAGAGAGCAAACTTTCCTTCTAGAAAATAAATGATGAGTTGTAAATTTCACAGTATATTTTAACTCTAGTATACATCAAACTTAAATCATTATTTTTTCCATGGAAAAAGCAAGTAAAAGCATTCCTGTCTGTATTACTCAAGGTAAACAAGGTCTCTACTGACTGTAACAGGAACTCAGGAAACCTAGCTTACTTTTAGATTTCTACAGTACCAAGGTCAATTCTGTAAGTGACAAAATAGCTAATGTCACATACAGATGCCACACACCTGTGGGAATACCCTACAGAAACATTACAAATTCCTACTGCTAAACCGAATACAGCTCCAGAGATTTCCTTTGTCATTCACTCATGACACTCACATTTGCATACACCCCAAGTTACTAAAATTTTAGCACAAAAACTACTGAGCAAGTTGGCAAAAGACTGGAAAGTGAACCTGGTTCAGAAGTGCTGCAAGATGAGAATGAAGTCTGTATAAGTACCACTTTTTTATCTAGGTAACACGTGATTTAATATTAATACATATAAGTAGACCTGGAACATCAAAAATGTATTACTTGAACTACTTTGTAGAGTTAATGATGAGCTCTATCTTCTGCTGGTCTGAGAACATTTACTGACATGTCTGTATGTTTTTCATGAGTCTCATGAGTCTAATGTTCTGCAGTATGAAGCACTGTGCAAGAAAATACTCCAAATCATAACTCTCATGTACAGTAACAGGGCATGGAACAACAGAACACACACCCTCCACTCACAGAAAAGAAATGGGAAAAATACACACCTAGTGACTAATGTTCTGCCACCTTGAAGGAAAAGTATGCTGGCCTGGAAGGTTACTAAAATATTATAAAAATTTTCATTACCTAGGACAATACTGCTACTCTGTTAAACATTGAAAGATGTTAGTTTTACAGAAAAAGAAGAGGAAGAGATTACCTCACAGATTTCTTAACACAAGAGTGAACTAAATAAGAGAAAGGGGAAACTGTCATGATCTGATTTATTAATATACTTGAGACTTTTCTTATATACATAGAAGACAGGTTTTAATCAACAAAATCTGTCACAAAGGCATTTAGGGTCAACATAGTTTTGATTCCTGTCAAACTTTGCAGTATACATACTAAAATTCTTTGCAGATGGTTAACTGAAAACCATTGTATTATTCCTCTGTGATCATAGGTCATCACTTGCATGAAGAACTTTAGAGGTTTCCAGTTTTTCCAAATTATTTTTTTTAATTAATTGACAATGTTAATACAAACAGCATAACTAAATCAAAACAAGAGTTAAATGAGCTACAATGAATTTCTTAATATGCAATAACTTGGGCTTTTTTCCACTGTAATAACCTGCTGCTATGTGATAAAATAACTACATTTAAACAATATTAAAAAGGGTTTGCTTTGAAAAAATCCTAGAGACACTATTCAGTATAGAAAGATTTCCCCTACCTAATGAATAAAACAAAACAAAAATTAAAATGAAAAAAAAAGGAATGGAAAAAGAAATCATATCTAATACCAGGAAAAACAAAACCATTCCTTATTTCACTGCATTTTGCACTTATCACCAGTCTTGTTTTTCTGGAGTTCACATCAAATGAAGACTCAGCTGTTCCATTCCCAGTGCTGAGGTAATTTGAAGTATAAAATATACATGCTTTGAATCTCCTTTCATTAAGATAGGACATTTCTTTTAAGAGGCAAGCAAGGTTTCAGAAAAAAAAAAAATCATTTTTGACATGAAGGAAGCTTTCACTCTTAAGGCACTCTCAAAGCAAACCTCTACTGATTGCTAATCCAGGAGGTGAAAGAATTAAACTTTGTAGTTTGAGACTGAAAAGATTAATTTATATTAGCTGTAAATTAAGAAATAAAGATGAAAAACACCTACCTTCCGGGAATGGATTTCTTTCACATATAGTGGAAGTAGAAATTCAGATATTCCTTCAAGTCGTATTCCTTTTTTAGTGACTCTCAAATTTCCCATTCCATCCTACAATCAATAATATATATATATTCACTTTAGGAAATAACCTTATCCAGAACAAGCTAAAGAGAATACAGTAGTTGACCTAACACCTAAAAACAATGAGTGCTATCCCACAGTCCCCATCTCCCCTCGTGATCTTGGACAGGAGGTAGATGGGCGCATTTATAGCCAAATCTTCACCTAGGATGGAAGTATTTAACTGTGCAAGCTAATGGTGACCTGCCTACATTATTCCTTGGCTGGATCTAATGCAAGGGCACAATTGCAGATCATCAGTATTCTCTGTACTGTAGAGATGAAACTAAATCCTGAATTTTATAATTGCTAAGTGAAAGAAGTAGTTAACTTTCTCTAATATATATGTGTATATATATATATACATATATAACATTGGGTAAAGCAATCTACTCATTGTTATATCTTGAATCGTGATTTTGCTTTTCCCAGAAATTAAAACATATAAGAAAGTATCATGTAGGAAGAAAGAAAATGGGTTTTAGCAGTTGCTCATTGCTACAGAGAGAATGTTGCTGGTGAAAAGAACAACTTCAAAAATGCTGAGGGCTGGTTTCAATTGTTTGCTTTTATTTATCTGAATAGGAAAGGCCCCATTGTAAAAGCCTGGATGAAACAAGCAAACCACATGATTCAATGTTCAGTAAAATATAAAACATAGAAAAGTGGCATAAGACTTCAGGCTCTATTCCTGAAAAAAACAATGAAACCCGATTGATACTCAAGAGACAGAATTATTTTGCACACTGATAGAAATTCAAGAATTTTTATTCCTAGAATCTGACAGAGATATAGTTCTTCAGTGTACAGCCAGAGGAATTCAGCTTGATCCACCCAGATGCAAAATTTGCAAATTTAACCTAATTGCTAATTGCATATTTTGAAGACGTTGACTCTAGTGTGGTGGAACAGTGAGAACTTGCACTTCTACTCTGTTGGCTGAACTGTGAAACAAGTAGCCTCTGCTTGCTGGTCAACCATAAACAGTTCGGTAACAGTGTTCCCAACTGCTATGGCTGAATTGTCAAATAATGCTTCTTAAAAAAGGTATGTTATATGTTACAGTATTTTTCTTAAAACAAATTATAAGATGTTTATACAAATAATTACACATGAAACCCTCAGGCACTTGTAGGTTTTCTAACAGAGAGTGCAATATGAGACAGTGATGCCTGGTTTTGAAAAGAAAGCAAGATAAATTAGAATTTGTTTTCAAATATGCAATCTGCATTAAAAACAATTAATTCTTAATTTGCCTAATTCTACAGTAATTGCAATGGGAAAGGATAATCTGAGAAAATACAAAACACATGCATTTTTGGCAATGAATTCTCAAAAAGAATTAAGTACTGGTATGTTTATTTGAATATAAACAGATTTTCTAACTGAAAAGCAAAGTTCAATATGTTGTTTTATCTGCTTCTGTGGAATGTTTGTAACTGATAGGCACAGAATAATATTCACAATAAAAATGGGGGGAGAGGAGGAGGAAGTGAAAGAATCCCAAACCCCAAAATATACAAAAATACAAAGTCAAACTTCCAGAAAACTAGAAATGCTGAAATTAATGTTGCCTAGGAAATTTCCATCTGTTCCATCTCGCAAGTATATGTACGACAAAAGTTTGTAATTTTATATAATATTTACCTTCCTGAATATCAGCTAATTCCACACAAGGTTGGCACTACTCTCAATCAGCAGCTACTCACTATTTTCCTTTCACCTCAGTATTGTCTTTGTTCCACAGTTATTGTACTCAGTTAAAACTCTGCTTTGAAGACAGCACTTTCTGTTTTCTTCTTGGTTTCTATTGTCCTAAGTGTTTATTACTGAAGTTGCACAGTTCTTCACAACTATTAATTAATTTTCAAAATACTTTCAGTAGCTTTATATTAAGTGATACTGTTCTTATGTTACTGATAGGGACCTAAAGTGTAAAAATTAATTCTCTATTTTTTGGTATTTATCATATCTTCTCTGTTTATTTTCAACACTGGGAAGTTAATTTGTAAAGCAAGATTTAACTTCCAGAGTCTCAGAAAAAAACTAATGAGAGAGCTTACTCTGTCCATAAAGGCTTTCCCTTTACTAAGTGACATTTCTAAGCCCTCATTCTTTAGTTCTTCAGCACTGAGATATCCATTTACCAGAGTCCAACAGACTGAATACAGACAGAATCTGCACAGAGAGAAGCACTCCAGTTTCAGTAAAATTACATTATTCGATAAGAGAAGACAGACACACTACATTCTGAGGCAAAAGGTGACTTTAACCTCAATTGTTTGATAAATGCAATAATCTTCCAGACAATAACTTCCTGAAGTGTGTTAGGACTGATATGAAATAAGGCTGAATAGTAAAATAAAGAAAGTAGTCAGATGTACTACTACTATTACATGCTTAATGAGGCTCACCTCATTCAGAGAATCACCACCCACTACATTTGTTTCATCAATAACTCCCCATCAAGTTTAAACAGGGGTTGGAATAAGAAGAGTTTCTTGTTGCATTGAGTAAGAACTGTTATAGAGAAAAATTTAAGGGTTTTTACAAGTCAAATAACTTGATTAAAAAAATTATTAGTATTAAAAAGATTAATCAGAGGAAGATCCTTCTGCTAAGCCTCAAATAAACTCCAAAAAGTTTAGGCTTTCCAGGCATCTAATACCCAAATTATCATTTTGGTGTGATTTGGTTTTATTCAAATGTAAAAACAGACTCCAATGAACTACTCCAGTATTAACTTAAAATAAGTAAATGCTAAGTTCAGGTTCTGGGACTGACTGGGATGGAGTCTGCTTCCTCATAGCAGCCTGTATAGTGCTGTGCTTTGGATTTTTGGTTAAAACAGTGCTCATAATCAATGCTTTGCTGAACTGCTCTTCCACAGTGTCAAACCTTTCTCTTTCCCATTCTCAGTTTGTTATATCATGTACAACTTTTCCTTTTTTCTCATAAAGAATATAAAAAACCCTAACAGTGACCCTGACTCCCTTTATTGCTTTCCCTACATAAGACACTAAGAAAAACTACCCTTGAGTTTTACATCCTTAGGATCATGTACTTGAATTTACATACACAAGCACAGAGAAAACTGAAGCACAGTAAAATGAAGCATTGGTTATTCTGAACTGATTAAAACATTAATAAATGTCATTTTATATTTCAGGTTTGCATGGTCATTTTCCTGTTGTCCTTAATAATAAAATACACAAAATATCTGTTTCAGTACTTTACAGCAGAACAACAAAGTAGATAGTGGGCCAGGAAACCCATTGTTATCAGTAATATTCAAGTTTTTCAAAAGTAATGATGTTAGATGTGATATTCTGCATGATTTCTGAGTACATATTTAAGCCCAGATTCCGTCTCCAAAAGCTCACAACCTGAAGGAAACACTGGACAAAACATGGAGGGGAAAAAAAATAATAACAAAAAAGTAGTGTGTAAACAAAGTGTCTCAACCTATTGTCCTACAAAATTAATAAGCATTCACTGTCTGTTGCCTTGTAGGTATCAAAGCAGAACCTAAACATGAAATGGAATGTGGATGATGTGGTTGCATTGGTATGAAAAAGAACAGATGAAATGTCTAAGTGTACAAACATACTATGCCAAAGGGAAAAAGAAAAGAGGGTAAGATATCAGAAGAAACATGACTGAACTAATGAGGTAGTGGTGAATTATACTGAAGATGGAAAAAGAATACTGAATTTGATATGATGGCAAAAAAGCAGGTAATGTAGAGAAACAGTAATGGGGATGATTAGGAAGATGAAAGATGTTATCAGCTATGTTGTTGATAAAATGGAAGATGTACACAAAAGGTTGGGAGGAAGATGACAAAGGAAATTATTTGTACTGTATTCACATATGCAGAAAGCTGGATTTAATAAACAGAATTGAAGCACCATGCCAGCTAGAGAAAAATGGTTCTTGGACATATTGAAGGATGCACAATTGAAGGAAAAACCATGGGCAGCAGCTGTCCTGCATAAACAAAATGGGTAGTGATATAAGTAACAAAACCAGAGTGTATATTCCTGAATTACCAGGAAAGATAACTGAATTTCAGTAGCCAAAAATAAAGGTAAAACAATAGCAAGCTATCCAGGAAAACTCACTGGAAAGGCAAAAATCTGGATTAATGGAAACATCTGCCTTCATTTCATCTGCTGAAAATAATAGCTGACACTTTGTAGATATCAGGGAAGAGATGGGGAATAAATTACTGTAGTACAGTGCAGCAATGTTTAAAGGGATACAGAGTAAAGAAAAAAATGACATGAAAGACTGTTAAAAAGAAAGGTCAGACTACTATTCAAACTAACTGGAACTGGGAAAAAAAGAAAAAAAAAAGAAGTAATTTTCCCTCAAAATTCTTACCATCAACATTCTTCGTCCCAAAAGATTTTTTAATATTACCAGAGAATCTATACTGTTCTATCAGAAAAGACAGAAACATTTTAAGACAAACCTCACAAGCTAGAACTCTCATCTGCAGATTTGAGTCCTAGATTTAAAATATTCCCTGATTTAGATTTCAGCATCCAAAGAAATGGAATTCTTAATATTTTACAGTCATGCATTAAGACACTTGTACCTTCTTAAATATTTTCCTATATTGTGACTTGATTTTCATTACAAAGACTTAACTTACAATAACATCATGAGCCATATCCAGGAGGTACTGAAGTACCTACAGTCAAGCACATCCTGCAGTAACTCCCTGAACTGACACTTATATTCAGCAGTGTCCTTTTCTTATAAAAAAACCCAAATATCATTAAGTACGAGCTATTTCACTGCATCCTTGATCACACTGTAGCAAAAAAACATTAAAGAAATCAATTTTCAAGGCAGTCCAGTCTAAGGAACCTCTTACTGTCAAAACCAAAAGTGATTATTTTCATGTGAGGAAGAAGTGTATCAAACTGGGTAGTTGAACAATTTTACTATTCAAGTGTGACTATAAAACATTACAGTCTTTGCAGTATCTAAGTTTAGACTGTTGCTTAGTATTCCAGTACAAACAGTGTGTATTTTTTAAAACAGCTTCCACACATCTTTCAATAAGCAACACCGTGCTGCATTGATACACTCAATAAAATAAATGGGACAAAGAGTGAAGTAGCTTGCTGCAGATTGATCTTTTGCTCTCAGGGTAAAGGAAATGAAACTGTAAGAAATGCCACAAAGTTCTTTGTAAATAGCTCCTCTTTCATCTAACAGCCTGCTCAATAGAACACTCATCTCCTAAATGATAGCTTCAAGTTCTTTCTCTGCAACTTAAAGGGATTAAAAATACTAACCTTCACTTTTTTGAGGAGTGTTAAAGCCACAGTGACCCAAGGACTTACCTAATCTCCTTGCATATAGCTCAGCATAACAAAAGTCATTGAGAAGTTATTGGTTACATTGGCAAATGGGAGAAGTCTAGTAAAAGATAATTTCATGAGAAAACTTGAAAAAATTACTGCATAATTTTGGGGGATGATAGTATGTTCTCACATATCATAAATTTCCTATGGCATGGCTAAACTCCTGATCACTGAAAAACAATGAAAGATATGTATTTGTGAATCAACATTTTAAACTATCTGAAAGAAGCTTGTAGCCAGGTAGGCGTTGGTCTCCAGTGCCAGGTAACCAGTAGTAGGACAAGAGGGCACAGTCTTAAACTGTGACCAGAGAGGTTTAGGTTGGATATTAGGAAGACATTTTTTACAGAGAGAGTAATCAGATATTGGAATGGGATGCCCAGGGAGGTTGTGAATTCACCATCCCTGGAGGTTTTTAAGATGAGACTGGATTTACAATTAGTGCCACGGTCTAGTAACCATGGTGGTGTTGGATCAAGGACTGGAATTGATGATCTCAGAGATCTTTTCCAACACATTTGATTTTATGATTCTATGAATATCCCACTGAATTTTGTAACAGGACAAGTTAAGAGACCGACAGGAGAAGATAATTTAGAAAGCAGTTTAGTATCACAATTAATCCCTTTAAAAGCACAGCATCAAAATCATTTTTGTCATCAGATCATTCTCAGTCTACAGCCCTGGGGATGCTGGCTACCTGCTGTTGTGTCCACAAAGGAACTGTGGAGGGAAATACTTCCATCCAGGTTCTGCGCTCAAACCAGGGAACACAGATCTACATGTTGTAAAAACAGAAATGAGGAACAAAAGCCCCTGTGAAAACCCTTTCGGAAGCTGGTAGAAGACCCACAAGCAAAGTGGTGAAGCAGAGAAGCCTGTATGATATAAAAGGATATCAATAACATGTTAGGCATGAGGAGTTCCAGAGAAAAAGTAGCTGACCAGCTGGAAAGGAATGCAGGAGTAGCAGACATGGAGAGTGTCCCCAGAGAAGCAGCTGATTAGGGAAGCAAATGGTCCAATCCCCAATAGCAAAGGTAGAATCCATCTCAGTGCTAATGGAACAGAAGCTATACATTACTAACACAAAAAATCATGAATTAGACTGGATTTGAGACTCACCAGCCACATGATTATTACCTCAAGCAGCTCATTTGTAATCACAGTAATAATATAGCAATCTAGGGAGAGAAGGATTTGGAAGAATTCAAATTCATGCAGTACATCTTGTTGAGGAAGAACAATAAGGGAGCATGAATAAATTCACTTGTTCTGAGGTTCAGACTGAAAGGGAGAAAGAACTCCTAAGTGACTGCAAAGGACAGTTACAAACTTAAAGAAAAACAAAACGAAACAAAAACAACAAACCAAAAAAACAAAACACTGCCACTTTGGGATTTCCCTTGAAGGATCAAGCAGATGATGTATTTGTGAAGAGTAAACCAGAGCAGAGACCTCAGTGATAACATAGGCTACTGGCTAACATCTGTGAATACAGCAGAAAACAGGATGAAGAAGCAGCACCTGAAATGCTTTCATTACAAGAGTAACAAGGGTAGGGACTGCTTCCCATTTGCCTCCAATTAACAAAGAAGCAGCTAAGAATATGAATGTGGGAATGTAGTTAAGATTGGTCACAAAAGGACAGAATTCTTGAAAGTTAGAATAGAAGGAAGATGATTCAAACTAAAAGCAATGCATTTCAAGAAGGCAAACTTCAGTAAAAAGGCTCTTAGTGATAGTTTCCTGTGAGACTTGCCTAAGGCGAAAAAGGAATTAGAGTGAAATGGTAGCTCTTTAACAAACTAATTTTCCCAAAGAAGAAGAAAGACGTGATAGATACTGAAGAATATTAATATTTTGGATGGTTTTTTTCCCCCTGCTTTTTACATTTCTTCTTTAGTCAAAGGTTAACATAAATTGGTTTTCTGTTTATTTGGTGCAGCAGTAATAAAGGACTAAGATCCTGCAAGGAAAGGATGAATGCATTTATGAATACTTGTATAATCTAGGTATTTTCAAGCCAACTGAGTAAAACGAACTTCATCTTGAGGTATACAAAATCAGCAAATGACAAAATATTAGCTAAAATGTGTCTGCAACAGTGACATAGCTCAGAGCAGTAGAGTGCAGCAATCCCTCATTTCCCCACTTACTCCATGTTGGCTCAGACTGTGGGGCAGTTTTTCTGCATGTGAAGGGGATTCCTTTTGGATGAAATTAAATCAGAAGATCTGTTCAAAGTGCAGCAACAGTCTCTAAAAGGAACAGAAAGGTCTGAATCAATGTGTGATCTGCAGCACAAGCAAGTCCCACAGCAAGTACCAAGTGCACATGCACTGACAGAATGCTCTCAAACCACAGAGACCTCTTGTGTTCTTCTGCTTCTTGTGCCACTTCAAAGGCTAAAGGTCTCAAGGTCAGTAACCAGTTCACACAGATGCTCTTAGCTAAGGGCATTCTTTTATATTGTACCAAGACCTCGTATGGTTGAATATACTTTCTTCTTCCTGCAGCTGTTATATCCCTCTTCAGCATTTTTCTGATTCGCTTGTCTCACCTGCCTGCCTCTTTCTTTTTTAAAAAAAAAAAAAAATGATTCCCCATTTCCATTTTTACTTCCCTATCAACTTTTTTGGTCTCATAAAAAATTCAATATATTGCAGTCATAGATCTAGTTCATGATCAAGTCAGCTTGACCAAGTCAGCTATGTCCCCTTGCATCCGTAAGTTCTGCATCTACTGTCAGTTGTCCCCAAGACTTCGCACTTCCATCTGTCCAAACTGTGCATATCCTTTCATTTACCCTGCCCCGTCCTCATACAAAGGAGCAACTGAGGGGTTGGAAGTCATTAATTTCATGGTGCCATTTGACCATTTGCCCTTGCCACAAAACTTAAGACACCACCTCTTCCATGCCAAGCCATTGTCTGGCCAACACCCAAATTTAGAAAAGCAACAGGAACTATGAGTTATGTCTAAGTAAACAACAACTGAAATAAGACTTGCTTTGATGAAGAAGGGCATAAGAAGACCCATGTGTTCCTGTCACCTCTGATAAATGGATGAAAGGATGCTCTTTGATCTGAAGAATTTCATGCTGAAGCAACATTGAGAAGCCTAGACACAAAGGATGGATGAGAGCAAACTGCAGAGATCAAAACTAGAAAGGCAGAATTGGCATTTATCTTTTAAAAGGCAAAACAGTGGCAGTAAAAATCAACTTACCTTGAATCCTTTAAAAAATATCATGAACTTTACCAGAATATGTAATCAAACAAGGTATTTGTAGGAAGCTGAAAAATGCTAATGAGATCTATGAGATGCAAAGCAATGAAAAAATCAAAACCAGGATAAGGATAACACAAGGGGCAATCCAAATAACCATAAAGTAATGGGGGGGAGAGGGGGGAAAGATGTGCAAGGAAGGGCTAAACTTGATGATGTTGTTCAGACTGGAGAAGAGAAATTAAGGAAGCACACAATAATCTTAAAGTATGAAAACTCTTCATAGCTACGGATAATCAAACAATGAACAATGAACTTACAATGAAGAAACTCAGAATCAAGAGGGTGTCAGTAGAATATTTGGACTTAAGAAACTGGACCAGAAAGATGTTGCATGGTTGTGCAATATCCACCTGAAAAGATTTTAAATAACTTTTTTGGACAAACATATCAAGAATGATGCACAGTTTAAGCTATATTGCAGCAAAGGCTGAAACAGGTGACTTTTGGAAATCTCTCACTGACATTCTGCCTATATTTCTGTGCAGAGACTATTACATGCAGTATGTATCTTCACAAGGTATCTCTTCTTTGTTGAGGAAATCCTTGTAAAAAATATATTTAAAGCTCTTTTAAGCCCACGACATAACACTGCAAATACCTAAGCCACATAATTAAACAAAAATCAAAAGATGATAGAATACATTGAAATTTATAACTTCTTATTTTTTGCAGAATATACTTTTACCGTGTTTACTGTATTTACAGTATTTTATTTAGTCTGTCTCTAGACAAGTGAAAATAAGAATGTTGTTTTTATACAATATCTCACAGTTGTCCAAACAGGACATATCCGCATATTTTTCCAGACAATTTTTAATATTAAGAAAAATAAGAAATAAGGAAGATTCTAAGGGATGAAGAAGGAAGTATATCTGAATTTTCAATGATTGCCCTTTTTGATATTATAAGCATAATAATTTGTTCTAACATTGCTTTTGAATCCAAATAGAATCATTATATTTAACATATTATCTCAATTTCAACACTTATTGCTGATTTCATTAATCAGCAAAACTTACGTACATTTGGTTTAAGAACTGTACAAGTGTTTTTTGCCTTGACTGTTTCAGGATTATGACAAATTTACTGTGCTGATCACCAGTAAACACTAACAAAGTTTTATTGAATTGCAAGAAATCAAAATACCTGTTCCTAGTCTAAATAATTAACATAATCTATATGTGTGGAGTGGGTGTTTGTGCAAAAAGTAGTAGAATAATGGAACAACCATAATTTCTTATTGTGCAGACAGTCAGACAGTTTCAAGAATAACTGCATAAGGTGTGTTCTGTAGTGCAATGAAACATGCAGTAGATTATTCACAGCAACATTTTCCTACATTCATTTTCCTCATCATTCACAAGAGAAGGGTGAGCAGGGTCTTAGTTTAGATACAGGATGGAAGATAAAATAAAAATGGCCCTGAAAACTGGGCTGACAAGAGATTGAGAACAATCTGTTTGATTATGTTCTTTTAACAGAAAACTGAAATGAAACCCCAGAGAGCACAAATCCAGTTGTGAGTAGTGTACCATTGTACACACTGCAAAATGAAGATATCCATTGATGCAAGTCTGTCAGATGAGAACACACACTGGAGTGATTGAAATGCATTAAGATTATGCCATAGTCAGACATAATGCAGCTGTTATTTGACAGTCAAATAACAGCAAGAATTACTAAAAAACAAAAAAGGGCACCAAGCTTTCTAAGACAATGTATAGCATTTTATCTGTCTGTTATGCAAACTTATCAACTTATCTCATACACACCTAAAAATGAGGTCTAAAAAACCACAGAAATTTAGAAGTGTATCTTGGATTATAGAATATAGTTTCATGCAGTATCAGTAGTTATGCATCTATTTCTTCAGTTAATTAAGAAAACAATAGAAGCAGTCATTGCAGTTGGACTGCTCCTCTGGTGTTTGACTCATCTAGCCACCCAGGTGCTCAGAGAGGTTAGAACAGCTTGCTCAGGACACTGTCCAGTTGGACTTTGACTGCCTCCAAGGACCGGGACTCCACAACCAACTTGGGTAATCAGTGCCCAATCAACCTTACAAAAAAACAGGTCCTTTAGGTGCATTTTACTTCAGTTTAAAAGCTAAAGTGTCTGTCTCAATTTTTTACATTATAAAAATAGTAAGAGAACATAATGTATTGTCAAGGACTCAGACTCAAACCTGGAATATACAGAACTAACATGAAGTGCCTACAGTGACATGGAGAGTCTCTTATTGCTTACAGTAGGGGAAATCTTGGGTCAGGTGAGGGCACTGAGATTTTTGACACCAATTTTTAGTCAGTATTTCATCAAGTATATGCAATACAAATTTTTTAATATCTGAGTTTTAATATCCTAAGTTGTTATTTTTAAATAAAGTTGAATGAATGTGACAAAAGATGAAATCTAGTGCTTTGTCATCTTTTTTTAGCTCATGGGTAAATAACAACCTTATAATGATAACCTGGTCAAATGTGAAAATTATTTCAAATTTTAACTTATTTTGAATTTCATATTCTTTTAATAGAGGCCCAAGATTTATTATAATATTCACACAGAAATAGAGACCATAAAGGACCAGAGTTTATGTCTTCAGCAGTTCAGTTTTACTTAATTATCCTTACACTGAATTTCCCTGGAACTTTAAAGCTTTTCTCTCATATAGGTACCGACTGTTGATGACATGATACAAAGAAATAGATAAGTCATAATTTAGGTTGGTAATATTTCCAGTGCCTTGTGCACACACTTCTACAAATGTCTGGTCTGATAAATACAATATGCAGACTGAAAAGCATCCTAATCCTACATTTCTAACCCTATCTTTATAAATCCAAAGTTTGCAGACATTCAGAGCCATGTTAGTCCCTACCTTCAACATAAATGATTTACATAATAATGAGAAAAGGAGAAGGAAAAATATGTTGTTAACCCCAAATCCCACAATCAAAGTATTCTATCTCCAAGCTCCTGATTTTCAGTGCCATAAAGAGCTTAAAGAACTCAGATATATCAGTATATTTATATATACTTAGACATTTCCAGAAAGGCAAATCCCATTCACCATTTACAAAATGTATTTTCAGATTTTAATTGCATTTTTCATTGCTATTTCATAAGCATCACACTGACAGAGTCACAGAATGCCGAGTATCTGCACTACTACACAGCACCCAGCCTAGGAAGACAGATTGCATCAGCTAAAGTATCCTGCATTGCAAACAAGTTTTCTTGTTTTCTAAGAATCCACAGTATATTTCAAGAATATATTTAATCATTACGAAATGAAGTTGCCACTGAATGATACTAAAAGGGAAAAAAAAATCCAAACTAACCCTCAAAATAAATACAAACATTTGATAAATAAAGGACTACACTAAAACAAGCAACAGAATATCAGAATCCGGACTGCTCTTTTGCGTTTTAATCTCTAACATGCACTGTGTTTTAGCACATATCTCAAAGAAAAAATCTCATCTCTTATCTCTACAATTTCTGAGATTATATGCATTACCATTCTGAGATCAGAGTCTACATTTACATGTGTAAGAAATTAGATTGAAGAAAGAATAATAACACAAATGTTAATCAGTATATGATATATGTCAATTTTTTTTCTTCCACATTGGTATATCATATAGCTTCCAGCTTTAAATAACCAAAAATTGTTGGCAGGTCCATCTGCTTTGTTATTCCCTTTGGCACAGGCTAAGTAAATCACAGAGGTCTGGAATAGATTATGTGTTGTTTTATTAGATTAATTTAATAGTGTATTGACATTAGTCTACGTCAAAATTAATGGCTTTTTAATAGTACATGCTAATGATAACCTAAAAATACTGAGGAAGGGTGAAGGCTTGGGTTTAAAAATGATTAATACAACAAGTTTTTTTAAAATTACTCTACATAAAACTGACACACTTATTTAAAAAAAAAAAAAAAAGAAAGAAAAACCCCCTGAAACTAGGTTCCCTCTTCCTTTTATTCTGGGATTAAAAGGAGGTGCTTATATTTTACCAACCCTGTAAGTATTCTCTCATTGTTCTCAAAATATTTTTCCCTGAAAATGAGATAAGGACTGTAAAAAAAAGAGTAAATATGACATCAATATGATATTATATCTAGAAAAATAAAATACACAAAATAATTGTCATTCTGATTCAAGTTTATTAACTCAGGATGCTCTTTACTAAATTCTAGTTGCAAAGCAGAACAGAACCACATTAAATGCCTCCTGCACACCCCCCAATTTCCACAAAGTCCAAAGAATAAGAGTTATAAAGATAACTTTTAAAAATAGTAAAAATATTTTCCTATATTGTGTTTTTTAAAATAGTGTATTAAAAAGGTAAGTCCTTAAGCCATTTTCTTTTGAGAGTTAAAAAATAAATTTGAGAGAAAATTTATCGAGGTAAAGTCATTTAGGGGGACAAAGAGACAGCGTTTTTAAAGATACTTAGAACAACGGGATTCAAAGCAGTTTTTTCCCAAACCTCTGTCAATGTCTAAAATGAGTAGTACATATTTTACTTATATACAAATATTTAATGTTATGCAGTAATGATATTTAGTTTCATCAATTGAAATACAGTATTTCTCCATAGCTATATAATGAATGTGATCATGAAATGGCAGACACATAAAAACCCCCATACATAAATCCCTAGATCCTAAAAACTAGTATCTATGATTTTCTGCTGCTACTCCATGCCCCTTCAACCCTTTTATTTCAGTCCTGTAAGTCTGTTTCCATTGAGCTCTAACTTAGGAATTTAGCAATGACCTTGGTATAGAATAAACTTGCTGGGTTTAAAAAACTCTCAGTGAATTGACTTCAGTTATATTCAAGGCCTCTTACCTGCAAGGATGTCCATAAGGCTTTGTACGCATGAATTTCCCTACTATTTTTGGAAAAAATGCAATGGTTGGTTTGTTTAGTGTTTGGGGTTTTGGTTTGGTTTGCTTGTTTGTTTCGGTTTTAGGGGTTTTTGGGGTGTGTGTGAAATAGCCTTTATTTCTACCTGTACCAGATTATGTTCCTTTAAAATATTGTAATTAAAAACCTCTATGTATTCCACAGTAGTTCTCTATTAGCTTCTTAATAACATTTTCTTCAATATTATTGCATGTTTTGAAAATTTTGTTAAAGGCAGATTATATTTGATTGATGTTTAATAGCATCTTAAAATATAGACCATTCTATAACAATTAGATATAGCTTATAGAGCATTCTATTACAACTAGCATGACACTGAGCTATATTCAATTTTCAAAACACTTCAGTCACTTAATGCAGACAATAATTTCAGAGTGACTAATAACACTTCTGAGTCATATATGCTTGAAGAAATGGCTCAATAAATTCAACAGCCTGCATGTAAAATGTCACCACACTCTGCTTAGTCAGCAAGAGACTTCTATATGGAAATGCATATGTATGCAGAAAATGACAAACATTGCTTCAGATTGACACCTCCTCCAGCCATGCTCTCCTATGGAACCTGATGAACTGTGAACTCCAAGAACAAACTGCTAGTTGGGTGAAAAAGGCTGCACCACTGTATACACAGGGCAGCAGTCAAAGATTTGCTGTACACATGGCAGCCAGTTCTAAGTGGAGTGTCTAAGTCAACAGCACCCCTGGGAAACTGCCATAGAGCACAAGAATTCCCATCCCCAAATGAAAGAAATCACATAAGGCAGGCAAGAGACCAGTGTGTCCAAGTCAAGACCTGATGGTCAAACTAATGGGCAAGAAGCAAATGCATGGGCAGTGGAAGCAGGGATAGATACGCTGGGAAGAGTATAGGAATGCTGCCCAGTTGTGGAGGACCAAGCTGGAATTCAACTTGGCAAGGGGTGCAAAGAATAATAACAATAATAATAAGAATAATATTATTATAAAATTATTATTCTTCTGGGTTGACCTGTCATCCAGAAGAGGCAGGTCAAAGAAGGTGTACCCCCATGATAAGCATGATAAGCAAGGCTGACAAACTGGTAACAATGCGTGAGGAGAAGGCTGAGATACTCCACACCTTTTTTTCCCCAACTCTTCATCAGTAATCTCTCTTCCCACACCTCTCCATTGGATGGAGAGCAGGATGGGGACTGGGAAAGCAAAATGCTTCCCATTGTAAGAGAAAATCCAGTTAGTGACCACACAAAGTAAGTGAACATACTTAACTCTATGGGACCTTAAGACATTCATCCCAGAGTCCTGAGGGAATTGGCTGAGGTAGTTGGCAATCCCCTCTCTGTGATATATGAAAAGTCATGGCAGTCAGGTGAAGTCCCAGTGACAGGAAAAAGGGAGATTTTGCACCCATCTTTGAAAAAAGGTAGAAAGAAGGACCCTGGGAACTACCAACCTGTCAGCCTTACCTCTGTGCCTGGCAAGATCATGGAACAGATCCTTCTAGAAGCAATGCTAAGGCACACAGAGGACAGGAAGGTGATTCAAGGCAGCCAGTACAGTTTTGCCAAGGGCAAGTCCTGCCTCACCCAACTAGTGGCCCTCTGTGATGGAGTGACTACATCAGTGGACATTGGAATAGGTATCAGTGTCATCTATGTGGACTTCTGTAAAGCCTTTGACATAATCCCCTCCAAAATCCTTCTCTCTAAATCGGAGAGATATGGATGTAATGGGTGGACTATTTGGTGGATAATAAATTGTCTGGATCATAGAATTTTTAAGGTTGGAAAAGACCTCCAAGATCTTTGAGTCCCAGTGTTAATCCAGCACTGCCATGTTCATCACTAAACCTCATCCCCAAATGTCACAACTACATCTTTTTTTAATACTTCCAGGGATGGTGATGCCACCACTTCCCTGGACAGCCTGTTCCAATGTTTGGCCACCCCTTCAGTGAAGAACATTTTCCTCATATCCAATCTGAACTCCTCTGGTGCAACTTGAGGCTACCTCCTCTAGTCCTTTTGCTTGTTACCTGGGAGAAGAGAGTGGCACAAAAGTGACCAGAGGGAAGGAGCATTTCTCCTATGGGAAATGACTGAGAGACTTTAGCCTGGATAAGAGAAGGCTTCAGGGAGACCTTATTGAGGTCTCCCAGTATGTAAAGATGACTTATAAGAAAGCTGGGGACAGACTTCTCCGTAGTGATAGGACAAAGGGTTATGGTTTTAAACTAAAAGAAGGTAGTTTTAGATTGGATATTAGGAAGCAGTTTTTGTACAGTATGGGTGGTAAAACACAGGAGCAGATTGCCCAGAGAGGCAGTGGATGCTTCATCCCTGGAAATGTTCAAGGTCAGGCAGGATGGGTCTTTGAACAACCTTGTCTAGTTGAAGGTATCCTTGCTTATTGCAGGGCGATTAAACTAGATAACTTTTAAAGGTCCCTTCCAACCCAAACTATTCCATGATTCTATAATATGTCCTACACTACTTAAAATTTTGTTCAAGACCTGGATGAGAAGACAGAACACCCCCAGAACAAATCTATAGATGCTGCTAAATGGGAAAGATAATAAATGAGGAGCTGATAAAGCTGAACAGCAGAGCTTCATACAGAGGGAACAAAAATCTAACAATTTATACCAAGACATGCATAATTACCCATTTGGGAAGAATAATGACACCCACTTATACAGGCTGGTAAACAACTAGCTAGTACCAACCCTACTGAAATGCATCTGAGGCTTACAGCAGATGCCAGGTTAAATACAAACTGAAGGAAATTTCTATCTCCCTCTACCTGGTTCTGATGAGGCTACATGTGGAATACATGGCCAGTTCAGCATCCACCCTATCCCAGCTCAAGAGTGATGTTTAAAACCAGAGAAAGTCCTGTGCAGAACTGCTGAGATGGTCAGGATCCCAGAGCACAGAACTCATAAGATGATGTTGGCAGGGCTGTTTAGTGTGGTGATGTGGCCAAGGGGAGATATAACACAAACTTTAACAGTTACAAAGCAGTTAACAAAGATGTGGAGCCTCAATTACGGCACTAAACCAAAGATTCATCACCACAAATCGCACTCTTCAAGTCTCGGGCTGAACATTAGGAAAATTATTTTCCTAGGAGATGATGACAGTGTGTGAGCATGATGTTGAGAAACATTGTAGAAGCTCCATACTTGGAGGTTTTCTGGACACCAGCTGAACCTGTTCTGGTGTTTGTGACTGGGACAGAGGACTTACAGAGGTTCCTTCTATCAATATTCCCTTAAGTCTTTGTAAGCAAACAAAAATCATTGGAAGAATTTGTATATATTTACTGCTACAAAAGAGGTATATTCTTTTGAAAAATGTTGCTTCCTGTAACATAACATAATGCAGAAATGAAACAAAAAATACGAATGAAGAAATGAAAGCTTTGCTTATAAAAACTGAGGTTGACAAGAGGAAATTAATTAAGAGATGGTATGAAGGTAGTACAGGAAGATAAAACTGGAGTTAGACTGCTAGAAGTAGAGCAGAAAAAATGAGTGCCACAGAAATGAAAATGAAAGAGAGGAGCAAAAGAAAATTAAAACTTGAAAAAAAGAAGAGTACAGCTATGCAACTAAATTTTGGAGCTCCATGCCACAATTCAAATCCCTGTGATTCAAAATATAAGCCCAGGATTAAGTAATAGAAATTTGAAGGTGGAAAAAAAGCCATCCAGTTAGGATTTCAGTAATTGAGCATTCACTAGCAGACTTTCTAAAATATTTTCTGCGACCTGTACCAGCCATTGTCAGTATGTAGGGCAAGACAGTTCACGGGTGTACCTAGAGAAGGCTTTGAAGAATAGAAAGGCTTAAACACACAGAAGTCAGGTTTGAAGCAGCTTCTACCTTTTAAAAGGTTGACAGTATTGAAGTACCCATGTGACAAGACCCTGGAGTTTGATCTTTCCATTTTTCCATAATAATAAATCAAGGGGTGATACAATTTATTCTAATACGCCTTTTGAATTCCAGCTGTTAAAATTATGCGCTCTTAGCACGAAAACAATATATTATTACTGCCAAGTGCTATTTATCATTTCTGATGTTAAATTCTTAGTGGTATTAATTATTTATAGGGCAAAGCCAACTCAGCTATTAAAATGTAAAATAAGGATGCAAAGTATCCTTTGATAGATATCCTTTGAAATATAGAAGTGTCATAAATCTTCCAGCTGGGTATCTTTCCAGTTTAAACCCTTCAAATTATATGAATTTATCAGAAATGCTTTGTGCTGTTCAGTTTAAGTAAGCCACCTATTCACTAGATAATTCAACGTGCTTTGCAGAAAGATTAGATGTTTGCAATTCACAGCAAGCATCTTCTATGAGCAAACTCCAAAATCCTAGTTTCGGAGTTCACTTTGTAGCAGATAGGAATAACTGCCAACTGTGGTAGAAGCTTTTGCAGTGAAGAGCACATTTTGCTTGCAAGTACAGTAGACACACAAAAAAAAGCATCTTCCATCAAGATGACCTAGCATCAAAATTTTCTTCATAGATATAGGATAGGCATTGTTTTAATTAGCAATTACTGGTTTCATAAAGTATTTTACATTCTAAACCATAATAGAGGCTGCAAAAAATGAGAATCAGTTTGGCTTGTACATTAAGCCAGGTGTCATGTTAAAATTTAAATAATAAAAAGTTTGAAATTTAAATAATTCTAGAGGATGTTCCCCTCTTTAAAGAAGCAGAAGTAAAATAAAAAAAAAATTATCTCTAGACATTAATATTTAGCTTTAGCTGCAATTATAATCCATAATAACATGTTTAAAAATAGAAATCTGAAGGGGGAAGTGGGGGCAGAGAAGAACTCCAAATTTATTCAAAGGCTAGGAAAATTATGAAGTTATTATCTTTTATTTATATATCATGTGTACTATCACATTATATTTTTGTAAGTATAGATCATCATCTTTTTTAAAAATTAACTGCTGAATGTCCTTTTATTTTCTGGTAAGAAATAACTACAGAGTCAAAAATATGTGACTTGACTCTGAAGCAGGGTGAATAAAAGTACCCAAGAATTCTAACAAAATCTAGTGGTAGTACCACATAATCTAACTTAGCAAGTTTCCTGGGAACAACTAAATCATGAAATAAGTTGATCATGAACTCCCTTTTCTTATAATGTTATTTCAGAGATTTAGTTCGAGGTAGAAAGAGTAGTGTGGGATTTCAGTTGTACAGTCATTACAACATCATGGCTGTACATTCCCTTTATGTAACCTGTCTGATTCTTCAGTATTAGTCATTTTAAGTAGTCAAGTTATACAAAGCAGATCCTTGAAATGTGTCACTTATCAGATGACAACAATGTAAGGTATTTGTAGCTATGACTTCAGCTGAAGAGTGGCATCAGCAGCTGGGATTTGAAGAAATTTAGTCCTTTCTACCTGAAGGCAAGGGATAAAATTTTCCCAGACTTACCTTAGAGGGTTTGGTTTTTATTTTTTCTTTTTTTTAATGAGGGCCACAGTTATGAGGAAATTGAGACAATAAAAAACAATTAAAGACTATAAAGGCTTTCACAAGAGAGGATTTCAACACAGTATTGGGAGCTCAGAGAATTCAAATTGCTAAATTCTCAGGTAAAAAGAAAGACTTTCAGGGATTGCATAGTCAGTATATTTAGAGAAGTATAGGTTTTTCCTTGGCAAATGAACACACACCACCATTCCATAAAGATCTCCAATGGCATTCAATTTCATGATGAGATGGTAAGTTCTCATAGCCTTCAATAAGAGAGAGAGTACATCTAAAGAACAAATAATGCCCCCCCTTATTATGAGGAATAAATTGAGCTCCTTAAGTCTTTAATTTTAAAACTCATTTTCAAACCACTGCATGTGTACACAGTTGAACCTTAAAGTTCTTTTCAGCTTATTGTTATTCTTTTAGAAGTAAAAATACAAGAAATACCACAGTATTTCCCTTAGGGCATCAAACCCAAATTAAATTCAAAGTCAGTTGGGGGAGAGGGGATGAGTGGAGGGTAAGGTTCTTAATCTATTTTTTTTTGTTGTTGGGTTTTGGAGAGTTGGTGCGTTTAAGGGTTTTCAGTAAGTTTGGTTTGGGTCTTTTGTTTCTTTGTCTTTAAATATGTCACACAATAGCACCAGTCTCTTGCCCTGCTACATCAGATTATCCTTTATAACTTTTAACTCTTCTAAAGACTTTCCTTCAAGATATCATCCCTCAACCTGTTGCACAGTCAATGGTTTTTTTTGTCCCTAGCTAAATAAATTCCATTCAAGGTCTGTTTTGTTTCTGGGGTTTGTTTGTTTGTTTTAATGCAGCATTTATATGAATGTTTGATTTATATGGTGTTACAATGTACTGTCAGCAATTTTTCATCCTCAAAAATTGTCACACATCCAGTGTTTCTGTTATACCCCATATGCAGTTATCACCTTTTAATAATAATCTCTGGCATCAACTACAGATCAACAGCAACAAAAATACTGATAATAAAATCACCAGAGAAATTACGACATTCATTTATGCTCTAAGACTGACCAGACAGTTTTTAAACTTTTAAGTACATCTCTAACTATTTCATTTTGTACTGAATAAATAAGAGTACTATAAAATTATGTCAAAAGCCTTAAATTGTATTGATCACAACTATTACTTTATCAAACAGTATATAATACTGCATTTTACATAGTCTCTGTTATGAATGCTGAGTGCTGGGCCAGAGAATAACTGCAGTAATGTTTTTGTCATCTCTTTTCCATTTTTTTTACAGCACCAGATCCACCAAGAAAGAGAAGATCCTTTGCTTAACTGTGTGCAGGGATAATTAAGGTGACCAAAACAAGATAGAAAGCATCCACTTTCTAACAGAGATCTGACTACGTGCATAGCATGAGTCTCACATAATAGAAAAATAAAAGTCTCTGCTTATTTACTGAAGTACCTTTAAGAGACTAACAATGTATTTACTCTTTTATTCTGTGTTCTCAAAAGGACAAAAAAAAGTTCAACAATATTTGCTACAATATTCTCTACAGAAAAATTTGAGATATAGAAAAGATTTTTAATTAAAAATTTTACTGTGCTCTTCCAGTGCTTTGAGAAAATGATATCCTGTAAAACACCAGGTGAATTATTTTTGAGCTGCAAAGAAACTTGCCTAAAGCGTGGAAGACATGAACACTGATCACTTACACTAGTTTCCAACATTTTCTTTTTTATGTCCATGTTAATTCATAACAAAATGAAGAAACAGAATCTCCAAACAGTACTACATACATGCATACATACATATAAAACCACATGAATTTTATATATACATAAAATATATAAAGATGGATGGAAACCAGGCTTCTTTACCTAACAGAAATGTGACATTTTGGAATGCACCCTTTTACAAAAAAAAATTCAAGATCCTTTAAAGGTCCTTCCAACATTTTTGGCACTCATTATTATTAATACTATAGGTGTTATTCTTACTTTCTCACACCAGAGACTAAAATGAAACATACCATGAATCTCAAATAGCTTATATTTCGGTATGTGAGAGACTTTTCAGTAACATGTGATATGAGATATCCTAGGGGGTAGAATCATGTTCTGACATTATCTTTCACTTCAAGAGATAAAAATAATATGTTATAACAGCTAAACTAAAGATGTAATCTCTTTGTGGTCCATTGATCTCCTACTTATAACTGAATAGCCCATACAACTTGTTACAAGTGCATACAGGGGCTGAAATTTTAAGTGTATCTATTTAACATCCTCTGTCCTGTAAATAAATATCCTTACCCCATAAATATAGTGTTTAGTTTTCAAATATAAGAGATCATGACACTGGAGACACTTCATAAAAAAACAGGAAAAATTTAATTTAGTCAAGGAATTAATATAATTGTGCTTACATTTACAAAACAATTCATCATACTCTGTTAAATTTTCTCACTAAGTAACTTATTAAAAATAATTACAATCTACAGTTTCCTTAGCAGGGGAAAGACATCTGTGGAGTACTATTGAATTGTTTTTGCAGACAGTGACAAAGACTGGTACTCCTATTTAGAAAATACTTCAAAGGGGAAATATTTTCTATTTCTGAGTTCAACTAATAATCTTCAGGAAAATATTGGTCACTCTGACGCTGAAAGTGCTAGGGAAATAATCTCTGTTCTTAGCTTTTTTTATAATTAAATTTTATAAAATTACACTTCACAGACATTCAAAAATTTAAAGGGAGTGAATTACCTTGGACTCCAAGAGCGGGAGAAGGAAAACGAGACACTGAGAAGCAAACGCAATTACCATAGGACTTTTTACAGTAGCAATATATAATGCTACATTAAGTCTGAAGAATCCTGTAGAAAACTACATTAAAATGTACTGCACTCAATAAAAAAAAAAGACATTTTCTTTTAAGATTCTAGATCTAAATGAAGGATGATTATTGAATATACATTGTTACAAGGATGTATGCACATTTTCAGAAAAAAACCCAAACAAACAACACTGATGAAGTCACGTTTCTTCAGAAAAGCAGCTTCCTATTAATTTTTGTTGTTCATCAACTATGCCTGTTCCAGCACAAACAGATCCAGTATTACCCAACACACAGATGCCTTGAGGACAGACAGCATTATAGTTCATCATAAGCTTTCCTAACACAGTTCATCAAGGCTTGGGAAAATCAAGATTTCACAGCAAATATATAAGTTGGAGCAACACAAAGATTATTGGATGTGTTTTACTTTCCATGCAAATAAATTTTTATCTCTATAGTCTCACAATGATTTTGATGTAGGAAATGCATTTTAATTATGAGTTTGTTATATAATGGTTACATTTCAAAAAAAAAAATTGCCCAAGAAAATCTATTCTTCTGTAAGAGTTATAAAATTTCTTCTATATTTAAGTGTTACTCCTTTGCTTGTACATTTTAAGTTCTCCCTCCCATTGTAATAAGCCTCACACCCTCTCTGTGTAACACTCTCACCTGCTTTCAGTGAGCACTGGTCCCTGGGCTGGGAAGACCAGTAAAACTTGGAAAGTATTGCCACTGAACAAGTAACTTCACACATTTAATTTAAAATTTACCATCTGCAGTCTGCTTATTTGGGTGTTTTTTCCCCTCCCTAAACCTGAACATTACTAAAAGAGAAGAGTGAGCCGGACTGCCAGGATATTAAATATTAGTGACAAGCAAAATATTTGAGAAATTAACACTCTGTGTGCCCATATTGCTGCTCATTTGAGAGGAGGCAAGTAATCCTAAGCACTGTGTCCAAGACAGGGTATGAGGCTTATTTAAATAGTTGGTGCAAGGGTCTGATAAGAAGAAATGCACAAATTCCTTTTTTTTTCAGGAGAGCTGAGGAGTGTTCATGCATGTATATTTAAAAGGAAAGAAATAATGTGTGACTTTGACAGGTGGTTGTAAACTCTTGAGTGATAGTAACACTTAAAATAGGTTACCATTGCTTTCTCATTACTTAAGTTATATTGTTTAGCTGATTTATTATTATTTTTAAGTTTATATAGACAGGGAAAATAATCTCAGAAAAAAAAAGTGAAAGCTGACTACTGGTTAATAATCTTATATTCCTGAATGCCACAGGTAGACACAAGTCAGTCAGACACAGTGACTGTTACCTTTGCCTCACCTTGTTTTCTTTCTCATCATCCCACACACCACCACAAACCAAAACTGGAGCTTTGACCAAATGACACTTAGCAACTATTTTCACATTATCTTCACAGAAAACATAAAAAATTACACATGAATAGGAGAATAATTTGGCTGACGACTAGAGTGGTTAGGATGGCAGAGACTGAAACAGCAGACAAGCAGATAATGGTACTTTCTGAGCTAGAGGAGATATTGTTCTGTTTAATGATCCCTGATAAAGTTTGCTTCTATGAATTTCTTGTAGTTTTTTCAAATCTGTATCTGATGAACCTAAGTTATGATAAAGTAAAACATTTATTTAACATCAAACAAACAAACAAAAAACCCCAAAAAACAACACAAAACCCCAAACCATCAACCCAAAACTCACACAAGATATTTGCCTACATTGTAAGCTAAAATGCAAACCACTCCACTCATAGCCAGTTCTTCACTTCGGAATTGTCAAGTCCATTCCCACCACAACTTTATAACTCTCAGTAAAACTTTCCTGGGGATGTGTACTCTATTGCACTGTGACCACTAAAGCAACTAAGGATTGGGATAATTCTTGTAAAATGATAACTGATGAGGCAAGACAGAAAGAAGATTAAATCATGCAGAAATAATTCAGAGAAAGAAAAACTGTAAAAAAATGAGCATCCCACTTGTGACTTAATGAAAATATTTTTCTTTCAAATACAAAGTAGACGGTATAGTTTCATCATGCCTATGGATTTATTTTCACTCTGCAGAGTACCCAACTGTCTCTACTGTGCAGAGCTAAAAGTGTGGACCCCCATCTTCTGAAAGGAGCCAGTGTAGTGAAACGCACATTCCACATAAACTATCACTGTATTGGTTTTTGCTGTTCTTACTGAAATTGTTCTCTATTTCCCAATAAATTGTTTAGTATTTATGCCTTTAAAAAGAAATACATATTTATCTATCTATAGTTATAGATATGTATATGTGTGTCTTTAAATACCCATTAAAATACTTTGAGCAATAATATCAGTATTCTGAGAGTGGAAGAATATATGTCCAAGCATGGATTGTTTAAAACAGATTATTTACATAAATGCTTCAAAACTAATTTTACTTCTTCTGTAACTACACTAATATAGTACATTTGATTTATTACTTGTGTTACAGTTCACCTGCTAAAAATCCAACTGTGCCTAGTATTGTACAAAGAGAAGATAAAACTTGCTGCTATCTATACCATAAACCTTATATTGTAATAAATCATAGACATTGAATAATGAATGCGACTGCAAGAAACAAGTAATGGAAAATTATGTGAGCCTTAATAAGAACTTGAATTTACATATACAGAAGAATTATTCATACATAGCTTTAAGTACACAAATTTAAATATTCAAATAAACAAACCTAATTACTAAGCATACCTTGACAACAGTCCCTGAAGTTTCTATGCTATTTGGCATCAGCCAGATGTTTTCTATGCAGAAAGCAGACCCTATCACAGGGTCTTTCAGGAAGAGAATCCCAGGAAAGGGGGAGAAATGCACATAGATTGTTGTTAGCAGTGCTGAAAAAACTGGCAGAAATTCATGCACAACTACATTTTAAATGTGATAATGTTCTAAATAAACTTATAATTAATTACTTGAAAGCTAATGTCACTGATATTAAGTTACCACTATTCCTAGATTCATATCCAGGCACAGTAACTTGAAGCAAGGTGATAACCTGACACCACTAATTACAAGAAGGGTGACTTATGCAGGACTGCAAAAGGACTAGAATTGTGTATTTGATGGACAAGGAAAGGATCCAATAATAAAAAAAATTAGGTGGGGTGTCAAGATCACAGTAGTTGTTCAGCAACAAATTGTTGTTCAGCTTTCTGGTAGAAGCACAGAACATGTGGCTCCACGTCTGAGAAATGAGAAGTGTCCCAATCCAGCATTTTATCTATGTCTTAGATGCTATGACCACACAGAAGTAGCTCTGCAGCGTTTAACATCCTGCTTTGCAGAGGCTTCTGAGCTTTTTGGGCTGGAAGTCATCTTGAAGAAGACAGAAGTTTTCTATCAGCCTGCACCTCAGGAAGTCTTCCATCATCCCCATATCACCATTAGTGAATCAGAGCTCAAATCAGTCCAGCAATTTAATTACCTGGGAAGCATCATCTCCTCGGACGGTAAGATTGATGAAGAAATA
>JAWWLV010000144.1:44723954-44746463 GCA_035041135.1 Platyrinchus mystaceus | reverse complement strand
ACTTGTCTATCTCGCATTGGCCTTTTTAGCCATCAGCGCTCTTGTAGCAAGCGTGGGTAGAGCCCTTCTCAAATCTTCGTTCGTGAAGCCTGGCCATGACATGACAGATGGTATGAATAACTGTCCTGGTTTGGGTCAGGACAGGGTTAATTTTTGGTAGTAGCTGGGAGGGAGCCTGGCTACATGGAGGTTATTCTATACCACCTCATTGCCAAGGGGAGAAAGGGACTCCCAAGAAGGAAGCTGTAAGGTACTGTGGACTTTCCTTGTGAATCCTTTCTTTTCTTGTACCTTTTGTTATTAATAATGCTGCTGGTACTGTTTGTTCTCTTATCTCACTGCTGTTTCCAGTAAATTGTTCTTATCTCAATCAGTGATCTTTGCCTTTTTTGCCTCCAACTGGAGTAGGGGAGGAGAAGCTGATTTTAGCAGTAGTACTGCTGAATGGAGAATACCAGTCCTAAAGCACAATAATAACAAACTTCAGAAAACACTGGAATGGTGGTGAAATGCAAGGCATTAACAGAAACCATATAGAAACAGTGTACAATTTAAGGGAATGCCATAAATCTTTAGGTAAAGTGGGACACAGATGAGAAACAGAGATAATGATGAAATCTTTCTTCTAAGCCTTCCTGGAGTCAGTGGAACTGCTATATCTTTTTGGGAGAAAGTCTACATGAACTTTGCTTGCTCTGCAAAAGCATATGTGGGTCTATGAATTTCCCACTTAATACAGAGACGTGGAGCAAGAACAGAATCATTCCCACCATTGTAATTTAGAACTAACATGGTCTTGTCAGGATAGGTACACCTTTTGTCTTAACCATTTCTGCTCAGGATTTCAACCTCTTCATATTTGCCCTCACAGAAGTACATTGTGTTCTTCGAGGATCAATTATAATTTATACAGATTACTGGAGGCTACCGTTCCAGTCTCTCATACGTCTGTATACCTCCATCCATTATTCCTGCAACCTCATTACTAACTTTAAACCATTTATTAACCTTCTTTAACATTTATCACCTTAAAAACTTGTGCTCATGCATCCAAATCCCTCAATGGAATCCTCTGAATCTCTACAGTCCTCTGAAGCATTACTTTAACTTTCTTCACTGACTCAGTCACTTGATAATTAGCAATGTTTCTACCAAAATTGATCACCTAGAGTCTAATTAACTACTCAGTGTGAACATTTTCTGATTACATTCAATTGCATTACGTAAAATTTATACCAAGCCCAGACACCTATTCTTCTCTTGAGCAATCTGTGCCAGCAGTCCACTTTTACACCTTTGTTTCATCCCACCTTCACTTTTCAAAGTTTTTTATTATAAAAATATTAATATTTTTCATAATTCTGATACTTAAAATATGGAAAGGCAATCTTTCTGCAGTATAAAATAAAAAATAAGAGAGAACAACAGCTGAACATGAGAACACCACCTCCTCCAAAATCAGCGAGCCTTAGGAGAATCACATGCAGATTTCCCTCTTATTCAGAGGGTCGTCTGTCACTCAACTATTTGTAAAACAGAGACTACTGCATAAATTGATACTCCACATAACTGAATTAATATAAAACAAAAAAACCCAAACCAGAACATATACACTCTTGATTTCTTTCTGTCCCTGCACAACATTATTGTCCATTGTGGCCATGAAACCATATAATTACCACTAGATCCAGAATTCAATTTCTTCTTTCAAAAAGCCTAGTAAAATCAGATCTCTTCATCAGAAACTAAGAATATTTGAAATTTGAAGATATCGTGAATTTTTTGCAACAATTTACATGTGAAATATGCAGGTACAATGCTTTGAATAATGGAAGGGTATATCGTAGAGACAAAAAACCTAAAACCAAGAAGAAAACTAAAGGCTGGAGAGCTCTTAGTTGCATTATTTTTGGAACCATGCAGGGGAAGGAAGATCAAAATATGGGTTAAAAAAAATCATATAGTCTATAAACACTAAAAATATAAATATTATAAGGTTTGTCTAAACTTGAAACTTAAATCAAAACAGCCAGTTTGACTTTTTTATTCCAGAAATATTCCCTGGTATCCTCACTTCTAAATAACATTGCTTTTCAGTCAGTCAGCTAAACATGAAAAAAAAAATCATTATTTCAATAAAGTGTGTCTACTTACAAATTAGTTCCAAAAGAAAATCCAGAAATGAGAATTGGGAAACCCTCACAAAGAAAATACTCCTCTCCCAGAAACAGAGAAAAGGTATTCAGATACTGTGTTCTTATCTCTATTTCTTCATTCAGAAATGGTTAGTGTAAGAGCTAAACCCTGCACAGATGACCTACCAATATAAAATTAACCTGTATTGCACAGTGCAACATCAAAAAACAAAAACTTGTCATTCTTCCTTCCTCCTTGAAAAGCAGCAGGAGTAATCTAGTCCCTGTTACTTATCACAGTTTGTACAGAAAAGACACAAAAGTATTCAGAAAAGGACCCAGGCAGTGTTTTTAATACAGTTCTAAACAAACAAACAAAAAAAAATACAGCAGTATGTACAGTTTTAATGAAATTGAATTACTTTGTGGAGATATTTCTCTTCTGCTGAAGTTTTTTCAGGTTCTGGGTTTAGAATCAGAAACATTTATTTTAGGACCTAGCACGTAAGGCATTGCTTTCTCTGGAATCAAGCTGGCATCCCCCACCTTCACAACCATTCTTACAAATTCAGTTCACATCCCTTCTCTTAGAGCCACAGGATCCTTACACACATAGAGACAAACTTCACTTTCATAATTTTATTGTCATGAAAGAAAAATTAACGCCTGAACACTGCATGGTATCTAGCTATCTGTATACTGAGAATATTTAATTTATACTTTAGGAACACTTGATCCAGTTTTGAACAAAAAGAGTCTTGAAAGGTAAAAGAAAATAAAAGCAAAATAATCTACAAACAAACAAAAAAAAAAATCAAACCCAAAGAAAGCAAAAGAACCCCAAAATTATTGTTGCTCTTAAGCCATCTATGCTTTAACCATTGTACTACCAAGGTAATGCAAGCAGGGCTGTATATTATAATGGGGAGTATAGGAGAAGAACACATTTCACATCTCAACTGAAAGAAACAACCTAGTATAAATGTTCTATCAGCCTTAAAATAACTAAGTTTAGAGAATAACAGAGGAGCAGCTAAATTAATTACTGTTGTAAATGCCCATCTTTTATCAACACTATAAAATGGGTTTTCACCGTATATCTTAGTGTACAGTAAAAGATGAACTTGAAAGGTGTTTTCAATTCAGAAAACAAGTAAGTTTCAAAATTTAATCCCTGGATAAACTAGAACAAAAGTTTCCTACTTATAAATGCAACTCTGCTAAAACCTTTCTTAATGGTAATGTTGCATCATAATTATAATGTTGCAAACTGAACATTAAAAGGATTAGTGGCCATATGCAATGGTAACTTCACACTCAACCATTACATAGAGAAGTTAAAAGCAAAAAGGAATATCAGAGTCATCACAAGATTTATAACACTTTGAAACGTGAACAACAAAACCGGGTAGGTCTACAATGCTAATAGTTTCAGATTTTTATATTACCCACTCTTTTTAACTTCAAACTGATTCTTCTTTTCTCTTTTACAATGTATCAGATGAAATAACTTTTTCTTATTTATGAAATTTAGCAAATAGTTCATAGCAAATTATTCTGAACAAGGGACACTGTATGCATGCCTATGATTGCAAAACCAGTATTTCAAGACAGTATCATTAAAAAAAAAAAAAAAAAATCGAGATGGTGAACTAACCTAATTGTAATAACAGAATATTCACAGCAGCTCAGCAAAGGTGTTTCCAAGAATGCCTGTCAGTGGCTTCTGCACAAAATGTTGTGCTTCTGAAGGAGAAACAAAACCTTTCAACTACATTTATGCTTGCTTAGATCCCTAGGGCATTTTTAGGCCTCCCTAATTAAAACAATGCTTTACCAGGGCTCCTGCAGTTGCAGGTAATTGGCAATCACTAACAGCAGGGTTCTGATGAGGATTTACTTTGTTAAAGTAGGAAAAAAAATAACAAACACACCAAATCCAAAAAAGAGACCTGTTTTCTTTTATTTCTCTAAGCCTAATCCTCCAAACAATGGTAATGAATTCCAATTTACCTTAGATTCTACTAGGTGAGCTATTTTATCAGTCAGTTACATGAAAAATTTGAAGAACAAAGCCATCAAAACAGGGATTTCTCATGGCTGCAAAATGTTGAATTAACAGTAAATGTTAAATTTTGAACGGCAGATTTATGTGTTTTTTACAAATACTGATAATACAGAGACGGGGGAAAATCACAGGAGATGATTAATTTTTACTGAAAACATAGAGATATATTAAATATTACATGTAAGAAAATAATTGCTACATATAATGTGATATTGCAAAGCCCTTCAAGCAACTGGTGCACAAAGTGGGAACCTCATCCTCACCACCTAGACCTCTCAGGCCTCTTCCTTAGAGAATCAGTTCAAAGAGGAAAGCTACCATCAGGGGATGAAGACCAAAGCAAGGACTAATTGAAAAAACTCCAACAAGTCAATGGGACCCAATGAAGGTGCTGAGAAAACTGTCTGACCTGTGAGGCCCCTCACTGTCACCTTTGACACATCGTGGAGATCTGGGAAGGTCCCCAGCAACTGTAGAAAGACAATTGTTGCACCCATCTTCAAAAGAGGCCAAAAAGACAATCCAAGGTTGCAGATGGGTGGATAACTATGTGAGTAAAAGTGGGCTGGATAAATAAATTCATAGGGTAGTGATTAATGCTAATCCCCCATCTGGAGACTGGTGACAAGCAGTGCACCGCGGGGGCCTCTTGATTTAGTATCCTTATGAATTACGTGGAGGAATAAATAAAGATGGGCTATGAAGACATTTTACTGAGATAACATTAATCTGATACAGTCTTAAAGCTGGACAAGTTCTGAAATTTTCTGTCTATAATTTGTATGTGGATATATACATATTTGTCTTTCTGTGTATATACTCATGTAAATGGCAGTTACCCCAACAATGAACTACCTTATGAAAAGCTTAATCTTGGTGAATTCAGCTCTGATGAAACACCATTGGACTTGTAAGCCTTCTACTGAGTTGCTGGAAAATCTAAGAGAGCTCTTTTTACTTCTATACAATATTTTTTTTAAAAAATCAACCTATAAACCTGTAGGATATTACTCTTTGTTGCTACAAAAAGAAACAAAATCACTAAAAGGCATTTATTGAAATATTTTTATTGAAGTTCTTGTACACTTCTACAGCTCATATATGAACATACTCTTCCTATTTTTGTTGTTATGAATCATACCCTCTTCTCCTTAAAGCTTTACCTATGTTAACTGTAGGAACCATTCACTCAGTGAACAGAAATATCTTATGTGGCCTTTCTGATTAATCAATACTAATAAATCCAGTTTAAAATCATGTGTAAAGATTTCAATTAGTAACTTATAAACACAGGAAATACAAAAGGAATCTTATTTGTTCACATATTTAACTACAGAATGCACTATTTTGAACAGTTATATCTGCATACTTAGTATACATTTCTATAGCCATTACAATGTCTTGGATGTTAAACAAGCAAAGCACAAGATGAGTGATACAGAATTCAAATACTTCTGAAAATGTATGTATTCATAAATAAGTAAAAAAAGAGATATGATTATTGCATAAAGTGTTTTCTGGAAATAAGTATCCTAGCTTCACTTGTAAAAATATATATACTTCATACAAAATATGCATGCTATCAGATGGGCACCTATGTTCTCTATCTATTGTCCTGCATCAAATAACAGGCCAAGAAGTAAATAAAAAGTAAAGTGAAAAAAGTCCTGTCTTCTTCTCAAGCTTAAATTTACTACTTACTGAATTCTCTATTGCCTCCTCCTCAGTGGTGCAGGGAGACAAGGAATGGGGGTTATGGTCAGTTCATCACATGTCTCTCACATCCCTCCTCACACTCTTACCCTGCTCCAGTGTGGTGTCTGTTCTGTGGGAGACAGTCCTCCACGAACTTCTCTAGCACGAGTGCTTCCCATGGGTTCCAGTGTTGGCCCCTTTCCCTGGGATGCAGTCATTCAGGAACAGTGCTCTAAGTGTGGATCCCCCACAGGGTAACAAGTCCTGCCATCAAACCTGATCTAGAGTGGGATGCTCTCTCCATGGACCCACATGTTCTTCCAGAAGCCTGCTCCAGTGTGGGCCTCTTTGCTGTCTTTAGCTGGGGTAGAGTAAATTTTCTTCACAGTGGCTGGTGTGAGGCTATGTTTTGGATTTGTGCTAAACACAGGGTTGATAATACAGAGATGTTTTTGTTATTGCTGAGAAGGGCTTAGAGAGAGCCAAGGCCTTTTCGGCTTTTTGTATTGCCATGCTGGTGAGGAAATTGGAGGTGCATGGGAGATGGGAGAAGGCATAACCAGGACAGGTGACCCAAACTGACCAAAGGAATATTCCACACTATATGACATAATGCTCACAGTATAAGTAGGAGGAAGAAAGAGGAAGGGATGGACATTTAGAGTGATGGTATTTGTCTTCCCAATTTACTGTTATGTGTGATGGGGCCCTGCCCTCTTGGGGATGGCTGGACACCTGCCTGGGCATGGGAATCAGTGAATGAATTCCTCATTTTTCTTTGCTTGTGTGCTCAGCTTTTGCTTTTCCTAATAAACTGTCTTTATCTCAACCCACAAGTTTTCTTGCTTTTACCCTTCCAATTCTCTCCCTGATCCTGCTGGTGAGGGAGCGAGTAAGGGGCTGTGTGGGGCTTGGTGGCTGGCTGGGGTTAAACTACAACAGTTTTCCATGGAGTCACAGCCTTCTTCAGACATCCACCTACTCTGGCAGGGTATCCTTCACAGGCTACAGGTGGGTATGTGCTCTGCCATGGAACTCCATAGGCTCCAAGAGGACAGCTTGCCTCACCATGATCTTCACCCCAGGATGCAGGGGAACCTCTGCTCTGGTGTCTGGAGCACCTCCTCTCTCTCTTTCTGCATTGACCTTGGTGCCTGCAGAGTTGTTTCTTTCACATACTCTCACTCTACTCTCTGCAGTTGCTGCTGTGCAGCTTGCTTGCTCGTTCTGAATATGTTATCCCAGACGTGCTACAGTTGTTGATGGGCTCTGTCTTGGTACTGGCTGGCACTGGCTTCTTCAAACACTGAAGAAGTTCCAAGCAGCTTCTCACGGAAGCCACCCCTGTCATCTCCCTTATCCCATTACCAAAACCTTGACACACAAAACCAATACAGGGCTAAAAATACTTTAAAATACTTTAAGGAGGGAAACTATTTTTGCAAAACGTTCATCTAAAAAGTGAAAACTTCTGAATCCTCATGGTGTAACAGACAGATAGGCACCTGCCAAGTTTAGGGAGTTAAAATATTGTCTCTTTCATCTTTATATAAAATTCAAAGTGTAAAGGTCAACAGGAACTCAAAAAGTACATTGATAAATTGTAGAGAAAATTGAAGGATGAGACAAACTATTAAAGGACTAGGAAAAATATTGCAAAGCCTTATAGTTTATTTTGAAAAATTCACGGAGCTCCATCTTTAAAGTTATGGACAGGAGTCAAAGTTAAGGGAATACAAACTAAAAAACCACCCCACTCATTATGTGGAAGAAAAATTCTATAATGATCTTGATCCAGTACCTAGGAGCAAAATATAAAAACAAGTTACCATACATACCATACAACCAAATGAATGTATGTAATTTCTTGCTATATGTTACATAGGAAATTAGACTTAATGACCACAGCAGATATTTTACCAGCTGTGTGATGAAAAATTAATTCTTTTTTTAATTGCAGTACTGCTTAGAGAAGCTAATCATGTTAGAGTGATTATGAGAGCTGCTATACAGACATAAAAACAACGCTATCTTTGATGTTTGCAAATTAACACAACAGGAAAGAGAGATTAATGAAATATCTCTTTACTGACAGAGATATCTCGGCTGACAGCCACTTTAGGGAGCTGAAAACAACCATACCTTTCTAAGCAATAACCCTATTTTGTGTTGCTTTATGGAAAGAGTGCTATAAAATAGCTAAAATCACAGAATACAGTGTATAATTAAACCCCTCCAAAAGATATGTTGAAGAGTAGGTGAAAAAAAGAGGCACTGTTGATTGGATCCTACTGACCAGAATGGAAGCTCTCCCTATGGTCAGAACTTAGTGATTCTGATTTGAAAAAAGAACACAGATTGTTAAAGAATTGTAAATTGATCATTGTAAAAGAAATACAGCAAAAACAATGTCAAAATTTAGTTTAATTCTATCACTTATACAGAAGGCGAACATATGTAACTCCTTTCCTACACCCACTACTTAAGCTGAAACTCCTTATTCTGGACACTTGTTCAATGAACATCATGCATATAGCAATGATGCTCCAGCAAAAGTGTCTCACAGCCTTCCAGTACTTAAAGGGAGCTTAGGAAAAAGAAGGAGACTGACTTCTTACATGTGCAAGTAGTGATAGAACAATAGGGAATGTTTTTAAATTAAAAGAGAAGAGATTTAGATTAGATGTTATGAAAAAAATTCTTCACTGTGAGGGTGATAAGGCACTGGAAAAGGTTGCCCAGAGAAGCTGTGGATGAACCATTCTTCCTGGAAGTGTTCAAGGACAGGTTGGGTGGGGCCCTGAGCAACCAGATCTAGTGAGCAGCATCCCCATTGCTCCCTTCCAAACCAAGCCTTTCTATGATTCTATGAAAATTAGGTTCAGTTAGCATACTCTCCTTTAAATTCAGGGCATCCTGAAAAGGCACCACAGGTAATTTAACAAGCAGCATCTAAACTTATAAAATACAATTACACAATATCCATCCAATATACATATACTAATATTTTTTGTTATTTTACAAATGACACTTTTGCAAATCACTGATGTTGAGATACTCTGATCCTATAATTGCTAACATAGTATCCCCAAAAAAGCTTGGCTAATGGTCCTAACAGAAAGATCTATGCTGTCAGAAACCAGTATGACAGCTTATTGTACTTGAATTTTTATGAAGCTGAATTTAATTTAAGCTGTACTGTAGCTATTAAAAACAAGTCCTTTGGAAGGGATTTTTAAGTACCAGTGGCTGTGACTACTCTTTTGAAAATGCTTCAGTGAACATCCGAGAATTTTAAACAATGGAGTTTTGTTTGGATATACATTATTCAACTGTAAAAAAACCCCCGCAAAAAAATAACCCCCCCAAAAATACTACAAACATCAATTGAAAACTAAAATCAATAGTAACACAGTACTTATGATAATCTATTTATTATCCAGAAAAATAAAGCACTAAGACCAACCTCATGACTAATTGAGTTGTTGCACTGCACAATGCTTTTTGCCAAATCTCTCCTTACCACAGTTAAACTGGACAACTGGAATGCAAAATGAATTATAAACTTACAAAAGCTATACAAGGAAGCATTACACAAAGCAAATATGGATGAAACAAGAGAAAACAACTTCATTCCAGAGGAAGAGCCTCCTAAAGTAAGAGTAGAAGGTCGAGTAGTGCAGAGACATAGACTGCTATTTCTTGCATTCCTCTACATCTTATAGCATTTGGTTCCTATTATTTGTGAAATCCTCTGAATAAGTTAGCATATTTAGATGCAGTTCTGGTCTCCTCAGTTTAACCCCAGTCCCTTTAAGGCCAGAGAGATGACAAGCACCTGCTGCACTATAAGAATGGGATATGAATGGGACCAGAGCTATTTGTGGAAGTCTATTTCCTTTGTCTTATAAGTGACATGAAAGGCCTTGTTTCCTACAGATGGAGGGTTAAAATAAGCATTTTATTTCCATTCTTTGTATTTTACTTATTGCTGCTGCTTCTTTCTTCTTATGTGAAATTGAATTGAAACAAACCCAGTTGAAAACAATTTAAGTGTAGTCTGATGCTGGTTCTGGGGCACCAATTCACCCTTGTTGTTGGCCAAGCATTGTGGTAACATTAGCACTTCTGCAGGTTGTGCTGCTCTTAGTTATATGTGAGAACTAACTCTGTTGAAGGTAGAACATTATTTTTGTGTGACCACTGAGCTAGAAGTTTCAAGAAGTCTATATGTATTACATAGTTTGAGATGTTTCAGTCATACAATAAAAAAGTATTTGTGCTAAATATGTTGATGTTTATTTACAATAACTATGTTAATCTGTGTTACACTGAAAAACATTGTAAGGGCAAAACAGATTTAGGCATACAGGCACATGTTCTCCTCTTGGCACACCAGTCTTTTTTGTCTTCTCTGCAGACCAAGTAAGAAATCCGTACTGAAGTTTGAAATGCATACACATCATCCTCTGTTTCTTTATAAGGCTGTTTTACCGTTGCCCATCTGTTTTGCCTGATTGGAATAGCATGACTTGCCACTTTTTAGCAGTACATATGGGAGGTAAGTAAATTTATGAAAGGTCATGTCCCATTATAAATATAATAGCATAACGCTACGCATTTTCTAATATACCTTTTTTTGTTTTTCCTATCAGCATTATACAACAGAAAGAGCATGTGAATTGTCCATTATTCATTTTATATTGAAGAAATGCTGAAGAAGAAAACACAAAGTGGTTTGGATTGGAAGGAATCTTTAAAAATCATCTAGTCCAGAGTCCTACCAAGGGCAGGGGCCTCTTTCATTAGATCACATCGCTCATCCAACTTGTGCTTGAACACTGTGGACGGGGCATCCACAACTTCTCTGGGCAACCTGTCCCACTGTCCTTTCATCCTCATAGCAAAGGAATTCTTCCTTATACCCAATCTAAATCTACCCTCTTTTAGTTTTAACCCTTTACCCCTTGTCTTATCACTATAGGCACCGGTAAAAAGTCTTTCTTCACCTTCCTTATACACACCTCATCAAGTATTGAAAAACATTAAAAAAAAAAAAATTATGAATTTAAGAATTAAATTAAGAAAAATTAAATAAAGAAACTTTAAAAAAATTAAGAAAACTATTGAAAAACATTAAGAAGAACATTAAGACAACACAAAGTGATGGCCATCCATACTAAATAGTGAGAATATGCTAGTATAAATATGTTAGTATAAATTTGGAGAAGAACAATATCTTGAATACTCTTGCCTTCATTATTCAAAAACATGAATTTATTACTACAGAAACAGTTCTTTAATGCAAGTGAATATTTTAAAATATTAGTGGCCATAAATCACAGTCTAGCTTACTTTCAAATAATTTTAATTGTATTCTGGGTTTCAAAACATATGAAGCATTTAGTATTTTTTTCACTATCAGTGTAAAAAGCTGTATGTGTTAATTTTCAATACAGTTAGAAAACTCCCAATGCTCTACATTACAGTGCAAGATATAACCTCTCAGAAAAATACAAACCCCAAACTTTTTTAAAAACATAATACTGGAGCCAGAACAACGTACAGCATAAATGAGAGACAGATAAATGTACTGTAAAGACAAATATTTCTATGAATTATTTTTCTATTTCTTCTGGGACATACAATTACATAAACTTACAATAAGCAAACATTGGGATAAGACCAAGGCAATCTAGCATGTTTACTAACAGAAATGGTTTAAAGTTTTTCAGAGAAACATTATAAAAGACGGGACGTTTCAAAGCAATCACACACAAATATGTGAGATTTTGCGAGAAAAATGAATCTGTAAAAGTTGATATCACTTCGTAAGTATTAAAAATAATGACACATATGATTAAACATTTTCTATGAGTTATTATAGGGTAGGATTTCAAATATCTATTGCAATCAAATAGTTCTTTCTGTGAAATGGAGGCGCAAGAAATCCTACTTTGAAATTGAGCTTGATCTTTACCTTGGGAGTTCTAAAACTGGGATCTGAATGCCTTGATTTGTCAAACTCCATTTGGGATTTTTAATAGTCAGAATAATTATCATAAGTAAAACTGTCATTCCACTAAGGTTAGGAGCAAGTCTTTAATCTCATTCTGTGATTTAAGAATTTCATCCTCAAAACCTCGAGCGTAGATTATTGGTTCAATAAATAAAGACACTTGAATTTCCCGCATACAGGACACCTCTTTTGCCCATGACAAAGTGTTCTTCAAGCATGGACAAACGCAACCTATCAATGAAAGTCTTCAGAAGTAGAAGATACCAATCTTTATTGCCTCTTTGCATTGGTTTGCATACATATATACATGCTGTATGACCCACCTGCCAGGCTGTATCTCACCTAATCTCACCCTACACTTGTACCTAAATAGTATCAATTACATGATTTGTCTTAGAAGACATCTGATGCAGTGCATGCAGACAACTGTAGGCACCCTTTGCTTGGATTGCTAGAGTGGACGTCCCTAGCATATTCAAAACACCTAGAAATGAAGTTCAAGGACTGATCAATATTGTTTTTTCCATAATTTTTAACATTGTCAAACACCACACAAACAAATAGATTCTATGTTTTTTTGCCTATTAAAAAAAGTAATGGCAGATCTAGTTTTTGCTTTGATGTGAAAAGATGACTAACTGTTAATAAGAGCTTCCTCTCATTAACACAAAAAAAGGTCCTTTCTTTTCCTCTAGATCAAGCTCTTGATACAGCAAAACAAACTTGGGAAATGTTCTTCATCCTAAATTCCTTCACCTTAAATTTTATTGCAAAACAGTCATGTTTTACAATCCTTATCTAGCTTGGTTCTCATTTTCTGAAGTTCTTGTAGGCCTGCACAAGTCTTGGGAATAACTCTGAGGGTGAATTTAAATTTATATTTGTAGTTCAGGTGTGAATCTGCTAAAGATTATCTCCAGATCATTCCCACTTATGCTGCTTAATTCTCAAAAGACACGAAAACCTGAGTCTTTTCTAGTGAAACTAGATGGGCTCTAAAAGGTATTCAGTCCATGGGAAATACAGTTCAGGATAATAAAAGCATGGTTTGTATTTTACCACTTTCACCCCAAAACTTTTAACTTTCTGAAGCAGATCAGAAGGTTTAATCACTTTTCATTAACAAGAAAATGCATCCTAAAAAGAGTGTTTCTCATAAGCAGTTTGATATGTACGATGATATAAAACAGGGAAATGAGCCCAGTAGGTTGAACAGAAATCAACAAGAAAGGCAGCCACATACCCAGATGCTACTGCTGCTGCAGAAAAGCAGATTTTTTTAGTTCACCATCTGGAGTCTACTGCTGCCAAGCACATCTTGTGAGTGGTCAATGGTACTGAATCCATTGCTGAGGCACATCACTTAAGATGGCACAGGATTACACAAAGACAATTCTCTAGTACCTGTAAGAAAGACTAACTGAAATTACATGGGTCAATCCAATCTGGAGAAATCAGTTAGAAAAGAGCTTTCCATATGCAAAACTGCTGCTCTAAAGTTTGGGCAAAGCTCTTAAAAAATAAAATGATAATACTCAGGCGAGCAATGAAATATTTTTGCTGCATTGTTTTGTATATTTTTCTTTTGGGACATTTGTTTTCTTTTCAAGTATGACCTATTTACATTATCAATACACAGCTTTGGTATGTGGTTACATACCAGATGCTAATGTTTTAAAGTATAAAGGGATGTAAATAAAACAACAGAAGCAAATTATACCATCAAGTCTATATTCTGTTCTCTTTCACTGTTTCTGTTCTAGCTTACATGACCATTAATCTGTATGAATTGAGTCAATCATCAAAAGCAACTAATATAATAAATAATTCATGCAGTCACCAGATCATTCCCTTAGTTGTAATTCTACTAAGTTCAAGATCATATTCATAAAGATTTTTGATTTCTCAAGCATAATCATTATGAAAGTAATCTAGATGTCACAATCAGAGGACTGTAAAAGGCTTCTTTGTAAGCCTTAAGACATTATCTGAGGAGAGATGTGCAAATAGTAACATTCTGTCTCTATTTTACGTTCTTACACTGTATACTTTTTTACTTGCTGACTTAAAATAGGGGTTTATGACTAGAAGAGATACCCCTACTTTTAAAGTCCAGTCCCTTGACCATCACTAAGCAGTAACGTTCTCTCAGTAAGGTCTCTGATTGTATCATCCTTTCACAATGTCAGCCGCTGGCTTTATCCAAGAACAGCCAGAAATGTGTAACATCATGAATATTCACACACATGCTGTGGGACTGTTGATGGAAAGGCAAAGTGGAAAATCACATCTACACTAGAGCGCAGTTAGCAAGTAAGTAAATATATAAATAATGTTCTTGGCAGCAGAAAAGGGTCATCATTTTTCTAAACTGTAAATTACTCTATCCTTGTCATAAGGGACAGTGTGTGTTTACTCCTTCCAAGGGCAGACAGACTTTGATTTAGACAGGAACTGACTGCTAAATTCTATTAAATTCTATTAAGAATCAAGACTACTTCTCCAAAATAATCTTGGACTGCAATGCTCAGTTAGGGGATGTAATAGGAACAACCCATTTGTACATTGCCCCTGGCCCAGGTTCTGCTGGTCCTGGACACTTCCTGATTGCATCACCATCCCTTGTCTGACATTACCAGTGGGTGAACACCAAGACTCCACTAATCCTCTTCCCCAGTTCCGGTCTGATCACATGAAAGAAGCAGATACAGATTATCTTGTGAGTCTCCAGCCTCAAATTCTTGTATTACTTCATCATGTAAGGTGACCTGTACTTAAGCCCTTGCCAAACAACCAAGTCTTTCCAACACTGCAGATCTGTGCAACGGTGTGATATGGCTAATGCATTAAAATTGTTATTTTCTGTAGTGGATTTTAATGTGTGAATGAAGATGAATATGTCCACACACAAAAAAAGTAGCAGCCTAGAATACACACGGAAAAAGTGATGTAGCTTAACACAACTCTATCACCAGAAGTTATTTGGATTTCAAATACTTCTTATTTTCTAGACTGTAGAACTTTTAATTCATCACAAAACCTCTTACCCCCAAAATAGCAATGTTCTCTTTAACTTCTCTTTTTCAAAGATGGTTCATTCTCCAGTACAAGGTCTGAAAATTAAGGTGGTGGTGATCATGGGAAACGTGACACTGAGGGGTCAAAACGCCTTTCCTGAGTTTTATATATACAAGCCTGTATCAGACTTATATGACCACATCTATTTTTGATAGCTTGTACAGAAAAGACTACATTCCAGAACCTTTATACTATTTTTATATGGCATGTCACAATGTACTTGTTTTATCTACCAGAGCACAGCAAAAGGAGCTTACATATGGTTACTGCTTGCCAGGTTTCCCAGTTTCTTCTCCTTTTGATGCTCCCAGTAATTCTTTATTTCCACATACATAATTTTGAGTTCCACTGTACTGGCATTCACTATAATCTGTGCAGAATTCATTTCACCAATGCATTCAAAACATTTATTTTCACTGATGAACATAATGTTCTGAATACAAGGCTCCAGAAAATCTGTATTTAAATCTTAATTTGATATATTAGTATTACTCCTATTTGGTCACTTCAAATATTTTTGTATATTTTTGGAGTAAATTCTGAGGTATAACTTCCTGAATTATTATTCTGGTTACCACTAGTATTTTGCTATTCTAAAAACAATGGTGATTTTCATTGATGAGAAATTCATCATCTTTTCTTCATTCTCGTATTTGAATGTGGTTTCTAATATATATGTGGGTTCTAATATAATATTTGAATGTGGTTTCTAAGATGTCTTGAAGATTTTTAGATCTGTCTTGTATCTAAAGCTCTGTAGCTTCATCCTGCTCCTATTTCTGATACATATATTAGAAAGATATATATATATATATTCATATATATATATGTATATTCTGAAATATTTTTCGGATCCAAAATAACTGGTAAGATTTATCCTTTAAATAGGATCCAGCTATGATCCTTCACTGAACTTTCTGTGCATATTCTGTCAGTGAATCACTAGTGATGTAGCATAGTGGATTTTAGAATATTTTTGAGAAAATGTCTCCAAGTTGTAGCATTATCATCCTTATTCAGCAAAGGAGTATAAGTCTCTGGAATGGAAAGAAAATGGAAAGAAACTTCTGTAAAAAAAATGCAAATAACTATCTTTTTTACTTTAGATACTTGAAAAAGAGAAAGCTGGCATGATGGTTTGAAAAGATTTCAAAAATTTCTAAAGACCAAAGAAATCCATCAAGGAATTATTAAGGAACAATTACATCAACCTTTATTTTTATTTCAAGTTAAGGGGTTTTTTTTCTGTACTCAGTGTGGATTATTTATGATCAGTCTACAAAAATGATTAATAATTTTATGGATGCTTTGACGTTTCAGAAGAGGAGGAGAGGTCGGCACCATCAACAGTGACCCTAGAGCACTCTTCAACTGAGAAAAAACTTGGTAAGGTACTGTTACAAGTGTAACATACTAGGGAATTAACAGATTATGCAAAACTTCCAATACTGAATTTAGAAAACATAATCAACATTTTCTAAGGCATTCTGTACTCCCAGATTAAATGAAAATGTGTATTTCCACACACTACCATCATAAGACAATTTTTAAAATAGACTATTCACATCGTCTACCTTTTTGTCAAAGATAGCTTTCCACTAGATTGACCTGCAATGATTTGAACATGCTTCTTTATCTCAATAACAATAGAGTTTGGGATTGGCATTGCTTTGTTGCAAATAAAGCTATGAAGCCAAAGCTCATAAGCTTCTTGATACAATTTGCACTAAGGAGGATGGAACTTGGCATTTTCTTTTGCACCAGTATCAATTACCAGTGCCATTAAAGAAAGAGAACACAGCATTATATGAAGGTTTTTAGACTAAAACCTGAGCTACTTTTCTGTCATTTTTCAGACCCCTTCAAATCAAAGAATGCAAAAATGAGAGGTTTATTTTATTCAAAAAGATTTCTTCCTAGCTGTAAAAATCTTTATTGTATTTCTTCAGGAACAGATCTTCTAATGAATGCTACAAAACTCATTACAACACATTCATACACTTCAGGTTGAGGAAAAATTGATTTTTTGATAGTTCATTGTTTAGGCTGTTTTCTACAGACATGAATTCTATTAAGTTTTATGAAGAAAATGTAGGAAAGTCCAAATGTGTGCGTAAATCCATTCTCTGAGTCACTGAATACTGGAATTTGCTGGGGTTCTGTGAAGAAGGCATAAAAAGCCTTTTCGACTTCGTTATTTCACAATTATAAGCATGTTGGTGAGGAGGATTTAGAAGACTGCAAATTCAGAAAATGAGTCATAGACTTTACGTTAAAATACTTAGAAATTATGTTTTGCAGGATATCTACTTTTTTGTCGAAATGTCATTGTTAATTCCCATTTAGGTGACATCTAAGAAATATTCTTGGTGAGATGCAGGTTTCAACTCAGTAGTCAAATGATAATATCTTATCCAACACAGAGCCAAGATATAATATTTTGGGATTCACTAGATAATTTTATTAAGCCCAGCCATAGAACCTGATAAACCTACATTTCACTATAGTAACAGAAGAAGACTGACCGTATCCGTTCTTCATATGTATCTTGTCACAGATAATTTGAAAGACAATGGATGCATTGGCTGATTCAGGTGGACTTCTGGGATTTCCTATGGAGGAACATGAGATAGGACTGCAGTATGATTCTGTCAAGAGTACATGATAAGGTATAATTTCACCAATACACTGCCAGATAGTTGCTATAGGAGGATAAATCATCAATCTCTATTTCTCTACTACACTATACTAGGAGATGAAATGATTATCAGTCAGATCTAGAGTTCTCTGCTGTGTTATAATTGACAATGGCATCTTTGAGATCTCTACCAAAACAATATTTATAAATATTTTATCCCATTTTTATTTTCCACTATTTATTTTGTTACTAACGCCTAATATTATTTTAAGCAATATATTTAAAGATCCACATTTTTCATTGGTTCAGCATTGTCTTACTGTTGGGATTTAACAACAGAGTGAAACATAATCTGAAAGACAAAGGAGGCTCTAAAGAATGGAAACATGACTGCCCTGTCAGCGAAAGCTCTGTACAGCCTATTCTTTAGTTGCAGAAAGTCCTATGTCACATTTCATAAAGCCTTAATATATTTCCTCACTCTCACACAAAAAGTTTCAAAGCGAGGGAACTACCTCCTGCAGCGAGTGAACTACCACAAAAGGAAGTGGAAATCTCAAAAATGTACAGGTCATACAGAATTGTTTAAAAGGAATTGGTTATATTTTTCCTTTTTTTCTTTTTTTCCCCATATTTTAATAATTTCACAAAGAATAGGAATGCTAAGTCCAGTAAGAATTCAAATTCACAGAATCACAGAACCATAGAAAGGTTTGGGTTGGAAAGGACCTTAAAGGGACCTAATGGGCCAATCCAACCTGGCCTTGAACACTTCAGGGCAGGGGACATCCACGACCTCTCTGAGTAATCTGTTCCAGTGCTTCACCACCCTCTGAGTAAAGAATTTCTTCTTAATATCTAATTTAAACCTGCACACTTTCAGTTTAAAACCATTGCTCCTTGTCCTGTTGCTATCTACCTGTATAAAAAGTTGTTCTCTCTCTTTTTTATAGGCCCCCCTCAGGTACCAGAAGGCCACAATGAGGTGTCCCCAGAGCCTTCTCTTCCCCAGGCTGAACAACCTGTCTCAGCCTGTTTGCATAGGAGAGGTGCTCCATCCATCTAATCACCTTTGTGGCCTCTTCTGGATCTCATCTAACTGGTCCACGTCTTTCTTGTGCTGAGCACCCCAGCTCTGGATGCAGTACTCCAGATGGGTCTCACAAGGGCACAGTAGAGGGGAATCACCTCCTTCGACCTGCTGGTCACTCCTCTTTTGATGCAGCCCAGGATACAATTGACTTTCTGGCCTGCCAGAGCATACTGTAGGCTCATGTTCAGCCTTTCATCTATGAGAACCCCCAAGTCCTTTTCTGCAGGGAGGCTCTCAATGAGTTCATCTGCCAGTCTGAATTCATGTCTGAGTCATCCTGACCCAGGCGCAGCAGCTGGCACTTGGACTTGTTAAACTGCATGAGGTTCTTGTGGGCCCACTTTTTTCAAGTTTGTCCATGTTCCTCTGCTCTTGCACTCTAAGAAAAGTGGTCTTAAAGAGTTGACAGCTCTGGTCAGCCCCTTTGTCCTTAAGGACAGTTACCCAGGGGATCTCATTCACCAATTCCTTAAAGAGCTGGAATTTTGCTTTTCCAAAGTTCAGGGTCTTGAGTTGGCTCCTCACCAGGCTCAGGCTCCTTCAGATCACAAACTCAACCAGGGTGCGATCACTACAGCTCAGGCTTCCACCAATATTAACTCCTTTAAAGAGCTCATCCACACTGGTGAGCACCAGGCCAAGTAATGCCTCACCTCTGGCTGTTTTGTCTAATACCTGGACCAGTAAGGTGGCCTACACACTCTTGGAGTCTCCTGGATTTCCTGGATTGCTTGCAGCCAGCTGCATTGCTTTCCCAGCAGACATCTGGATGGTCGAAAACCCCCATCATGATGAGAGCTTGCAAGCGTGGTGCTTCCTGTATCCAAAGCAGGAAGGCCTCGTTGACAGGCTCCCCCTGATCAGGCAACCTATAGTAGACCTCCCCCATCAGGTGTCCTTTGTGGGTCCTGTCCTTGATTTTTACCCACAAGCTCTCAGCCTGTTCACAGCTGTTACTCAAAGGCAGCTCTTCAAGGTCTATCTGTTCCTTAACACAGAGGGCAATAGTCCTGCCCTGCTTCCCAGCCTATCTCTTCTAAAAAGCTTGTAGCCCTCAATTGCAATGTTCATTCCATCCCACCATATTTCTTTGATAGCAATTAGATCATAGATTTCTAATTACATCATAGTTTCCAACTCCTCCTCTTGTTACCCACACTTTCCTGCATTAGTGTAAATTCATCAAGAACTACATAAAAGCAAGGCGACTACATGTAATTAAAATCAGCTAATTCTACTTTGAGCTGATAACTGCCAGAAATGGGAAAAAAACCCCAAAACCACCAAGCAATGAAATCTACTAAACTGAGGATCTAAATTAGGCGTAGGAAACTATCTTTGAGGTCTTTTTCTATTACCTTTCCCTGCCTAGCCATTAACCTAAAGTAATTTGAAGTTAACTTGAAAGAATGTCACCTTTAAAGATAATAGCCAGCACTCAACAAAGTAAGATTTTTATTCATTTATTTAAAATACCAAATCTGACTGCAGAGTCTAAAGAAAATGTTAATAACAAAGAAAAATTTTGTATTTATTTGTACAGTGTAATCTTATCCTTGTAATTTATAGACTAGGTTAAATACTTATTTCTTCCTAGGATTTATATGGTTCTACAGCATCAATTTTGATGAGAAATATAATACTAGTTATAAATAATTTCAGCATGCAACACATTTCCCATTCACAATATTAAAATGACCAAGTATGAAAGACTGCAACGAATTAATTTTATTTTCAGCTCTGTATGTAATAAACTACCAGAAAACAGGTTTTGTAAATATTATACATGAGAATAAAATTGAATTATGTACAAGTATTGTGAAACAGACTAAATGCAAACCTAACTTTTAGAAACTTTATCTTTTTGAACACAGAATGCACAAGCAACAACCAAATTTGTTACAGACTGAATATAGGTCAATTTTATGCAAACAGATAGATAGTTTTTCCAGACATTCAGTAAAAACTGTTGACCTGCACTATTTGATGCCTCCAACATAATCAGGAATTTCTGCACACTGCTCATGAGCTGTTTGCCATGATAGCAATGCTGGTGGTGGGCCACACAGATCCATTCTACACACTCCAGCATTTGAAAACTCTGGAACTACTGTCTGGCAGTCCCAGGTGAGTTCTTTGGTAACTGCTCTAATGGGCACTTAGGACCACTTGATTCCGTCTGCTCTGGAAATGTAGAATTTAGAAATTCAACCCTTAATGTGATGAAATGATCAGAATTTGTGCATTTCTTCAAAAACAGTTTAGATTCACACAGAAAAATATATATAAAAAATCTTGATGAAATATAGATGATACAGAAACTTAAGCTTCTAAGAAATTCAGAATTTTTCAACCAGCTGAATAACACCAGTGCTGCCTTGAAATGCTATAGAGAATTTCTGCTAAAGGCAACACCAGAATATGTATTCTTCCTCATGAAAACTGGATAGTTAACATTTAAAGAGAATTTCTAAGTAACTTAGATATTTGCATAATTTTAATGTCTAAAACTATCTAATTTAAGATATATTTCTTTTGTAATGATGTAGCAAATATTCCTCCTATATCAATCCTCAGTGCCACGTAAGTGTGCATAGAGACAGAAATATTTATACTGTTTCTATTAATTTCTATCAAATGCCATAGAAGCTAGTTTGTGTCATAACTTATTTATCATATTCTCTTGATGGTTTTGTTCAGTTCAGTGGCTAATATTATAGAGCTACCAAATATTTTGTCTTATCATTTATGATCACTTAGTAGCCACATGAATGTCTGTAGGGTGATACTGCAAATTCTTTGCTGTACTCAAGATTTGTTTGTGGGGGGGGAAAGCTAGGTTTATTCATTCAAGACTGAGTATTTTTAATATTAATTTGTTCTCCTCTGATCTGAGCAGAAAATGCTCTACCTAAAATCCAAACCAGATCTTTTTCTGCAATTTGTTTTCAAAATTTCTCTTAGGTGCTTGATGTAGCAATTGCTTCAGCCACAACTATAGTCTCCCATATAAAAACACACACACACACTCACAACATTATTTTTATCATAATTTTAATAAGAGTGGTTTACCCAGGAGTAATGAGGTGCATTGAACTGGCATTGCAAAGACTTTTTTCATGCTAAAGAAATGTTAATATTAACACTTTCTTATTGCTCATTGACATATTGCACAATCTCTACTCGATTTTTTGATTTTTAATCTGGATGACAATAACCTACACCACTACAGCTAAAACACTGTATTATAACCCCACAGTTCCCATTTAACCCATTTGTACTGATGTCATCTAAGAAGCTATCATACTTCTATAGCAGATTAAATGCAAAGTTGGCTTCTAGTGGTGGATCACACTTTCTGTCTTCTGGTCAGGGTGACTAGAATTTACTGTAGGATTGAATTAGTATTCAAATAACACTGCAGTTTAACCTGAGTTTCACTTTTGGGATTAGCAACAGACAAATTTACAAGGAAGAGAAAAGGTTCTTATTTAGGGCAGGATTTGATACTTCCAGATTGTCATGGGTTTGCCCATGAGCTAATTTTTTTTCACTCCCCCCCCCACACACAATTGCTACTAGTCTAGAGAAAAGTTTATGCAGACAGAAGAGATGTGGGGGGAAAATAATATTAGGATTTATTATTTAACAAATAAAACCTAAAGAATTACTAATATACAACAATTCTAACTAAGCAAAAAAAAACCTATATATATTTGCAGAAGTATCCCTCCCCCCTTCTTATCAGTCCAGGAGGAGAAAAATAGTCTCTTTTTTTAACTT
>JAWWLV010000144.1:44693895-44717080 GCA_035041135.1 Platyrinchus mystaceus | reverse complement strand
CGTAGGTTTGTTTCGAGTGACCTTCTCTTAGATGGATGGCCTTAGGGGCTGACGAGCTCCATCTACCCGGGGGACCGTCCCTGAAGCAGGATCGGGAATTGAACCTGCGACCTCGGCGCTGAGAGTGCAGCATCTTAACCGCTAGACCACCAGGGGTCCTAAGGCATGAAATCAGCAATCAATGATAAAAAATTAATACTAGCCAGGAATTAGCCTTTTGTGGCGTTATACTTACTACCTTAGATTTTATAGAAAATACTATAATTTTTTTCTATGTGTAATTTTTTTATTATCTAATTAGCTTTTCAATTTATAAATCTCTTTCTGTAAAAATGTTTAAAAATTAATGTTTGTCACCATATCCAGGCTTTTTGACCTTCCTGAGACAGAGAGGCTGACTGAATCCTCTGCAAAATGTAACATTCATTTTCTAAATGCAAATTTTCCCAGTTCAGAACAAATTTTGTTACACTTATGTCAGTTGTTCCTATAGCTTCCTATGATAAAATCTCTATCAGATCTATTCAGATGGCATTAATCTATTAATCTATTTATCTTTATTGTTTATTAAATTTTACTTATATTGAAAATCCATTAAGATAACATGTTTATTGAGTCAGCTGAAATATATTTTCAACAGATTATTTCTCAAAGAATCAAGAAATACCCTACTGCTGAGTCTGAGCAGCTCTGTTAGTGCATGCTTGTTACATGTTTATCCATGTAAAATTATATCTAAAGTTGTGATATTTCACACAGTGTTTAATCCACCTGCAGTTTCTCATAATCACCCATAGTTCCTAACTGACATGAAACCGAAACCATCATCTACTGACTAATTACTCTTCCATATGGTTAACATGGAACATACAGAGTAGTAGCACTTCATTGAGTATTGACTGACAACTTCTCTCAGACTACATCAATGAAAATTAACTTTCAACTTCAGGAAAGATAACAGTTTTATTTCCTATTCTTGTATTTCACTTTAAGATTCATAAACATTTGGGCCAATTATCTTGAAGAAAATAACTAGTAAGATAGTATAAAAGCCAAAGAAGTAATGGGAGGGAGGAGACATGCTGTTCTAAACAAACAAACAAACAAACATACACCAATTTTGTTTGAGAAGTCATTTTCTGAGTTGCTGTCCTCAAACATACTGAAATTCTGTCAATTCCAGCACGACTGCCATAGATACTTTCCTGGCCAAGGCACAGGAAGATTCCAGCTCACCTTTCTAACTTAACCTTTTGGTTCTTGGGCAGATAACTATGATTACTTTCAATACCAATACTCTCCTAGGGAAAACGTCTGTAGTACCTATGTCTAAGCATGTCTCTTTTTCTCACATTTTCAGACATATCCTTGCGTCAACATATGTTTAATGATCAGTGAAAATATAATTTGGCCAATCTGCAGTATCTTGGTATCTTTAGGGTATTGCAACCCTTAATTTCTCCCTGTTTAATGAAGACTGCATTGTAACAGTGTGTCAAGTTAGGAATGAAAAAAAAGAAAAAAAAAAAGCTCCCCTCCCCAAACAAGTATGAAATCCTAGTTTTCCTTTTCAGGCTTGCCAAGAACTTAACTTTTATCACAGTAGGGGGTGGAGGGAGAGATGCTTAATTAAACAAATTATCTTCTGATTATCTGAACCTATTTATGTATTTCACCTCAAAACCCCTCCTCATTTGTATGATTTCTATGAACACAAACTTTTTTGGTTCTTGAAAGGTTCTACCCCTGAGTCACAATTGTATTACTGCCTCTAAGAAATGACAAAGAGTTTTGCAAGCAAGGAGAAGTAAAGAAATATGATACAGACAGTGATAATGGAACAATTTTAACAAAGAAAATATTAAACCAAATAATTTTTAAGTATTGCAGTACTAATTCCAGGTGTCCTTCAGCCTGTGTCTCACTGAGGATAGATTTTGATATTAATAGAGGCATGAGCTGGGACTAGAGCTTTTCCACGTTGTTCAAACATGTAGGACTTTCTCCAAAGCCATTTTTTTCCCATATCTTACAGATTTGTCAAGTAAAACCTCCCCTTTACTTGAGATACTTACAGGGTGTCTTTTGTCTGTAGAGATCCTTATTTTCACACAACCTCTTCAGGAACTTACTGGAATCAGTCAACCAATTCCACAGTATAGACACAGAAACATATTTCCGGTAATATATGATCAATATCTTTTTTTTTTAATAGAATCAGTACTGCAAATATGGACTTTACAAGTGTACACTGTACATAGAAAAACATCAGATATTTCATTCACTTTATAGGTTAAAGGTTTTTACTATTTGACAGGCTTTCCTTGCTTGCTTAACGTATGATTAGCTCAGAAAGTGAGCTAATTGCCCACAAAAATAGAGTTGTTTCAGTCTATTTACAGACAAAATAAAATTGTAAAAGTAAAAAAATTTGAAAGCTAGCAAACACCACTGGCCTGCTTCTTCATCTACTCTTGCTTCTCAAGAGTTTCCATTCTGCTGCTGGTCTGCTTTCTGGGTCCTGTCTTTCATCCTAGGTCTTTTCACCTAGCTCATGAGGTTAACTGGAAAACTACAATATTAAAAACAAACACAGTTTTGTAGACAAGTCCTGCTGTTTCTTCTCTGTGCTGTTTTATAGCATATTAATTGTATGTCCTTGAGTGCCACAGAAAAATGTATGCATAAATCACCCTTTTAAGGAAACTCTAGGATTAAAGCAGTCTCCGATATTGCAGAGGTCTTCCCCAGTTTTATCAGCTACCATCACACACAGACTTTTCTTGTGACAGTAGTAAGAATGCTGAAGGATTTTTTTAAAAAAATAAATAATGTGATTTTCAGTAAAATTGTCCAGCACAAGATGTTCATTACATTGGTTTCTTTTTGCCACTAACTGCTCAAGAAAATTGTATTTGTTTATGGTTTTGATTACATGTTGTACTATTTAATATGTTGTTCTAGAATTTATCTTTGTCTATGCTTTTTTTTGACTTTGTTAGAAAATTAATACAATTTTCTATCTAGCATTTTCAGGCAATGAATATTTCAGTGCCATTTTAATGGCATCTATATGCAAAAGCTTATTACTTCAGAAAATAAAAGCAAACTCTTTTAATCAATTGAAGGTGAATACATTCTAGAGCTTATGGTAAAAGAATCAAACTGTAACAAGGCTTCATAATATATTCTTGACCATTAAAACCTATTGCATTTCATTGCTAATCGAAAGCAAAAATGCTATTCTAGAATACTGCCATCAAATATAATGAGTTGGACCTGAACCCTTGTGGATCCCTTCCAATTCCAGGTATTCTATAATTCTATGACTCTTTGATAATCATATTGCTCATATTAAGAAAAAAGGTGGCCCAGAACACCAAACCTTTCCAATTAATATTTTATCTCCTTTTATGAGTAGATAGTCTGGGATGACCAACACTGCCTTGAAAATCTCAGTCACAGTTTTAGAAAAACTGAAATGAAACATGGTATCTTAGGCCATGGTTTTCTCTTTCCTTTAAATTCTCAATACCAAAAGCAGTTTTCTGATCCAGATTCTGAGTTCAGTTCTGATTCTTACAGAGCTAGCTAAAGCCTTAATTTAATTTTACCTGTAATTTTATAAAAGCAGATAGAATTTTGCCTTTGGTAGATTATTCGATTAGACACTTTGAAAATCCAAATTTTCATTTTCATATTGATTACAATATTGTACCTCATTGCAAAAAGTGGTGTGGTACTCTGCAGAAGAAAGCCACATGAGCCAGCTGAAACCTTCAATGAATTATGAACTTTGTTATTAATATCCTGTTTATAAATGATTTGTAGCATTATCTGGAGGAAAGAACAAGGGTGATCAAGAAACACTAAACAATATTTTACCCACTTGGCATTACTTTTTACACAAATTACACCACTTTTCAAAGCATGTTAGTCTTTACTTTTCATCCTTTATTTTTCCTGGTATTTCAGGATCAAAGATGGCTAAATTTTGTGATGCAAGGCATTAGAGCCAATTTTGTCTTCTCTCTATTCCACTACGGGTGTCGGTGTTAAACTTTTGTTGTCCTTCTCCAACTCCATCTACTGCCACATTGCTATCACATAGCCCTCAAAATCTCAGAACCTTAAATCTGTAAGCTGGGAGAGCATTGGGGAAGCACTTACTATACCCTTGCTCTGGTCTCCATTCTTTCCTACACAAGCATTATTTGCTATTGTCAGAGATAAGATATTGAACTTGGGTCTCATGTATGTTAATTATGTAATCAAGTAATTTATCCCAACATTACTTTTAGGGAAGGCCATGAAGGAACAGAGGTTTTCAACAGTTTTCTGTCAACTATGTTAACTCCCTTTCTCCATATCTCCATATCTGTAGCAAAAGTACATACAAAACTATCTAGAGACAAATGTCTCTGTTAATAGCTAGATTTCAAAATACAGTGGGTTTGGTTAAGTAACAGCTTTTAAATGTTAAAAATCAGTATTTGAATGTTAAAAATCAGTAGATTATTAGGACAGACAGAAGAGTTATCGAAGTTTTAAATGAAAATTGGATGTTTATTTGGATTAGCCAATATTTTTCCTATGGAATTAAAAAATAAATTGTAGTGATTCAAGTAATAAATGTAATTTGTAGGTATAAAGTAATTTATTTCTGTATATCCTTTCCCAAACTGAGCATTACAAGTTATTTTGTTCAAATTAATTTTCCATTGTGAGAATAGCTTGCAATAATAGTTTCGACCCTTCCAATGAAGAGAGGACTACATTAGTATAGATTATACAACACATCTTAAAAAGCAGCAGAATTATACAACAACTAATATTTCAGGTGTTCTCTACTCTGCCTTAGATTTTATTGTAAAACCATGATCACCAGATATTTGCAGAAAGGCAAGACAAACACCTGATTCGAGCAGCCAATCTCCACGTCCACAGTCCCTGTTCACTAAAATTTCAGAAATCTTTTGGCCTCACACAGAATGCCAGGGGTCAGCTTGCACAAACAGCATGAAATCAGATGTGCCATATTGTTCAGCATCTGTTCCTAACTTCACACAAATGTTTCCCTAGAAAACACAGGGCTGTCAGCATCAATAATTCCATGCTAATCCATCAATGTTTACCTATATTTTGTCTCACTAACTATATTCCTTATTGCTTATCTAGCTACCTATACCTCACTGATGAGGCTCAAATCAACACCTAGAGATTGTCAACTTAATTTGCATTGAAGAGATGATATTTTTTATTTTCTCTCTTTTCTTTCCTTTTCTTCCTTTTAAATCTTCTTCATTTTCAAGACTCAGCCTATTTTCTCCTTTTTCCTCTGCCTTACTATCAGCCTGAAATCACGTCTTCCAAAGATCTCACTAAAGACCTTTCTCTCCTTTTATTTATATCCTCTTAATTTTTGTAGTATTATAGAGTTTAGAGACAGTCTTATCATATATAATAAATATTTCTAAAAGAATTATGGCATCCAGCAATTGTGTTTATTTAATGTCACCACCACATCATGAAAGATCATAATGGTTCGAGGCCAAATGCATTTCTAAATTAATATAAAATTTATAGCCCTCCATTAATTGGACAAAGCAATAATGGAACAACTAATGAGTACCTGCTAGGTATTTCAAGCACTTTTAGCATACTTAAATATTTCAAGATATATTTAAACCCATAAATCATATAAAAATGAATGTGCCATGTACTTTATGCTTCTCTGGTAACACATACAGGCCACATCTACAGTGGCACAGTGAAACCTCACACTCACAATAAAGAACACATTGCCAGTATTGCTAAATATGCTAGCATTTATATGAAAGTTAATATAAATATGTTTACAGTTATATGAAAGTTAATTATAATTTTTAAGAATAGACTTGTATTTCCTCTAGCAGAGACTTGCAGAGAAAGTTAAACCAAGGGCCTACTTCCACTGAAAGATAATAAAGTATATTCAGTATAACTCCATGTGAATAAAATGGCAGACTCACTTCAAGAACCCTGTTTTAGGTATATTTCAGAGTACATCTCTGTGCTTATAAAACTTTGTGTAGTCCTACATTAGGCACTTAAAAAGAGTAAGGAGTACAGTTATTGGTTTTGTCCTGCTTTTCATATCTTCTTTTTCTCTTTTCTTTCTTTTTCTATTGCTTGCTCTATCTCACTTTTTTTCTTGACAGTCATTTCCTTTTTCTTTATTTTCCAAAACTATATATTAAAAAAGCTTATTTTCATAATTAAGTTGATTACTATCAGAAAAACTTTTTAAATGTTCATTTAAAGACAGTTTATTACTAACAAGAATGACAAAATGACATATGAAATAAAATAAAAAATCAAATACTTGTGCAAGTACTCCAGGTGGTGTCTTCCAAGAGTGAAATAGAGGGGAGAATCACCTCCCTCAACCTGCTGGCCTTGCTTCTTTTCACGCAGCCCAGATCCAGCTGGCTCTCTGAGCTGCACACTGATGGGTCATGTCAAATTTCTCATCAGAAGAAGATAACAGAACCCCCACATCCTTCTCCTCAGGGCTGCTCTCATTCAAGTTGGCTTTCCAATAACTTCCATTTAGAAGTAATAAATCATTAATATTCACAGCTAAGCAACTGCAAATAGTGCTAAAAATGAAACTCTGATTTTCATAGTCCTTGTCCAATGATTTATTTAGAACACTAGAATACTTCTGCTCCGTATATCATATCTGCTAATGCTGTCACCATTTTAATTTTAGAGATCTAAAAATTATGGATTGTTTTTCATTTTGAAACATATTGCTTCCTGAGGCTAATACATCTATTAGCTAAGAAACCTTTTTTATATGAAATATGGTCTTTTTTCTTTATTTCAATTTCTCCATCTCATAATTCTTTTTCAATCTCATAATTTTTACCACAATAGGTTAGTCCTTTCTTCTCCCTCACATTTCTTCTTCCCTTGTCAATACATCTTTTCCTGCACATCCTTTAACTTTCACTTTGCAGCACGATGGAATTCAAATGTATACAACAGATTCTGAAGTATAGCTATATGAATAATTCCACTGACATAAAATTAGAATAGTTAAAGTATTTTATTTCTTGGACTTTCTCTCCTCATCCTCATCACTACTATATGACTTTATTCAAGTAACATACAAATAATATCAGTTACATGGCAATGAGTGATATTGATTAAGACAACGGGTTGTAGGAAAATAGGAAAACAAAACACTTGGTCCACAGGAGGGCCACCAAGTTGAGTAGAAGGAAGAAGCACCTCTCCTATGAGGAAAGGCTGAGAGAATTGAGAATGTTCAGCTTGGAAAACAGAAGGCTTCAAGGTGACCTAAGTATGGCCTTCCAGTACCTGAAATGAATTTACAGGAAAGATGGGGAAAAACTTCTTACAAGAGCATGTAGTGACAGGACAAGGGAAATAGGTTCAAAATGAAAGAGAGTAGGTTTAGATTAATGGGTTTACATTAGGGAAAAATTCTTTACTGTGAGGATGGTGAGGCACTGGAACAGGTTGCACAGGGAAACTATGGATTCCCCATTGTTGGAGGTGTTCAAGGCCAGGTTGGATGGGGCTCTGAGCAACCTGGTCTACTTGAAGGTGCCCCTGCCCACAGCAGGGACTTGAAGATGACCTTCAAGGTCCCCTTCCAGACCAGAACATTCTATAATTCTGTGATGATTCTATGATTCACTTATAAAAGTGAAGAAAAGGAAACATAGTTTGATTTATTTTGTCATTACCTGAGGACTCATGAAGGTTTTGCTGACTTGTGTACTTTTAAACATTTCATACACCTTAGAAGGCTGCTTTTACACTGGCATATAGATTTGGTTTGCTTTCTAAGGAAATTAATCTAATAAAAAGCAGGAGAAAGTAGAAGCACTTAATATAAAGACCATTTTTGTCAAAAAAAAAAAAGACACAAAATATACAAGGCTTTTCTGCATTCACTTTACATTCAATTTAGATTGGAAAGGTTGTTTTGTCTCTTATACTGAGTGGGGTTTAGTTTCTGGGTATTTTTGGAAAAAGAGCACTTCAGATATCATTAATACTGACACCATACCTCTAACCTGCTGTATGTGGATCAGAGACTATTTTCATTTCCTTCAGCTAATAACTGAATAGAAACTGCCATTCTATAAAAAAATATTGGAGGGGTTTTTTTTCTAGTACTGTTAGTTTCAAGATTCAGTATGAAAGATATTCTAGTATTCTGTGATGATACTCTATTTCAAAGGTATTAATCAACTCCAACCACATAGGCAAAGTGAATTAAAATTTTCATCATGTTATGTTTCTATAGCTAAATCTTAAAGTTTATCAAATCTGAATGTATGAAAAATCTTCTGGGAATCCTTGTTTGTACATTGACTTGGTCAAGATCAGAGGGCAAACAAGGAATTAATATTAATATGCAGCCAGCATAAGAAAGGCTGTCTATGATTTGCATGTGTACCTGTGTAAGTACACACGTGTGTTTCATACACACATATGAAAAGACAAAGGGCTTGCATGCCTACACCAGAGTGGAATAGACACATAATGGATTCTAGAAAGACAGAGATAGCTGAAACATGCTTTTGCTTCTCTAACTTGCTATAATAAACAGAAATTAAAAAATAAAAAAAGTAAAGCAACCTCATATGAGCTACCCATACAGTGGCCTCTACCTTGCAGATTTTACAGAGGGATGGAGAGAGAGATCTGAGAATAAGTACAAATATTATTCTAGGTATATGGATTATTTTTTTAAGTAATTTTAAGTTGGTTTAATCCATTTTAATAAGCTGTAAAAAAAATATTTATAAAAGAACATCTATCACATTTTGCTTGACAAATTTACACAAGTGTAACAATGTGTTGCCTAAGGTATTATCTGAAGCCAAAAGCAAAACTGAACAAGGTGATCAATGTTTTCTATTCAAGACAATACAATAGAGATTGTGAAGTTTTTTCAAAATTTATACAACCAATACAAACATAAAGAAAAATTTGTAAATATGAATAAAAAAAGTCTTTGAAATTCTAACTTAGAAAATACCCTAAACATATCCATACATTATAATTCCAATAGATTGCATTGTTCTTTTTAGCATCTCTTCAGAATTTGTTTTAATCTGTTTGTGAAATTGTATGAAGGAAGACATTTCTTGGAAATGAGCAATAATTTACAGATCCAAATTCAGTATTTAGTTTGACAAGATATCTCCAGTACTGAGAACCACATCCTCAGCACGGCTTTCATAAAATCATAAGAATTCCAGGTAAAAGCAAAAGTCAACCTAAGTATCTCATTTTCAACACCATCAAACAGACATCCAAACATAAAAATAGGATATTCTGATAAAGGCTTCAGGCTTCTTTTTTTTTTTTTTTTTTTTTTTTTTTTTTTTTTTTTTTTTGGTAAATCTCTTGCCTGCAGCAATTTTGATAGTTTTATGGTACATTTTCCTTCTACGTAATTGCCCAATCAGTTCTTAAACATCTGTAAACTTTTTAGCATCCACATTATGTGATGAAGTGCTCCACAGATTAACTACAAATGATGCTGCCATTTTTCTTTCCCCAATTTTTCACAACTCCTCTCCATCCAAGTGACTGAGCACCACAGAATGTTCCTACTGAGGCCTAAACAGCTGTTTCTTCTCTATAGCTCATGTTCAACCTGCTTCCCCACTTTATGGACACCTTTTCCTAACTGCCTTATTTCCCTGAACTCACCCTGGAATTGGTATCTCTAATTGTCACTAAATGAAAAGGAAGGTCGAACATTTGTGTCCCTCACATACATAATTAATGTACAATTACTGATTTTCACTATCCTGCCCCGTCACAGAAATTATTTGATTACACACTTTTCTACTCTACCTCCACGAGAATTGGTACTTCCAGAATCTTGTTTTGAGTCTTTAGAGCCTTCATGAGTCATCACATACTGCTCTTCAACACCCCTTATAGCACAATGTTGGTTTATCCTACAGCTTTATTTTCCACAGTTCACCCAGCATACTATGTGTGTTACGCACAGCAAATACTGTGCTCAATGAAGAAATAATGCATCCAGAAGTGTGTTTTTACAACAGAAACAGGCATAAAAATGTGCAGGATGGCATTTTTCAAAAAACATACTTGTCATCAAGACTCACAATTGCTTTTGAAAACTAAGCCATTAGCTGCTAACCTGAAACTTGAATTTCTATATTGTGTCCATAAAAAAACATACCAAGCATTAAAGCACATAAAATACTATATAGAAGTGTGAAAAAGTTTATAAATATACTTCTAATCACATTCAACACTACCAGGTAGTCAGACGTTTTAATGCTACAAAGTTGTCAAGTAAGAATTTTGGAAATTTTTCTGTAACACAAAAAGATTACTTGATATAAAATTATTATTTAGGAATAACTTCTTTTGGTGTAAATTAATGATTTGTACACTGTGAGCTTACTAAATGTTCAGCAATACTCTTCTAATCAGTTTCAGTTAACTAGGAAACAGTATTGTGAATTTTATATAACTGGACTAGTTGGACTATCTAGATCTTTTGTCAACAAATAGTAGTAGCCTGCCAGAATATTTCAGCTGAGCATATAACTTTGAGAATCAGTGATTATATTGTATCTTGTTGTATAATCTATACTTATTTTCATTGAAGCAATGGTTTAAATATTTAATAATTAACAGCTGTTTTGTTGTACTTTTGCTTTATATGTGACTCAGATTTCACCTGTAATTTAAGGTATCTGAAGTATTTTATTCACACAAGCTATGAATCCAAAATCCATTAATATTTGCCTTCAGACTATAAAAATATTTTTATTTGTAAATAATAGTAATAATAATAAATTGTAATAAATTCCTTCATTTGCCATTGAATTTTATTTTCTTGAAAGTAAACGCTTTGTTAACCTTTAGCAAGCTACAGGTTACAGCTTTGTTAAATCTTAGAAGTACAACAGTCCTCTGACAGTTAGATGAAAGCTCAGATAAAAATTCATAACAGGATATTTATTTTTCTACAGTTCATATTAAGAACTGCGGATCAGAACACCTCGGCTAGATATCAAAAGTGATGTGAGGGTTTATAGAAAGCATCCCCCCCCCAAAGTTTTATATCTGCTACAGACTTTGTGTTGCCATATTCTTTGCCTTTTTTTCCTGTCCAACAGGACCTTTTTAAGTACCGCCAAAAATTGTGATCCTTTTGTAGCCATGACAAAGGGATTTCTACAGTAGCATTCTGTAGATGGCATGTCTTTAGAAAAAAAGAGGACTTCAATTTAAAGAGCTGTGGCAATTATTTAAATCGAGGTCAATCATAGAAAGAGAAATTTACCTAATTTATAACAGTTTACCTATTTCATCTGTTTGACTTAAATATCAAATATGTTTACCTACATCATTAATTAAAAAAGGAAACAAAAGACAAAGGAACAAAAAACCCAAACAAACAAGAACTAAACCAAACAAAAAAATCTGACCAGAGATTAGAGATTACTTGATTTCTTGGACATGGATAGCTCTTCCATTCAAATCTTTCCTACAAAGGCTTTTCCTGATGGGCCCAATAAAAAAAAAATAAAATGAACAGACTATCATAATTCATTCTCAAGAAGGAAGGCAGATCACACCTACAAAACAGATCCAATTGCATTCTTTTTAAGAGACTCTACAGAATCAATTTCCTCTTACTAGAATCTTTCATTGTGGCCATGACAAAACAGAAAATGTACTGTGGGGTTTTATTTCCTGTATGTTTTCACAATATTATTATCCTTTTATCCAAATGCAGTAGGAAAGGCTCAGGATGCAAACTTGATCTTTGCCCCAACCTTTTTTTTCACAGAATCACAGAATATATCAAGTGGGAAGGGACTCACAGGGATCACTGAGTCATTTTAGGCTTTAATTCTTTCCATCTCCAGCCCCCACTGATTAATTTAACAGAAGTTTATGAATGTTTTATGAAGTGATAGAAATGGAAACAGTTAATTTTAAATGTTGTGGAGTAAGAATATAGTCTTCATAACTTAAATACCCACTAAAGTGTATTTTTACATAAGCAATCATTCCAAACCACAATATGATCTCTGAGTCCAGTGATGGAAATGGAAAATAACACAGCAAGGGTTAAATATTAAATAACTTAAATGAGTTTTTCTCCCATAAAAACTTCAGAAGTACTGTAAAGATGCAATTACTGACTTACACAAGATTCTAGCTTGAGTAATTATATACCACCTTTTAATTTTAAAATCTTATTCCTCTTACTTTTATTAATAGTTTCTCTATAAGCATTCTATTTTTTCTATATTAAAATTACACTCAAGATAATGATAATAATCAATAAAAAAATCTAAAGCAGTTAAGTAATAAGGTAATTTAAATCACTATGCAAATCATTTATGAAATTTAAAACTGAAAGGAAGATAGTGTAGAACTAAACTTAAATATCAACCCTCTCCCTACATAGTTAGCATTTTAATTATGGAAGAACTAAAATGAACATGAAAACCACCAGGAAATTCAAATGTAAACAGTTTACTTCCCTCTTGATAAAAAATAAGTTTTGGATGTGTAAGCTTATATCAATAAGCTTATATCAATCAGCTTGGAGAACAAATCTACAGATTAATTTATTTTTATTATTAACTGTTTGCATCATAGACTTTTATTTTAAATTGACTACTGTAAAAATGAACATTTTTTTAATAGTTATTATCATCATTTGGTAAATAAATAAAAATGTCAGAGTCTGTGCTTTAACATATGATGTGGAAAAAATTATTTAAAAGAAAAGTGTCCTTTGGATTGCAAGTTCATCCAATAAAGCTAACAGAGATATTTGTCTCCTCTGCTACTTCTATGTAGCATGACCAGACCCAGAACAATGGCTTAAATTAATTGTATACTCCTGAAGACAATGAAGAAAACAAGAAAAAGCTCTATCTCTAAAAAATGTCATAGAAATACGATTTGAAGATGACCAAGTATATGTTTTTTAATAGAATACATCCAAAACTCTCAAGATCTTACAGAAGCCCATACACAATTTGTTTTAACTGAACATCAGTAAAATGGTCATGGTTGTGTTAGCGTCATGATGCACACTGATGTGACAGGCACAATATGCTTGGTATTGCCTGCAATAATGAATCTTTAGACAAGCTCTGATGGACTAGGCTTTTCCAAAAAGGCAGCTAAATTTATTTTACAATCAAGAGCTTTAGGACTGTGTATTACCAATGACTTCTATTTTGTGCTGGTTTCCCTACTTCTACAATGTCTCTGGCAATATCATTTACATTCTGCTTTTTTTGGATTTCTTGATTTTTATATCTAGCAGTATAGTAAAATGTGACTGTCAGGCATAAATAAGACATCCCCATCACTGCTGCGTATTTTGGGTAAAGGTCTTGAAAATTTTTCTCCTCACTCGCTGCAATACAGACAAGGATCTTATTCAAATTTTTTATTAAAAAAAAAGTCCTTGCATTTGATTCATCATTTAAGCCTGTCTGTGATTTCAACAACACATCTAATATCCTGACTTATAAGAAAGAAGAAGGAATACTCTGACACATCAGATACTTATCACTATGTATTCTATCTTATCTTTCAATTTCTTTTTTATTATAATTCCTAGATGTATTAGGTCTAATTTAGGCTAGATTTACATGAGTACATTCTGCTCCTGTACACAGACTTGTATTTATTTCAAGATGGAAGACTTGTACAAATAAAAGCAGGATTCCAAGCATAGACTATAATTTTTTTATTGCACTCTACACTTACATAAATAATCCCAATAACAGAAACAAAAAACTATGACATATTATTCATACAGATTGTTGGTGCCTTCAAGTAACTAAAACTTGTTCAAGTGGTTTGATGTCTCCCTAATCACTGCTAAATAAACTTACAAAATATTACTGCTTGGCCCAAACTATAAAATTAACTCAGTCTGATTTAGTTGCCCTACTTGAGGCAAACACGCTGATGCATTAGCTTTCTTTTCTTTGCATGTAATGACTTTCTGTTGATTATTTTCTAGAACCCCAATACACAAAATTAATTTCTTTTCTCCTTTTTCCCTCTCACTAAAAATGACTGCACACAATAACACTCTTCAAACATCAGCTATTCAAGCTATGCTCTTGGACAAATCTAAGTGTCAGAACTAGCTTACTTGATAAAATTTTAATGCAAAATTATATTTATATAATATGCTCTTGAAAATCTCATTTTCTACAAACACTAATGTCATGCTAGAATACACATGGAAAGGAAACAGAGCTAAAAGCCAATAATGGAAATTAAGTTAATTCAATTTTCATGAAAGCAAATATTTTCTGAGATACTTGTTCCAGCCTATTTACAGAGCAAATGATTAAGAATAAGCTGTCCAGTAAACATTGTTCACTCAGCTTAAATACATTATTATTATTTCATAGAAGGCAAATGTCCATATACCAAATGTATTTTTTTTTTCATATTCATCTAACTTACCACAAGAATTTAAGTTGTTTTTTCCCTCTTCTGTACATTCTATAGCCACACTTTTTGAATGTTAAGACCCTTATAAGACGTTGCACCAGTCATGGTTTAATGCACAATCAGATTCACTCAGTGGATGGTAGAAGAAAATGTAGCCATCCACATTTAATTTGAAACATGGGACAAGCTACCTGTGGCATGCTGGTCTGCTGACATGGCATAAAGGTACAAGTTATGAATCTACATCCCTTAAGCTGACACTAAATCAGTCCTGACACTTTATGAAACAAATCTAAAGCAATGAGACAAATGAGCAAGAAGTGACCTTGTACAGGCAAACACCTCTTTATGTTCTCAATGCATGTCTATAAAGTAAACATTGTTTATAGACATTTTTCCATATGAAGTCAAGACCTGGATAGTACAGTACAATTTTCCAAAGCCACTGCAAGGTCAGGCTTAAACAATTGTATAAATAGATTACGTTTTTCTACAGTTAATTAAATCACATTTTTACAAGGTTATATAGGGTGCAAAGTATTTATTTCCCTTTTCTATTGGGAACTTCATTAGTACTCTGCCATTAAACCTGCATGACCAAATAAATATAAAAATGAGAAAATAATTTTATTCCATTCTTTCTTCATCAGAGATATTTCATAACAATGAATACCAAAATGTACATATGTATATCTCAGGAATAAAATAAACTATTTAAAATCTGCATTCAGCCACCCAGAATCAATAATGCAATTAAATTAAATTTAATGACGGCAGTTCATATTTGCTGAGAAGTGCTATTAAATAGGATTGTTTCAAACAATACCTTCCTACTTTTTGCCAAAAGGTTTTTTTGCATGAGATGCCTAGTACTATAAAATACCTAATGAAATATGTTTACCAGTGGCTTGACTGTTCATGCAAACTGTTGCCATATGTATGTGTAACAAACATGAGACTGCAAACTTGACTTCAGATTAATTGCCTTTCCACTATGACACAACAGATTTTATCTTACTTACTATACAGTCAAGTAAACCTACACCATACTTGCACTGAAACTGATATTTTTTCCTCCCAACATGTGCTAGGAAAGGAGGCATACAACATAGGAGGTACATATAAAAAATGAGATAAAAAAGTGATTTAGAAAACCAGTATTAGGAATACTTAAAATGAATTCTGCACTGTACTTAGGACAGCAAATATGTGAAATGCTCAGTACAGACTAAGAAAAAATCAGTTCGTTCCTACCTACTGTACTCCAAATTAAAGAGGACACAAGTTTTACAAAATCCCCTCCAGCTGTATTAAGTTGTGCTTTTACATGAATGTTAAAAAAATGGGATGAAAAATCCAAGTAAAATTAACTCATAGCAAGATTCATTTGCTGACATGCTATGAGTAAATGTCTGAATTAACATGGAGCTCACAGGTTCATTCAAGAAGTTGAAGTTTCTGTTTTCCAGTGCAACATAAGGAGATGAGAACACAGTTATATAAATTAGACTTTGTGTGTGTGTGTCTCTGTATACATGTGCATGTGCACACATGTATGGTTTCTAATATTCATTTTAGATGGCTGAAAGGTTTTTAAACATTTTTTTCAAACGAATTGTAAGTCTGAGCAGAAAATATTCCTGAGGAATACACAGCTATTTCATTGGAATTTTCAATAAAATTTGTTACAAGGATGATAGGTAATGTTTGAAACTAAGAAATAGTAAGTTAGAGGTCATGTATCTATTAAAAAGAAACAGAAATCATAAGAACTAATTGCCTATGGGTAGAACACTTACCTGGGACATGATCTACATTGGAGACTGCATGAATTTGAACCTTGGTCTCCCATATCTTGACTAGTCTCTTATCAGAAATAATTAATGATATTGCCTGCTCTGGACTGGAACTTTCTCACTACAAAAAAAACAAACAAAAAGGAAACGAGCTTTCTTGCATTCATCCCGAAATGGGACACCCAGTTCTTGAAAACTAAAATACTGATGGATCTAGAGAAATAGTTTTCTACCTAGTTAAGAGATAACAAATTTTGAAAGTGAGATAATTTACAGTTTTAAATATATTATTGACAATAAATTATTGCCATTGAAATAAATTAAATCTACTTTTGTGACAGAAAATATTTATTCATTATCCAGCAACTCCTACTATTAATATTTATTCAAAACCTAGCAACAAACTGCTGCCTTTGTCAAATGAAAGAAGTTCTCTCTTCGCCAAGCAACAAAATTATTGTTGAGTAGAGAAACATACAGCTATAAACTTCATAAATTTGAAATGCCAATCTGATACAAATTGGACATGTCTCAAAAGTTAGCTAAGAAATGGAAAAAATCCTTGTCTTAGTTCTATTTGAAGTTGTGTTAGCTGTCATGGGCAAACACTACCTTCATCACATAGATGAGCAGAACCAACTGAACTGATAACAGAATACTGTTTTGAACATCACGTAAAGAGATACAGGTGACCAAAAAATCTTGAAAACCTAACTGTTCATATCACCCTCATGCTTGTTGACAAATGGACAATGACTATACAGTATAGTTTCAGAAATAAATTATTTTCATTTTCTTCAGTATGCCAAGACTGTTTGTTATACATCTAGATATAACCATTGAACACAGCTGCTTTAGTTCTGTACTACTAAACCTTTAAGTACTGAATTATAAGTTTAATGGAAAAACTGTATTTTTAAAGAAGTTGTGTTTTCTCCATCTTGGCTATTAAGATCAGAAGTGTATGTGTGTCCCAACAACACATCAAGTTAAATATTTGAAAGATTTCCTCATTCTTGCACAGCAAACAAAACTCAGGACAATACATTTCTGTTTACTGGTATGTATAAGTAATTTTAACATAATATTATCATTCAGACTTAGATTTTTGCAGATCTGAAAGTTTCTAACTCTAAAAGTCAAACTTTTAAAGGAATATAGGGACAACCTGTAATGATGTACAGAATGGTTGCATATATCTATCTTATTATACATGCTGTCACATAAAAAAGAAATCATGTTTAGTTCACCTGTGTACCTTCTAACATTCAACTTGCAAACTACCTGCTGTGCAAACAATGTGAATCCAGGGCTAGGCAGCCAGCAATAAGAGTATGTTCAGTTTGTGAGCATGAAACACATGAGTTCTAGCCAGGAAATTTAAACTGCTGTTTATACTCTGCTTATGTCTGAAGCTAAAGTGATGTTCAAATTCCCTGAGAAATAACTGTTTCAACACAGATGATAAGTTGTCTCATTCCTGATCTTAAAAGTAATTCCCATAGTAGTAGTGGCAATTGGAGTCTAACATGTATCAATACAGACAACATTGTGCCATGACAGAAGTCAAAACTCACTGGAACACTGCAAGACAAAATATCTGAAGTGGATAACTGCATTCTTAGAGGGGGTCACAAAACAAGTCTTTTAATGCATGGATTCCTAAGCAGAAATACGAGTATGGAGACACACAAACCCAAAAGTACAACCAAAACCAGTACAATAATTTGGTGCTTATACTTCCTAGGATATGTGGCTGTTACAGGTCAACCCAAAAGAGACCCTAAGAGATAAAGGGGTTCACACTGGCATTTTTTCTACCATTACAATTTTTTCAGCTTTACCAAAATCCAAACTTCAATAATGTAATAAACAACAGAATAATGTAATATTAAGTAAATGTCAGTATCAATGCCAATTTTGTACATATTAGAAAACTTATAAATGCCCCATTATTAAATGACTCCCCCACCAAGAGGGGGACTTAGGTTTCTATGCTGATTGCCCCACATTATTTTACAATGTCACTTCACAGCAGTAAGACTCTGAATTTGTTTTTTAAAACTAATTTGAAACACCTGTAGAAAACTTTCAGTCAGGTATTTCTACATTAGTATTTGGTTAGTAATGAAAATGCATGGTAAATCTCTTTTACTGAGTAATTAATCAGATTGACAGAGTGTCAATACACTTCATTCAGTAACAGTTATATGAAGAATAAATTATATAAAATTTTAGTTCTACTGAGGTTAGAATAACTTAAAGATGATAAAAGATAAAAATTGTATCATACAATAATGCTCAAGTGATTAAATCTTTAAAAAAACGCAAGCTAATCACCTACGCTGTGGTCCATGCAAACTAACAACAACAAAAATGAAGGCACGGGAAAAAACATTTCTTTCCTTACTAGCTTTTAAATTTTATATGTACTACATATGTGAAATAACCAGGATTTTATAAACACACAATATGTCCGTATTTTACACTGTGTTATGTCACTGAGTTATGACTTGAGTGCCCTATCCTTCTCGAAACCTCTAGTACACTAATTGTGTGGACATAAAAAAAAAAAAAAAAAAAAGTAACTAACAGCTTTGAGCTTCATTAAACACATATAACATAGACTAAGTGAGAGGTAATTATATCCTGATGGAAACTGAAAGACAGACATTCCATGGGGGAGCCTGTGAACCATGGCAAGGTTAGTACAAAAAAAGGAAAGTATAAATGTTCCATGAAACCCAAGTCTCCTAAGATTATTATTTTGATATTGACAAAAGTTACAGATTTTAGTTTCTGGCTTCATTTTTGCAATATGTTTTGCATGTCTCCTTTAAAAATCAGGCTTAAGAGACACGAGGAAAGTTGTGTTCATTCTTGAAGACAGCAGTTGTTTACTTTTCAGGAAAGCATTTCGTACAATAGATGAAGTTTAAAGTTCAACCATGTGATTCAGAGATTTTGATGGTTCCATTAGGGGACAATGCATCATAGAGGCTGTCACATTATTTTATTCATACCACTCAGAACAGAGTGGATCCACTTGATGCACGTAAAAAAATAAAGAGCTTTATTCCAGTGACGAGTTTAGATCAAGGATTATTTCTGGGTTAGGTCATGGGCAGACATTTTGTTCAAGGTCAGATCTTCTTCTATTACAGCCTTATGAATTATTATTTTCCATGTAAACCCAGGATAGTGTGGTGTGTTACGGCTACATGCATCTATCAGTAGAAATGTTGAAGGACTTCTTTGTCCTGAACATCTTGCATGCTTTCACAGAATCACAGAATCACCAAGGTTAAAAGAGACATTCAGGATCACCCAGTCCAACCACCAGCCCAGCATGACCATATCCCCAGTGCCACATACAGATGCCCCTTGAACACTTCCAGAGATGGTGACTTCACACCTTCCCTGGGCAACTTATTCCAATGCCTAATCACTTTTACAGTGAAAAAAAATAAATTCTAATATCTAATCTGAACCTTGGCACAACTTAAGACTATTTCTTCTCATCATTTAATATGAGACGTGGCAGAAGAAAAGAACCCCCTCCTCACTATAATCTCCTTTCAGGTAGTTGTAGAGAGTGATGAAGTCCCCTCTGAGCCTCTTCTCCAGGCTAAACAACCCTGCTCCCTCAGCTGTTCCTCATAAGACATGTTTCCTAGACCTTTCACCAGTTCCCATCTCTGGAACCACTTTGAAACCTCAATATCCTTATAGAAGTGATGGGCCAAAAACTGAGCTCAGTACTTGAGGTGTGACCTCACCGGTGCCAAGGACAGAGGGTCAATCACATCCCAGGTCCTGCTGGTCACCATGTTCTTGATACAGGCCAAGACGCCATTGGCGCTCTTGGCCACGCATGTATCTTTCTAAACAGATGATCAAACAGATCTTGAGTACACATCAAAGGACAGTAACACTAAGCTACCAGTGGGGGAATATCTTTCAAAAAATTATTACTATGTCTCTGATTCCTCTATCTAACATGCCTTCTGCTAAAGCTCAACTGGAGTTGAAACTGCTAGAAATATGGGGAACAATAAAAAGAGTTTTTTTCAACTATATTAATGGCAACAGGCAGTGTAACAATAACATCAGCCCATTACAGGATGAGGATGGCCACCTCACAAACAGGAACAGAAACAAGGCAGAGGTGTTTAACCTTTGCCTCTGTCTTTAACACTGATGACAGACCAAGGGGGTCTCAGTATCTTAAGCTGGAGGACCATGACTGTGAGAATGATCAACTCCCAGTCAGCCCTGAAATTGTGTGAGATCTGCTGCTCCAGCTGGATCCCTACAAATATATGGGGCCTGATGGGATTCATCACAAAGCCCCTCTTGATGATTTTTGAGCAGCCTTGGGAATCCGGAGAGGTCCTAGCTGACTGGAATCTGGCTTCATGAGGAGAAAGTCCTCCATATCAAACCTGATTTACTTCTATGACAAGGTAACCCACCTAACTGATCAAGGAAGCCAGCTGATGTAACCTTTTGGATTTCAGTAAAACTTTCAATATTGTCTCTCACAGTATCCTTCATGTCCAGCACACAGCTGGATAAACACATCATGTAGTGGATGAGCAATTGGCTTATGGGTCAAGCACAGGTAATAGTGAATGGGGGAACATGAGACTTGTGACCAGTCCCTAGTGGGGTTCCACAGGGCTCCATTTTAGGCCCTGTGCTCTTCAACATCATAAATGACTTGGATACAGGACTGCAAGGGATACTAAGCAAGTTTGCAGACAACACAAAACTGGGAGGAGCTGTTGACTCCCTCAAAGGCAGGGACCATATGAAATTCAACAAGAGAAAGTGTCAGATTCTTCACTTGGGATGGGGCAACCCCGGATGTACATGCAGACTAGGGAATGAGATGCTGGAGAGCAGTGCCACAGAAAGGGACCAGGGGGTCCTGGCCCCTGGCAAGTTGAATGAGTCAGCAGTGCAGTGGCAGCCAGGAGGGCCAACTGTGTCCTGGGGGGCATCAGGCAAAGCATCACCAGCCGGTCGACGGAAGGGATTGTCCCGCTCTGCTCTGCTCTGGTGCAGCCTCACCTTGAATATTGTGTGCAGTTTTGGGCACCACAATATAAGAAAGATATTAAGCTATTGGAGACCATCCAAGGGAGGGCAATGAAGATGGTGAAGGGCCTTGAGGGGAAGCCGTAGGAGAAGAGGCTGAGGCCACTTGGTCTGAAGAAGAAGAGACTGAGGGGAGACCTCACTGCAGTTACAACTTCCTTGTGAGGGAAAGAGGAGGGGCAGGCACTTATCTCTTCTCTGTGGTTGCCAGTGACAGAACCTGAGGGAATGGCCTGAGGTTGTGTCGGGAGAGATTTAGGTTGGATATTAGAAAAGTGTTCTTCACCCAGAGGGTGTTTGGGCACTGGAACAGGCTCCTCAGGGAAGTGGTCACAGCACCAAGCCTGACAGAGTTAAGAAAAGTTTGAACGATACACTCAGGCACATGGCATGACTCTTGGGGGTGGTACCGTGCAGTGCCAGGAGTTGGACTCAATGATCCTTGTGGGTCACTGCCAACTCAGCATGTTCTGTGATTCTGTGATTCTGTCATTACCTTCTGTTTTGCTCATCTGATACATATTATATCAGGGCAATTATTTGTAACTTGTATTTACCTTTCAAGTTTCTTACATTGTACACTGGAAGAAGAGATTGTATCTCTGAAAGTTTCTCTAGATTTACTACTCAAACTATATAATCTGATAAAATGAGACTTGCTCAGCTTGCCTGTACCATGTTTTTACACAATTGTAAATAACCTATATTTTCTTTTTTTTATTACTTCTTTAATAAGCTATTCAACATCTGTCCTTAAGAACAATTCACTTCAGTTGCTGTCTTACTATGAGATGTATGGCCTTACAGAAGACCCTATTTCTCCTCTCTGCATGTAAAAAGAGTATGGTATAACTAGCTCAGATTCAGAATGTGACTTTTATGTGCAAGGTCAGTATATTCAGAAAACTTTTCCAATTGGAAACTTGATCTCAGAAAGGCTTTTATTATACCAAATTGCCAGTGGCTGCAGCTTTACAGTTAAAAATAGAAAGTCAACAACTAATACAAATTAACAGTGTTGCAACTGACAGGCAGCAATGACAAACTATGACCTGGGTCTTCAGAACCCCTTGAAGTGGTGCAATTACTATTGTTTCTATAAAAAGGTCAACACTGGCATATGCCAAAACAGGAAATAATTTGAAATAATGTCAAAATGTCAAAGCAGTCCAATTTCAGCAATTATTTTATCATGGCTAGAGTCCCCTTTTGGGCAAATATTCTTTAGTCTTCTAGCTGCACTTCTGATTTCCTAACAGTGCCCAGTTATACAAATAAAATTTCTTAGTTTATATCTATCTATACACATATGCACGTACATGGAAAAAATATATATATTTCAAAGCTATTGCATGTTTTATAGCATGTATTGCAATAGCATGTATTGCTATTGCAATACATAACTTTAGGTTCATAAACTAAATTATTTTACTCTCAAATATCCACTGGTAAGAATGTGAGTCCTTCAGACTTGATACAAATTTCCCACTCATGCTCAAATGTGCATGTGAGGACATAAGCATGAAGATGTTACTGAACTTTTAACATGACAGTCTTCTAGCAGTCAATTTTTGAATGCATATTCCAATGTGCAAGTCCAAGTAGAAGACTACCATTCTAGTCTTCTACTAGTCCAAGCAGAAGACTACCATTCCATGAATCTGCAGAAGAAAACTCATATTCTTCTGTGTGGCCAGTCTTCACGAACGAAGATCTGGGAAAGGTCTTTTTACCTTTCAAGCCTGCGCAATGGATTTTTTAGG